>OZ026840.1:38787109-39117216 GCA_964023205.1 Lutraria lutraria | reverse complement strand
GACTAAACATTGGTTACCCTTAGACTTATACACATTCTTGCATTTATTGCATCATCTGTTAGAATGATAGGCCAATTTTCATAAAGGTGACTTCATTTGATTTTGAGGTACTATTTTACGTTAGGGGTAGAGGAACAAAAATGGTTGTAACTCTCTTAACTAACGGTAAAAGTTTTTAAAAATTCACCTGTAAGTGTCTTAATGGATATACAAAAGAATGACAATATTTAAAATACGATCCTTAACACTTCGTATTAGACTTCGAAAACCTTAATAAACATGGAATGTTAACATTTATATAGAAAATCCATTACTTATTTGATGGATTATAAAATTACACCACAAGAAGATTTTTATGTTCTTAGTTCCATGGTTTCATTCATTATTTTTAGTTTTGTTTACATTTTGATTGATTGATGTTTATGATTTTTATCTAATTTTTAAGAAAATAATGACAAATTTATTGTTGTATACAATTTATAGAAACCTTATTATATATAATTATAAATATTTTCCCTCACATGGACATATTAATGGTTTACCACTTAGTATTTATTTGGGTGTAAACTTAGCTTTGATGTCATTCTATCAATACTATCTTTTCATTGGTCAATTTAAAAATTGAGTTCTGAACTGACCACTCTGAGATCTTAGAGTTGAGACTGTTGTCTTAAGTTAATTAACTTGTGCTAATGTTTTCTTCTCTGTGCAATTAATGTTTGCTCAATTTTATTTCTCTAGCATTGAAAGTATATTATAGTCAATGGAGTATGACATTAATTATTACACATGTAACTTACTGGTTGTCATAGCTACTGAGACCAGACATCAGATTCTGTAATATATTTCAAAGTCGAGAAACCATGTATAGTTTTGTATCAAAATGTATCAATGCTCTTGCTGTAGTACAACCAAGGTGTGCATCTGGGAACTTCCTCCAGGTATTAAACTGGAAAATACACCAAAATGAAACAAATTTAATGTTAGTGTTTAATTAATAAAATCTTCCATTTAGATGTTTATGAGTGTAGAAAGAGATAGCAGTTGTATTGTACATGATTGTTTTATTGTGTTTTGTGTATGTATAGCACGTTTTTTGTGTATAAATATCCAAAAGGATGAATTTACTGAGATTTGTAATTCAAAGCTTTTCAATGCTTATATTTTTATTAAATGTGCTTTGCTGTGACACACAGCATGAAGTGTTATCCCAGACTGAAAGTATTCATAATTAATGTTTTCCAGACAAGAATCTTTTTTGTGATTTTATGCACATTTAAGATTAAAATACATGTTTCAGAAAAATAAACTTACCTAAGTGCTCCATGACTCACATGGGGTCAATAAAACAGTAAACATGGTTAATGTAATTTTTTTTTATTTTACTTTATAAAAAATGTGAAAATGTTCCATAGAAGTGAATGGTTATTGTTGTACAACAACTCCCTGATGTTTAAATCTGGTACAGATTTATGTTTTTGTTGGTGATTTGTGGTATTTTTTTTATACATTCCAAGCTTTTGATTAAATTATGTCTTTGTTTGATTATAAACGCCGTCTTCTCACAGATAAAGTGACCAATAACTTATTTCTGATATTTCATAGATGCCTTACCATGGCAACCACTATTATCAGAGAAAAAAATATGTACAGTCAAATCTGTGTAAGTGGCCACTTCTGAATTAAAGTCACCCTGTGAATAAAGACCATTCTTCACAAACCGATTATTTAGAACAAATTGACCTCAAAGTAAGAGCCATCTGTCAATGAAGGCTACATTTTGACTTTCCCAAGACTGACCTTTGTTCACAGGTTTGACTGTATATGAAGGAAATATGAATTACTCTCCCATAGATTAAATAATGTATTGCATTAGAAAAAATATTGAAATTTGAAAATACAGTCAACCAGCCTGTGGAAAGACACAGTGCAGCCTTTATTGATAGGTGTCCTCTATTTGACAGGCATTTTTCTTCCAAATAATCAAATATGGTTTAAAAGAATGTCCTTTATTCACAGGATGGCCTTTATTTGAAGGTGGTCGTTATATACAGTCATGTATATGAGAACCTTCAACCTTGAGAATTATATTTCCTGAAGTGTTTTTATGGTGTCAGTAAGTCATGACTGCATTCCCTTCTGTATGTTAACTCTTGAACTAAATTAGGCTTAATAAAAATCATGTTGAACTGTTTCTTAGCTAGGGAATGCTTTGTGCTTAAACATCATACCATCTACTAACTAATAGAATTGTATAGAATTACACGCTTTTTTAATGACACTCATTCTGTGTGGTATTTTTTCAGGTTGATTTTTGGTGGGTTTTTTTTTTTGGTGATTTTCAAACTAGTTAGGATTGTCTCTATAATCTTTATTTGGAGGTTTTAATTTTTTTGGATATTTTATTATTACTAATATTGATTCTTTGAATGATATGTTCTGTGACTTTTTAAGCAAACTCTTGAAGGATGAAGAAGAATTATATATCTAGATTTGGATAAAAATTAATGTACAGTGCAATCTCTATAAAGCAACACCCTTTAGGATAGGCAAAATTATGTTGTTGTTTTTGTTGTTGAGAGGTTGTTGCTCTAGAGAGGTTAAATTAATAGTTAAATGGCACAGTTAGGAAAAATCATGCTGTTGTTGAAGGGAGGTTGTTGCTCAAGAGAAGGCCACTCTGGAGAGATTGCACTGTATTTGTTTTTACTAAAAATCTAACCATAGTAGTTTAGCCTGGTATTACTTTTAATGAGTTTTAAGTTGGGTATTGTTGAGTTATTTCTAGCTGCACTGACCTATATGTTTGTAGACATTTTTTGGATATTTTTCTTTCATTATTTTGAGACTGATGGAAATCTATGTTTCACTAAAAGTTCCTAGAGAATATTAATATATAAATAATTATGTTTGTTACAAGTGATAGATTTAATTATTGAATTAGAAAAGTTGTAGTATTTTAAACTATAAATCACTTTGGCTGTTCTGTTTTGAATATAGTTCATTATGATAAACTTTAAATGCTGTGGAGATGTAAAAGGTGAAGATTGTTCTTAATCTACAATTTCTTATTTTCCAACCCTATAGTGAAATAGTTTATTATGAATTAATTGATTTTGGGACACCTTACAATTAAGGGTCTAGTTAGATATATGGCTTCATATCATTCATATACATGTATATATTTATATTGAAGTAGAAAATAAGACTTGTTTACAATAATTTGTTGTATTAATACAGGTACTACCAGAAATTAGCAATATTTGTCTTGTACATGTACCATGTATTTTGTAAAAATGAAATCACAACTCCATTGTTTTATTAAATAGATCTCTTTACACAATTATGTGCATGTATGTACTTTAATAACGCTGTATCATAATACTAATGCAGTTAGCCATTCTGTGTCATATGCTGTATGTAAATTTTGCAATTTTATTCATAATATTAACATATTAATAAAAATGAATGTAATTACAGATTTTATAGTTTGTTGTTGTATCTTGTTGTGAACAAACAGATAAACAGATAAAACCTGCCTGTCTCATTTCATGGTTAGAGAGGAAGGCTGTTGCTAAGTTGTGACTGATATACTTGTCCCCCCCCCCCCCCAGTTATATGTGAAGTATAAGAACAGGTAATGAAACTGGTTACTTCACTTAGCACATAAAACCATTTACTTTAACTCCGAAAGTCACCTTGCCCTTTTTGCTTTCATTCTATATTTGAATATGCCTAAAGGAGAAAATACAACTGATCCTGCAAATTTTATACATATTTATTTACAGAACCATCATATAATCAACGTTTCTCAATAACATCAGGGGAGAAAACTGCGGTATGACTTGATTTTGTGTCCCGATAACGCCCGTTGTACGTGTTGCTAGCCGTTATCAAATATTCAAGCGTTTAGGCGATCGTGATAAGGTTGGCCGAATTGCATTTAAACGAATTTGTTTATAAATATTTATAGATATTCAGATTGTAATTGATATTCACAAAATTGATTATTCGACAACCCATACCGAACAAATTAAAACAAGTTTGCCTTATTCATTTTCTGAATTTTCGTCAAAACACCCGTCCCGATTTTCGTCTAAATTTCGACTGTACTCAACCTGTAAACATGTCATGATTATTTTTGACCAGCGAATAGAATTCTGCCGAATATCAAATCAAAATATCTGATGAAATGTATGGTATTGGCGGGTATATGTCGCCATGAAACATTTAAGGAATAGTTTTAGATGCCTTTCGTTTTACAGAGAGTTAATTTTGATGTCGGAAGAATTTGTTTTTTATGTTTAGAAAAAAGCAAATTAAAAACTACTTTCATCTACTTTCGGTTTAATGGGTGCCAATATTTTCATGAATGGACGAAAATAATTGTACAACAAAAATGACTAGTTTACTTCACGAGTAAATCTTAAAAACACGATTTTCGAATAGACATGATAATAATGTTTAATTTGACTCTAGAAAAAGGAGTGACCAGAATTAGTTGACTTTTAAGAAAATTTCTTCAAAAAAACAACCATGGTGCCAGTTATAGGTTTCTTTATGTGTGTGGCGTTTGGGTTGTACGTTTGTGGATATGTTGTGGGTACATTGATACAGATAATTACAAGTTTCGTTATTCCTGTGTTTACGTTACTCGGACTGCTTGTCGGATTTGGTACAATGCTGGGAAGGATGATTGCATCGCTTGTTGGTTTTATCATCAAATTCATAATTGCAGCCGCCATTTTTTGTAGTTGCATATTGCCTTTGATTTCTCGTGGGTGGAGAAATCTGTACCATGCGTTGCCAGATATTGAGAATCTCCGTGATGTATTTGAAGATGCAATCAATCAACAAGGTGATTGGCTCATGTATTTGTGGGGTATAATCCTAGTGCCTTTGTATTTCATCTCTAATCAAATTCAAAATGCAGCCAGAAATGATACCAATATGCCAAGAAATAATGGTGAAAATAACGAACAATTTGATAATCAAGAGAATGCAGATCGGGCTCGGCAGTACAGAGATAATTATGATGATGATATCCGGAACAGACATATACCTCAGCCGCCAGCTCAACCTCAGCACCAGAGACTGTACCCTGATCTTCCGGACATTAATTATAATGAATTTGATCGAAGAGAAGCCAACAATAATGATAATAATGTTGGAAATGGATTTTTGAATAACAATAACATGACTGCTAACCATATGAATGTTAGTCATATGAACGTTTCTGATGAAAGGTTATGTGTTATATGTTTCAACAATGAAAGGAACGTAGCTGTGTTTCCATGTGGACATACTTGGCTCTGTGAACAGTGTACACGTGATGTGATGAGGAGGAATCGTCTGTGTCCTGTTTGTCAGGGTAGAATCCTGGAATATAGAACAGTTTTTCTCTGATATCTCCAGTTTTCGAATTAGTCGGTTGCCTGGCTGCCCGAAAGGATTTTTTCCTTCTTTAAGTCCTTATTCGGACAAGCTACTTTTTGAGAGTTTCCTTCATAAAGTATATTGGTGGGCAACCTGCCACAAAAAAAACTAATTCAATGACTGTATCTCTCATTAATGGATCATTAAATTTTAATGATTATGTGTTCTTTTTTGTAATTGCATAATAGTATAATACTTCCAAAATTTTGTCAAAGAAAAGAAGTACGAAGGTTCTATTTTGAATTTGTTATACTCTTGAATTACTAAATTCTATGTTTACTAAAGGGCAGTTATATTTGTATTATGAGGAAAATGTTTTTGGAAACTAACCATGCTTTTTGCAAATCAGTGGAAAGGTTGAAATAGAAATATTATAGATTTGTATACATTTTTTTATTGTGTTCAATAATAAATCAATATGATGTTGCTTAATGATATTATTAAATAATACTTGCCACTTATCAGTATGTAAGAATCAATGTTGTACATAAAAAATAGTGTTTGTTTCTGGTTACCTGAGCTATCTGGATTTTTTCCCTAGACTCTTAGACTTATTACTAGGCCTGAGGTACAGTATACCAAATTTCTCACTGTCTGTGACAAATTTGACTGAAGATATTACATCATATGTTAAATTGTCCTCCACCCCTGAATTATGTGTGGTAGCTTGGTACTGGTTAAGGCCTAAATGAAGTCCGGGGAAGCTGGTTAGGATAAATGCCTGCCACGATATGACTGAAATAATGTTGTAAATGGCGTTAAATCCGAAGAAATTAATAAAAAAAGAATTAAGACCAAATTTCTCGCTCTTCCAAAAAAAGTAGCGTCCTGCCTACCCATGAGTGTGTAACTAGAAAGAAACAGTTTTTTAGACATTACAGCAAATGGGATGGTGTTTTAAAACAAAGATTATCTATAACATAACCATTTATATTATAGGTTGTGACAGAGACGTATAATATAATTATATTATACGTCTCTGGTTGTGATAACACTGTGATAGCAGTGGCCTTGTTCAAGTTGTTTGTTGTGTTTTGATGTGATATAACTTTTTTAATACACTTATAATAATGTTATGTATGCAAATCTTCTGATTGAGACTAATGTTTTTCTGGTAGATCTGATGTTTTTGTAAATATACTTATGTATTAAAGAGAGTATGGATTTATATGGAAGTAAGATTTCTTTATTTGTTTTTCATCCCCTGATGGCAGTGTTGTTAGTACAATAAAAAGATTTTTTACAGTTAATATGAAAACAAATGTACTCACTTAAATTAAAAAATATCTATTTTAAAACAACTGTATGTAGACTTAAAATATGTTCATTGTTTTTTAAATTTGAAACCAAGCAGATGGTAATTAAAAATCATTAATAGCAGATGCAGTCACCCAGGACTTCAGACTGGGGGACATAATATTTAGGATAGTGGGGGGATGCAATGAAACTTTTCATGTAATGAAGTAAAATGGTGCATTCTGATGAGTTTCGGGTCACAGCACTTCAAAATTAAATATTTCAATGAATGATATTTCATTTCTAACAAAGACCTGTATTCTATATTCATGTATACTCTATAGGTCTTTCTTTCTAAATTCTATTTATGGTCAATGACTTTGGGGGTGGGGCGAGTGAAGGGTTAAATCCGCCATTGAAAAGGTAATTTCAGGTTGTATCAATGTATTAAGTACCAACATATTATGATATAGCATCCCTGACGCGTTTAAACATTTACCACAGAATTACCGTTCAGTCTGCAAAACAAATCTACTTTAACAAGGGAGGCAATCGAAGAAATAAATCTACACTAAGTTTTTACTGTTGTCTCCCTTTGATTTCACCATTATTCCCTGGAGCGTTTTATTTGATATTGTAGTATGCTTGTCAACATAAATAAATCGATGTTCACAAATTTCATTTCTTATCAAGGAAATGTCAGTATTCGATCAGGGTCAGTTTAGGAGAAAAATGATTGACTTATGTTTCCGTAATGTCTTTTGTTCCGGTGAATTAGTGCAGAGACGTATAATTGTATTATACGTCTCTGATTAGTGTATTTATATATTGAAGAGCAAACTACATATATATGCAGTGATTGAACAATTACTGTTAATGGTTTGTTTATAACATACCTTTCTATCATTCTTAAATAATACACGTTTGATTCAGCAAATTAACGAATTGAACTGAGGTTGTAATTAATCATTAATCTTTTCTTTTCTATACTTAGGAGGAAATGACGATTGTATACTATACAATATCTATCAAATGATGATTCAAATCAGCTTTTGGAATCTTTCAAAAATAAATTACATGAAACATCAAAAAAGCACATCCCAACTAAACTTACTAAACCAAAAAGTGATCTCCCAAATGGTTAACAAAAGCAATTACAAAAATGATGACTAAACGTGACAGGTTATACCATAAATGCTCATTAGCAAAAGGTAGTAGTAACTACAAAAACTTAAAAGAAAGGTTCACAAGACTTAAATCATCAATACAAAAACAAATAAGACAGACTTACTGGAAATATCTTGGATCTGTAATACTACCTAATGACAATGAAAAGTGCTCAAATAAAAAGTTTTACTCCTTTGTTAAAAATAAGAAAACAGACAACCATGGCGTAGCACCACTAAAATTTGATGGCAGTACATACTTAAACCCTTTGATAAAGCAACCATTCTCAATAAGCAATTCCAGTCTGTGTTCTCAAAACCTTAAACTATTAGTCTAAAACAACTTAGTGAATTTAAACTTTTTGAATCAAATAAAACCTGTCCAACTGACACTATGTCTGAATTTGAGATCTCAGAAGACGGCGTTCTGAAACTCTTTAAAAACCTTAATCCTAGCAAAGCATCTGGGCCCGACCATCTATCACCAAGATTGCTTAAAGAATTATGTCATGAAGTAGCTCCGTCTCTGACTAAGGTCTTCCAATCTTCTCTTCTTTCCGGTATTGTTCCTGATGATTAGAAAACAGCAACTGTAGCACTCGTATACAAATAAGGTCCTAAGAACAAAGCTAGCAATTACAGACCTATTTCTTTAACATCTAACATCATGGATCATGCATCTTGACTCAAAAAATCTCTTATCTCCTTTTCAACATGGCTTCCGTTCTAAACACAGTTGTGAAACTCAGTTAATCTCCTTTACACAAGAATTTTTTGACAATCTCAAGAATGGAAAACTAACAGATCTCATTGTAATGGATTTCAGTAAAGTGTTTGACAAAGTCGACCATCAACTTCTTATCTAAAAACTAATGAAACTTGGAATAGACAAACGCACCATCCTCTGGATTCAGTCTTTTCTCTTTAAACGCTCTCAAACAGTTGTTGTAGAAGGTCAACAGTCAGAGTCTGTACCAGTTATGTCGGGCGTGCCACAAGGTTCTGTTCTAGGTCCCTATCTTTTTCTTTGTTATATTAATGACCTTCCTGATTCTGTGAAAAGCAGAATAAGACTCTTTGCTGATGATACCAAAAATGATAACAAAAATGGTCTATCGAATTTAATCCTGATAAATGTGAAGTAATAAGAATAACTAAAAAGAATAAGAAAAATCATGTCATCTTCCCATACAAATAACATAACATGGAACTAAAAACTACAAAAAATGCAAAATATTTAGGCGTAACTATTAGCGAAGACTTTAGTTGGAAAAAAACATATTGAAAATGTAACATCTAAAGCTAGAGACACTCTGAAATTCATCAAAAGAAACATACAAACCAATAATAGTAACATCAAAGAAACTGCCTATAAAATTTATGTCAGACCACAGTTACTGCAGCACTGTTTGGCACCCTTGGCAGGAAAATCTCACCTACGAATTAGAAAGAGTTCAAAGAGCTGCAGCCAGATATATCACAAACAATTACTCATACCACAGTAGTGTAACAGAAATACTAAGAAAACTCCAATGGCAAACTCTTTGAACAACGCCGAAAACATGCATCTCTCATAATGTTATGCAAAATTCAGCACAACCTTGTCCATGTTGACCACAACCATCTCATACCTAGTAGTCACAACAATCTAAATTATGTCATCTCTCACTCTGGAACACTTTATCACATGAACAGCTACTTTCCTCGCACAATCAGATACTGGAACGCCCTCCCTAACAGCACTAAGGCAAGTGATAGTCTTTCTGGCTTCACTACCAGTCTTAATTTCCTCTGCTGAGCAGTACATATGTTTTTATCTGTTTTTAATCTACATATCATGTAATATAGCCGTATATAGCTTTTAATATTTTAATATGTTCCCAACCTATCAGTATAATCAGAGATTGACTTTTGATAGTATTTATGTAGATGTAGATGCAATATTAATGCAGGGCTGTAGGAACGGGGGAAAGGGGACTAAGCTAGAGGGCTTGCCACTCCAATAATTCCGACTGTAATGGTTATCTGAAACAATCACTCCTGTGGGGAACAGGCCCCACCCCACGACCCCTGATCTGAAATTGCTTCCTGTGGGTCTGAAATGGTTATACTATATTTTGTATCACTTACTGGTCATCAGTTTAGGATGTCATGCAATAACTAATACATTTTTTTGTATATGCATTACACTTACAACACCATTATTTCCTGGTCACGGTAATACTGGTAGGTCGAGGTCGACAAAGTGTTTATGTTAATTGCTTAACCACAATACAATACTTGTATATCAATCATTTCCCAGTGTTCGTGAAAAATCGACACATGGGCATGCATGGTTGATCAACATAAAAGTGGCAACATTTTGATATGTCATTGAAGAAATGAGGAATAATTTCCTTGTAATGACGTAGAAACTCTCTTAAAATCTTTTTAAAAAATATTGGTCTTCAATCACTTGACTCACTCGTGCATAAATCCCCCTATCCAATTTTTTAGTACAAGCAAAGACCTATACTAACATATACTGTTAGTATAGGTCTTTAATTGGTACAAGCATGTAAAAGATATAATTATCATAGTCCCTGAGTGCACGTGCACTGTTAATAGCTGTGGAACCAGCATCTTTTTAAGGATGGTACGATGTATCGGTTATCTGGTTCCAGTTTCATGTTTGCACTGCACACATATGTACGGAGAAGACAATGGGAACCAGTTTAGTATATCGTCACATTACATTGTATATTAATTGATTGTAAACGCTCGATGTGGATAAAATTTTACTACATAGAGTTATTGATTAATTAATTGTAGGATACAAAAATAAAATAAATCGACGCTCACAAACTGTCTTTTATAGAAGAAAAATCCAATGAAATAGATTATTATACTTAACGAGTCCTACGGGTAAAAATCAGGTGTATATTGTACCAGAATGTAAAATATTTTGCATTTAAACCCAATCATTTTTTGTGCACCCAAACACGTTTGCTATTTTTCTTACAATCTACATGTATTTTATAAAAACTTAGCTAATCGTGCATAGTTTAGCCGTGCGTGACGAAAATAAACTAAATAAAGACGCAACGCTCTAATGAATTTGAAATAATTCACGTTACCTAAAAGCAATACACACATGTATGGATACATATATATAATTTTACGTTATAAACGAACGTACGTGTCCATTTGGTGTAGTTTCGGACTCTTGGCGTATTTCTGTGCAAATTGAGCAGCCAGAGGCCGTTTATTTCAAGATTTTGACAAGTTTGAGTTGTAGTATGATCGATATGGCTTTAAAACAATGATTGGTGTGTCGGGATAAACGAACAGTTCAACACATTGGGTCATACGTTTTCTATTCTGACCGCTCGATTTGTTTTACTTCTGTTTTTATTCGCCAAGTCGTGATATTAATGTTGTAATATAATTCTTGGATCAAGCACTTACTTCTGCTTTCTGTTAGTTTTGTGTATTTTCCGTCTGCACGAAGATTTTGGATTTTAAAGTTCGGATTTCCGGGTTCAGGTAAATATTTACCATTTTGTTGATGTAAACTTTACTCCAAGATTTTCATTTTATCGATATTGTGACATTGCTTGGTATCTGATGTGCTTACGCGTTATATGGTACTAGATTTGTTTTGATAATCACGGGGCCCCGTTTTATAAACATCTTTGCAAGGTATTTTAAAATGTGCATGTATATATACAATCATTTATAATCAGATACAAATGTATCGGCAAACTTATATAGTCCTTAAAACTGTTTGGTTCTGGTTAACTGCCCATTAAAATAGATTATCAGTTCGTGAATTGCTTTTGGCTTTTGCAAAATATAAAGTGGATGTACGTTCCTTTGACCTAATAAGTCTATATAGGATCGCGGGCAAAAATAAGGTCAGAAACAAACCATGCATTTCTTTATGCCTTAGTATGTCTTTGACCCATAAAATATATAAATACAACCACTAACACATGTAAAACACAATTAATGTACTACATGTATATAAACATACAAGATACATATAAATGTTATACAGACATACATACATACATAATGATAAATTATTTAAGGTAGAAAATAACTTCACACATTTTTGCCTATAGCTAGTCGATCACTTCATTGTATTATATTACACATTTACATAATTATACTACATTAATGAACCAAAATATCTAATAATCTTGAATATAATTATGTCAACGGGTTATTAAACAGTTGACTCAGCTAGTTCAAGTTTTCACTCCCCTTAATTTAATGGTTGGAGAATTTGTAATCAATGATTTTGTTGTTGTTGTCATGGAGATTATTTCAGCTTTAACGATGGAGGAAGATGCCATGGAGGCCTACACCTGCATCAACAGTACATAACTTTACTTTATTGATAATTGAAAAGAAATCTACAATCATTCTACATACATGAGAATAAAATAGTCACCAAATTCATAAGCTGAGAAATACATTTGTATAAACCACTCGTATATACCTACAATGCACTATAAATTATGTAACAAATTTCTCATATTATCTCTGGTTGTCAGAAATTGGCTATCATGTTTCAAAATTGCTTTTTAGGGCAATATTTATAGCTGTATGCTAATAAACAATTATATTTGAGATAGTTTAAATTACCAATTCTAGCTAAATCTTTCTAACGTATACTACATGTATTTGCAATTGTACAGCACATAGCTAAATTAAACAATTACAATTTTCTCACAAATTTCATTAAACCGATAAATTCGAGCATGAAAGGTCTACTGTAATAAAAAATATAATTATCTGAACGTGAATCTTAGATTTTTAAGTGTGAATTGAGATTTTAGTGATTGGTCTAACGTACGTTATATGACCCCATGACTAACTGCAACTGAAAACGGACCACAGACAGAACATCCTGAAACATTTAGGAAAATTATAATTAGATCTTTAACATATACAGACTCGGATGTAAAGCATTTTGATAGCTTTGACATTTATGTATTGTTTGTAATTTCACAGAAAGCCTTAGATATGTTAAATGAATTCTCTGAAACATGACGTTGTCTAAGTATAGCAACAGGTTAGACACAGTCTGGTGGATATTAAAATGTAAATAATTCATGAATACGTCTAGAATAATTTGGAAATTACAAAAATTTGAATCGGTTATTCGACCATAAACTTTTGGACTCTGTGGTCGAGTGGTCTGGGCATACGACCCCTCACCACTGTGTGTCTGTACTTACTTAGGACTAGAGAAATCACACACGTGTGAGGAAGCTGTAAAACTAGCTAACGGAAGGTAGACGGTTCCAGCTAGGTATATCATTGGAGACTTCTTGAAAAAGTCGCCAAAAGATGCACAAGTTAGATTCGACGTTAAACCCTGTAAAATCAACGCACTGAGAGTACTGTCAGAAGCGACAGTTATAACGTTATTGATAATATTTGGTAGTATGCATTAGATAACTAATGATACCAAAAGTCTCAACCAACTCTAGGCTACAATGTCACAAACCCGAATGTATATAATGTTTGGACTAATATTTTCCTCAAAAGGAAGAGCCAGTTTTGGCCCAGTGTAATGAAGACATTTTGTACGATTATAAAGCGTCTTCTAAAAAGAAGATATAGAATTACACAAAGTTTTATGATTCGTGTTTACATGATGATCCCATTTAAGTATATAAAACATTATCACAAAGAAATTTTGTGAAGTTAAAAAAATGATCGTTGCATGATCGTGAATTTGAACCGTCACGTGATAGTTTAATACGAGAATATTGAGCGGAATCAAGGACTTTCTTGCGTGTATGTATAAGTCCTTGGTGGAATATAAAATGTGGTAAGTACATAAATCTGTATCATATGTATTATACAATGTCGTGCAACACCGTAACTTCTCTATAAATAGGTACACGTGTACTTGTATACGTATATGTACTAAGATCTGTTTTGTAAAAAAATAATTTCTGTACTTTTAACTTTTTCTCACCCTGTGTAGTATCAAATTATCAATAAGTTCATGGTTTGATAGGCACTATTATAGTGTTATATTTGTGTGTGTGTATAAATGACGGCTGTCACGGAGATGGGTTATAAAGCAGAACCCTCGACCCTGAGCTGTTTATTACATTTTAGTACATTTTGTATAATAATATCATCCTAGTTTAGTCATGAACTCGTGACAATATCTGATTGAAAAGATCACATATTTAGCGTCAATATCATAGGAACTTCCTACGTGTCAATACACCCGTATTTAAAATTATATTTTAGTTATTGATTAATGTTGACTACATGTATTTGTCAGACCAATATTTTAATTAGGGTTTTTTACAAACGGCTTCTTCTGAAAGAAATTCAGACTTTTTTCGAAATAGTTTATATTGTCTATGGCCTGTCTGTTTGTCACGCTCCCACCTACAACCATCAAACTTTATATATTGGTTTCCTCATGACAACCTATACATGCGTTTTCAGGTCTGCAGCTCAATGGCATTGTTTCAAAAACACATCTTGGTAAATGTTAAGAAACTTCATTTGTATTTCGGATATGCATGGGTGCAACAATTTAGACACACCATCACTGCATTATGTAGGTTCCGATATCGATACAAATGATTTCTTCAAACTCCTTAATTGGTCTATATCAAGAGCCATTGGCCTAGATAGAATCCACAAGGAGCCCCTATACATTTGCCAATCGACTTACAGAAAGGAGCATGTTAGAACTGACACATAAGCAATGATTAATAAATCTACTTACCGCACATTACAAAAAGTACTGCCGTTTATATACCGTGTTAGTCTCCAACAACGCAATTAAATCATATTTATTTATACAATGATTGATCAACATACGTTACATGGGAAATCGTCAATAAAGCATCTTTTATTTGGCCTTTTGATAATTTCAACAAGAGAGTACATTGTCGTCTTTATGTCAATTTTCACCAACAATAAACATTAAAACAACTGATGTAACATATAACAAAACAAGAGATACTTTAAAAACCAATACACTGCAATCTCCATAAAGCAACACCCTTTGGTAGAAGCAGAATTATGTTGTTATAAAGTGGTTGTTGCTCTATAGATGTTAAATTAATAGTTAAATCATGCTTGGGAAAAGAATCATGCTGCTATGGAAGGGAGTTTGTTGCTCATGAGTGAGTCGCTCTTGATCGAGAGGCTGCACTGTATATTTTATATCAAAGATGATTGAAAATAAAATGACTCCCTTGACTCTATACTAAAATGGTCTTCAGGTTAGAACAAGTAAACTTGTTTAGGATTACTGGATCAAAACAGTTAGGACAGGTAAATCAAAAAAAAATCATTTTTTAGCTCACCTGATTTCGAAGAAAAAGTCGAACTGTTATGATCACTGCGTCGTCTATGTCAGCGTCTCTGAGAAAACTTTAATGTAGCTCATAACTCAGAAACTGTAAGAGGTAGCAACATGAAGCGGTGAATTCGAACAGGCGAGCGTTGGCACCGCTTGCAGTACTCTTGTCTTGAAAAGAAATGACATTAAACGGGGTCTAAGTTTGGACAAATTGGGCAAATATCTGATACAATGACAGCCAATATGACTTGTGTGCACTCGGTCAGGAAATATAAAAAATCAAAACAATATTTGTTGCTATTCACATGTTGTTATACTGACATTTATTTTCGAATTATTGCTTCAATCTTTGACATGACATTCTTACTGATACTCGCGTATTAATATCTCAACAACTTCATGTTTGTACGCGCACTATTTTTTATAGAGACTTTTTTGTATTCTGATATAAAATAAGATATCGTTTACATAAAACTATGTTTATTTGGGTTTATAGGTAAATAGTGAAAAATACAGGACATTAATGACACGATTAATTATTTATGAACAAGTCAATTCACACAAGAAAGCGAACCTCTGACAAGCAGGAAATATATAATTATATGTGTAGTATAAAAAGTCACTCATTAATAAAAAAACTAATATAGACAAATATATTTGTCAGTGCATGAGTAGGTCGCACGATACATGATTATCGAATAAGTCAGGCCAGAATTAGTGTGTGGTTAGTGTTAGACAGAATTAATCTAAGCAAACCAAAATGTTTTTTATTCTTCATTTTTCGCATTTACCACAGATATTGTTAATTATGGTCACATGTCCATTTGGAAAGCCTTGATCCTTCCATTTAATTAGGTCAAGGTGTGCCGAATGGTCACAATCATGTCTATCTATTCTTTTCACGGTCATTTTAACCGAGCCAAAAGTTGTTTACATGTTACGTCACGTCTCGTCTGTACTTGTCACATGACTTGTGTTACATTTCGCACGTGGAGCACATGTTAGTTAACGTGGTATACGACGGTGCAAAGAAACAAAAAACAATAGTTCAACACAAAAATGATGAAAATACACAATTTAAGACATTAAATCTATGTGTAGAGCTTTGATTCGTAAACTGGTAGGTTTCACACCGACTCATCAATGATTGATAATCAGTTAAGTAGTCTAGATCTATGCCAACGGTTATTGCGTTCGTTTTACTGTATATATGAGTCGCTTGATCAAAGGTTTTTCTTAATCGATTGCAATAAGACGTTTTTTATCAGTCTTTTCAGTCCACATAGCATTTTCTTATACACTTAAATGGCCTGCTTATAAATCTGAGAAATGATAGACATCTCGAAGACATTAACAATTTCGCAAATAAAAACACACAGATGTACGACCCCTTGTAGGGATTATTACAGACCCCTTAATTACCATTGTTTGTCATTATGCTGATTTTGTCGTTTTTAGGAAATAATATTCATGAAACGCCAGTTAAAAGTCGTACAGTTTGATTGGGAAGTGTGATCTCTTAAATACATTATCGTATCCTTTACCCAAAGGCGTGAATCTGTATAATTATATATTTGTACAGTAAAATCCCTGAACACTGGACTCCATGAAAATCAGACAATTTTCCCAAATTATAAGTCCTTTATTTTCGGATTTTAGCTCACCTGAGCCTATGGATCAGGATCGATGAAATGCCTGGCGTCCGTCGACCGTCGGCGCTTAAGGTGCATTCACAGCTCTCAACCAATTTTAACCAAACTTGGTCACAGTGTATATAGCCACAATATGTCGGATTAGATCGATTATGGGCAAAATCGGAATAGCATAATCCACAGTTATTGGCCTTTGACTATAAATACTAAATTTGCTATATTTTAGCTTGTTTACACTCTAGCGCCTTCATTTCTTCACCAACCCTAAAGATATTTACAGTGAATGTGTATGACCTAAATTTCTTTTTATAAATTTTGTTATGGGCGAAATCGGACTTTTACTTCCAGATGTATGGGCCCCTGACATAGAAACAAATTGCTATATATTTCAGCAAGGACTTAAATTATGTATATAAATCCTTGATTTCAGCTTGTCTACACTATAACACCTTCATTTCTTCACCTATCATAGTCATATTTACACAGAATGTACATTTACCTACATCCAGTATTCATGAAAATTAGAGTTGGTTTTGGACAAAATCTGTATAGAAACAGGTTATACATCACCTGGTCAATAGTATAGTGTAGTTGTTCTCAGGTGAGTGATACAGGGCAATCTTGGCCCTCTTGTTTATCAAATTCTCTGTGAAAACCAGAATTCACAGAAAACCAAACTTTTGGCCAAGTCTGACAGGGGTCCAGTTTTAGGGGTTTTAATTTACATTATTTATTTAAACTGTGTGATAACATATTTGTATGTATATGATATACATAAACCTTAATTATGTGTTTGCCATAACACATTTCTACAATTACCTAATTTTCTGTTTTAATTGTTTTATAGTTCATTAAGGTAATATATACTTCATAACTTTTCAATCAGTGTTTTGAATTTTAATGCATATTAATTAATGAAAATATTGTCTCAAACATTATGGCAAAGATATATTTTGATTTGAAGTAAACTGAGACAGAACTTGAAATTAGAGCTATTTGAGATTGATCTCAAGATTTATAACCTTGAGATTGCAGCTTTTAATATTATCTCAAGTTTTATAACCTTGAGATTGCAGGTTTTAATATTATCTCAAGTTTTATAACATTGGGATTGCAGTTTTGAGATTATCTCAAGTTTTATAACCGGCTTGAGATTGCAGCTTTGAGATTATATCAGGGTTTTTAACCTTGAGATTGCAGCTTTGAGATTATCTCAAGTTTTGTAACCTCCCCGCCACAAAAGAAGCACATCTGAAGCATATCTGAAGTACAAATGAAGCTCCCCCCTGGAGTATCAAGGAAGTACTTTTGAAGTCTCCTGCTTGAAGAGAACTTCCCAGATACAGATAAAATTACATATATGAAAATAGTGGAGAAGCGTATTTGAAGTCCCGTCCCAATTATGTTAATTAGTGCTTCAGATGTGCTTCAGTATGCAAATTAGGTTGAAGCGCATTTGAAGTCCCTTGACAGAAGCGCCTTTGAAGCACAAACAGAAGCGCATCTGAAGCACCCCTAAGAAGCGTCATTGAAGCGCCTACTTATTTGAAGTCCCTGTTTGAAATTATGTTCAGACCATGCATCATGCTATATCATGAAATGCCTGATATGCCATGTCTGCATCATCAGACAGTATTCAGAAAAAGTATTTAGATATAATTCAGACATTTCTGAGACAACACTCAAAAATAATATTTAGATATTGTACATTGAGTTCACTCAGACTATATTCAGAGAAATATTCAGAAGTTTTTCAGACATGCAGAGCCAGTGTTTCCTTAAATAATTTAATTATACTTGGAAAACTTAACAGTAATAGCAGTTTGATCACATTATAAGATGGGGATTAATTATGTTAATAATGTACCTAACTACAACACAGTCAAATTGCAGCCTCTCAAGTGTTTCATCACACCCCACCCACTTGGTTTTATCATAATTGTCTCTAAATATATATAAAACTGTCATGTTAGGTTTTCTGCAGGTGTAAAACATTTATATATACAAGAACTTAAAAACCAGTACACTTACCAGTGTATTAACATCATAGTTTTAGCAGTTTTTCCATTTTCATTATTGGCACACTTTTTCTTATTATAACAGTCAGCCATTTTTTGAATTTACACCATGTGACCTGTGATGTCATCAAACATCACCATTCCTTTAAATATACTGAAGCGCTTACGAAGCCCCTCCTTATAAGAAATAGATTAAATCAATCCATCCTAAAGTCTATGAAGTACTTCTGAAGTCCCCGTGCGCTTCGGTGGAGCAGGGGACTTCATCTGAAGCATATCAAGAAGTATGAAAGAAGTCTCCGGGACTTCAGATGAAGCGGGTCTTTAAATTTTGCAGCGCTAATGAAGTACTTCTGAAGTACGATTGAAGCAGAGGCTTTAACCGAAGCCTCTGCTTCTTTTGTGGCGGGGCTTGAGATTGCAGCTTTGAGATTATATCAGGTTTTTTAACCTTGAGATTGCAGCTTTGAGATTATCTCAAGTTTTATAACCTTGAGATTACAGCTTTGAGATTATATCAGGTTTTATACCCTTGAGATTGCAGCTTTGATATTATCTCAAGTTTTATAACCTTGAGATTGCAGCTTTTAATATTATCTCAAGTTTTATAACATTGGGATTGCAGTTTTGAGATTATCTCAAGTTTTATAACCTTGAGATTGCAGCTTTGAGATTATATCAGGGTTTTTAACCTTGAGATTGAAGCTTTGAGATTATCTCAATTTTTGTAACCTTGAGATTGCAGCTTTGAGATTATATCAGATTTTTTAACCTTGAGATTGCAGCTTTGAGATTATCTCAAGTTTTATAACCTTGAGATTGCAGCTTTGAGATTATATCAGGTTTTATAACCTTGAGATTGCAGCTTTGATATTATCTCAAGTTTTATAACCTTGAGATTGCAGCTTTTAATATTATCTCAAGTTTTATAACATTGGGATTGCAGCTTTGAGATTATCTCAAGTTTTATAACATTGGGATTGCAGCTTTGATATTATCTCAAGATTTATATTTATTTCAATATTTCAGATAGACACTGCAGATAGAATATATTCTTCAAGTTGTTATGCTCCTTTAAATATCAACATCAACCATGGACAACACAGGATTCACAGGTAATCATTGTTGACATTAATATGTTTACAATCTACTCACATCTATTTTTAAGTCCAGTCACTGAATCTTGGGTAAATAATGCTGACAGACAAACATTTAGTCCTTACATTTTATGATGGTATCTTTTTTGTTTGAGAGATTAACTCAAGTGGACTATACCTTTCTGCACACTTTCAAGAAATAGAAAAAGACATAAATATATAAATCCTTACTATCTATCCTATGTTAATGAGCATGTAACCTGAGATATGAGCCTGCTCAGTGGCTACAGCGTTGGTCTACTTATTAAGAGGTTGTGAGTTTGAACCCCAGGCGAGGCTCACACTGTCCGTGACAAATTGGACTGAAGATATTACATCCTATGTTAAATTGTCCTTCACCTCGGAATTATTTGGAATAGCTTGGTAATAGTTTGCAGATAGATTGTGGTTAGTATATAATAACTCAGGTTACGGCCTAAATGAAGTCCAGGGAAGCTGATAACTGCCTGCCACAGCTGAAATAATGTTGAAAATGGCGTTTAATTCATATATATAATTAATAATGTATAATTATAGGTTTGAGTTGGTATATATTGGAACTTTTTTCAGAATTTTGCAAAACAAGCAATTTAATTTTTATCACATTTTGTAAGTTACAATTAAATCGCCCCCAGTTCGTGTAAAGTTTAAACTATACATATTGTATACGAATCATTTTATGAAAACACATAAAACCACATGTGTCAATTATATGACTTCCTTCATATCTGTTTGAGGTTTTCACCTCAATTTTATGTCATGTTTTTTACTGTCTACAAGTTATTTATACAGCTTGAGTTATATATTTAACTATATTTGATATGACAAAAATGCTAAGCTTAATTTAGCTCTGTGCTGCAAAATTACATCCGGTAATAACATTGTAATGTTACGAACATTACCATAGAAAACATGAACAATTTGTTACATAATTGTACTCTTTCTATATGTCTTGTTATATTTATTTACACATTGAATAACACATACTGTATACGTTTTATTGCTATGAAGGCTGGGAGAGACAACTATTAAGTATATATAAAGAGAGCATGGCCATGCATTGTAATACAGAAATAATAAACATTATAACTAATATAGACACTACAACAATTTATAGAACATTTGTACATTGTATTATGAGTACATCTTACGTATTTGTTGAATGTATAAAGTAAAAAACATGGTGCAATTTAGTTAAAAAGTTTTGGCCAAACTTTCATATTGCATTCAGATAGAGGCCTAGCTAGTTATCTCTTGTAGTTTCAATAAATGGACTGTTAAGACACTCACTGCGTACCTCGTTTTTGAACCCAGCTAGGGTACCACACATGTTTTCTGTGAATAATCTTTGGTTTATTATTAAACAAGCAGAGAACAAGATTAGCACTCCAGGTACAGAGTCTAGGAAAACTTGATAGGTTTATTAACTAGCTGCTGGTATATACTGTATTTTCATTTATTTTCATTGGGCTAAATTTTCATGGTTTTTACTAAAACGGCTATTTCGTGGGGACATAAATTCATGGATTTTGAGTTTTAAAAAAAGCCATAATCATTTCTCTGCATTTAAATTCATTGGGATTTGATTACGCGGATGAGCCGACGCACGAAATCCACGAAATTAAATCCCCAACAAAAATTAATGATTCCACAGTAACTGAAATAGTGTCAAAAGGCACTAAGCATGAAAATACTTGTTTGTTTATAACTTTATTTCAAATTTTATAACCGTTATTTTATTTTTCAGATATTGACAATCAGAATTATGAAACTGTAAACGGAACTACCAACAGTTTACAGCGTGTGATACAAAAACCAAGTGACTCTGTGTCCCCGAAACCAAACTTTATGTCCAACATTCGGAATGCTATGATTAAGGGACTGGAGACTACATTTTACAAGTAAGATTCTTATATTCTCAGATTTTACAAAAAAATGATATTTTTTCTCTACATGTCAATTAAGTAGTTGCCTGTTTAGAATACTGTCCAGGATAATTGGTTAGGTGAACTGGCTGCTGTATATAACTAAAATTTTGCTGAGAAAATGGCATTTAACCCTTTGAAACAAATCTTGGCTTACTTTGTGCTGCTTAGCAAAAATCACAAGAGTTGTTTCCCTTGTTTTAATAAAGAAGGTAAAAAAATAAGTCACTTTTAAAATTTTATAAGCTGGATAATCTGCTTAACACAAGTTTTACAACAAACATGATATTTACAGATTTTACAACAAACATGATATTTACAGATTTTACAACAAACATGATATTTACAGATTTTACAACAAACATGATATTTACAGATTTTACAACAAACATGATATTTACAGGTTTTACAACAAACATGATATTTACAGGTTTTACAACAAACATGATATTTACAGGTTTTACAACAAACATGATATTTACAGGTTTTACAACAAACATGATATTTACAGATTTTACAACAAACATGATATTTACAGATTTTACAACAAACATGATATTTACAGATTTTACAACAAACATGATATTTACAGGTTTTACAACAAACATGATATTTACAGGTTTTACAACAAACATGATATTTACAGATTTTACAACAAACATGATATTTACAGATTTTACAACAAACATGATATTTACAGGTTTTACAACAAACATGATATTTACAGGTTTTACAACAAACATGATATTTACAGATTTTACAACAAACATGATATTTACAGATTTTACAACAAACATGATATTTACAGGTTTTACAACAAACATGATATTTACAGATTTTACAACAAACATGATATTTACAGGTTTTACAACAAACATGATATTTACAGGTTTTACAACAAACATGATATTTACAGATTTTACAACAAACATGATATTTACAGATTTTACAACAAACATGATATTTACAGGTTTTACAACAAACATGATATTTACAGGTTTTACAACAAACATGATATTTACAGGTTTTACAACAAACATGATATTTACAGGTTTTACAACAAACATGATATTTACAGATTTTACAACAAACATGATATTTACAGGTTTTACAACAAACATGATATTTACAGATTTTACAACAAACATGATATTTACAGATTTTACAACAAACATGATATTTACAGATTTTACAACAAACATGATATTTACAGATTTTACAACAAACATGATATTTACAGATTTTACAACAAACATGATATTTACAGGTTTTACAACAAACATGATATTTACAGGTTTTACAACAAACATGATATTTACAGGTTTTACAACAAACATGATATTTACAGGTTTTACAACAAACATGATATTTACAGGTTTTACAACAAACATGATATTTACAGATTTTACAACAAACATGATATTTACAGGTTTTACAACAAACATGATATTTACAGGTTTTACAACAAACATGATATTTACAGGTTTTACAACAAACATGATATTTACAGGTTTTACAACAAACATGATATTTACAGATTTTACAACAAACATGATATATACAGATTTTACAACAAACATGATATTTACAGATTTTACAACAAACATGATATTTACAGGTTTTACAACAAACATGATATTTACAGGTTTTACAACAAACATGATATTTACAGATTTTACAACAAACATGATATTTACAGGTTTTACAACAAACATGATATTTACAGATTTTACAACAAACATGATATTTACAGATTTTACAACAAACATGATATTTACAGATTTTACAACAAACATGATATATACAGGTTTTACAACAAACATGATATTTACAGGTTTTACAACAAACATGATATATTTATATCTCTTGTAGCAAACCTTAACAGTAATAATGGATGTGGCGGAGCTAGACACGCGCTAAATATTTATTTCTTACACTTGATCAGGGATTACTTGCGGTGTGAGAATGGTTGGGTTGACATATTAGTAGTTATACTAATAGATGAATATATTGCATTTGTGCACTTAAAGACGTTATTTGGTAGCAAAAATTCAAATTCAAGGGCAGATAACTCAAAAACGAGATCAGTGAACCCCAATTGTTTTTCACTTAAAATGTTTCTGTTATCATAATTATGCTACAATCATGCAAAGTTAAAAAAAAATTCTATTGTTCAGTTTTCATTTTGCCTACATGTCTATGTGAAAAATGTAGTGAACTACCGAAAATGCCTGTGTTGTTGTTGTTTTTATCATCCGCTCATAATTGGAATAACAATTTTGCTTTAATGTATAAGAAAAACATTTAACGATCGTTTATCAGATACAATATGACATATTTTATTACAGTATTGGACTAACCATTGCTAGGAACCCAATAAAGACAATAGTGATAAGTATAATTATACCATTACTGTTGTCTATTGGTATGATAAAGTTTAAATTCAACGAAGATTTCGCCGAGTTATTACTTCCCCCGTCATCCCGGATATTTGAGGATCGGGCCTGGGTAGAGGAGCATGTGCCATACGAGCAGAGACCAATACGTCTTATACTGAAAAATGAGAATGTGTTAACACGAGACAGCATGTTAGCGGTAAGTTTGTTGTCTTTGTGAGAATTACAGTCAAGCCTCTGTTAGCAGCCACCTTTGAATACAGGCCACCCTGTGAATAAAGGCCATTCTTCTAAAATATGTCATTGATTATTTATAACAAAATTAACTCCTGAATAAGGGGCCACATTATCAATAAAAGCCACATTTGTCTTTCCCAAAGAGTGACTGTACAAATATCAAATATTTATGTATGAAATTTTATTAGCTCTACATGTTACAAGTAATTGATATAAATACTGCATATAGGGTTCTAAATGATGTCTTATATATATTTTACTTCAGGTAAGAATCATATCTAGTTAATGTACATTTTTCACTATTAATGTGTTTTTTTTTTCAGTTGTATGATTTTCATACGCAAATCTTGAGCCTAAAAGTTGACGGAAATCAAGATTTTGAGACAATGTGTGTCCGGTAAGTGATATAATTATTATGTAACAGTATACATGTAACAATTCTGCATGACTAGGAGAGTGTAGTATTGGGATGATATATCACTCCATCTTGAAAATATCTTCCAAAAAGTTTTGAGGAGACAAGATTTTGATCTTTGGATTGTTCGATGGTTGCTCCTTGGTCAAGATTAGAACTTTGTCAACAACGTACAATATTTAGTTCTAGGTATAAATGTATATATTCGTTTTAATGGATGCTTCGAGAATACAGATTTTTATCAATTTTTTATATGAATTTTTGTATTTGTTGCTTAGTAATGAATTAAAAGAGTTTAGTAATGTTGATAGTTAATACGAGGGATGTTCGAAAAGAATTGTGTATTGTGGTTACACGCCATTTTTACGAGGAATTTCATATCAATGTTTACACAGCTGGTTACCTCTATTCAATATCTACACAATGATATATACAGAAACCCAATCAATAACCGTTTTATAAAGTTGTCGCTATTTCAGTTTGGACAGTCGTTGACCACTGTAGTAAAAATGGTTGGAAAACATATACCAAATACTGAAGAAATTCGGTCGTATATAAAGGTTCGCAGTAAACTCGGTTGTTCTTCGAAAGAGCTTTTTTCCGAAATAACCCGTGTTTATGGGTCTAGTAAGGTGTCTTATGAGACGGTTCGCAGATGGAAAAAGAAATTTGATAGTGGTGTAGAGTCTGTTGAAAATGCCTCAAAATCAGGTCGACCAAACACAGCAACGTGTGACATAAATGTTTTGAAAATCAAAGAAATTCTTCAAAATGATGCTCGATATACTGTACGTGATATTGCACGCATTGTTGGCATTTCACTATCAAGAGTTCATTTTATTTTAAAGAAGATCTTGAAAGTTAGGAAGATTTCTGCTAGGTGGGTACCCCATCTATTGACTGACGACCAAAAAAGGCGGCGTGTTGAAACTGCCAAAACATTGCTAAAAATGTTCCCAAAATACGACAAAAAGGTTTTTGCAAATGTTGTAACTGGTGATGAAACATGGGTGCATTATTTTGAGCCTGTGAGAAAGGTTGGGAAGAAAATATGGGCTACCAAACATGGCCATAGGCCAATAATTGCAAAACACTCTTTGAGTGTAAAGAAAGTTTTGTATGCTATTTTCTTCTCTTAAGCGACGGTATAGCTATACAGATTCCAGTAAAAAAGGGTAGAAGTGTGACTGGTAGGTACAACCGCGATGTTATCTTGAAGAAACTAAAGAAGTACTATAAGAAACGTCGCCCTGTCACAGGTTTCAAACATGTTCGCCTGTTGCATGACAATGATCCTGCGCACACCTCTAGCTAGCTGCTACAGTAACACAGTTCTTGAAGTCAGAGAGAGTTACTGTTCTACAACATCCACCTTATTCCCCAGATCTTGCGCCATGCGACTTCTACCTATTTCCAAAACTTCCTTTCTGGCCGTAGATATCGATCGCGACAAGCTGTTGGTTCTGCTGTTCATCAGTACCTCCGTAGTATACCAAAATCAGCGTACCGTGACGCTTTCATGAAATGGATCCATAGGCTAAAATTATGCATTTCTCACCAAGGGGAGTATTTTGAGGGTATAAAATGAAAAGAATCATGTTTCCATCAGTTTTTAATGTTTCAGACCACAATACACAATACTTTCCGAACATCCCTCATATCTGTTTTCTAACATGATATTGAATTTATTTGATAGAATCATTGGACGGTGTTTTGTGGACAGTTTATTAGCTCTATGGGGAAATGACAGAAAAAATATAGAAAAACTTAGTGATGAAGATATTGTTTATGATATAAACACAATCAAAACAAAGTAAGTATAAGAAAGTAGACTCAACAATACTTTCCCAGAAGTTGTTATACCAGTACAATGTATTAAAACATGTAATTTGACAAAATGTCATTTTTCCTCCATATGCAGAAGTTGCCAGCTCCTTATGGAAGGGTAAATTAGAAGGTTATAGAAATTTATTACCACCATCTGAATAAAGACCATTCTTTTAAAAACCTTCATTAATTACTTAGAACAAAATAACCTCCAAATTAAGACCACCTGTCAATAAAGGCCACATTATGTGATTCCCAAGAATGGCCCTTGTTCACAGGTTTGACTGTAATTTGTAACAAAAGATTAAAGATGTAATGTAAACATTGAAACTTTTGCAGTGGTTTAATGTTTGTTACTTTGACGGTTGATAGGTTTCAGCCAATTTAAAACCGCCAATATTTCACACCGCAGAATATATAATACCCACCAATTTAAAGATGTATACAGTACTCATGCAGGTCTACAAGTCAAGTTTGTTTATAAAAATACAAACTTTAAACATTTTTGTACAATGAATATAACTCTATATACATTTAACTTGTTTTTTTTTATAATACAGAAGCTATGATGTCTGAAATTGTTCCAATGAAGTTCAAAGTTTTAAATCTAAAACATTAATTTTCTCATTTTAAGCCCTACTTACTTATTTGCCTTCAACGCATCACGAATGCTGGGATTAATTGAGAAAAATTCTACTGGTCACATCGTGAAAGCTGGAATAATGCATGCTGATTGGTTCATACAGTCAAGTGTTGAGGTAAGTTACATGATTAAAGGATGCACACTGATCGGTTTATGTAAACTTTTATTCATCCAATCAAAAACAATGTGAACTTTGACAAAAATGTTATAACATTACGTCGCATAAACACAATTGTGTAATTGTTTTAAAAAGATTTGCTGATTCAAAGGTAATTCATTTGAAAGTTTAACATTTATTTAATTTACAGCTAAGACCACGAGCGAAGAAGCTAGAATTGAAAGCTATTGATCTGGCTCTGTCTGGACATTCTGACTTTGATATGATCAACGTATTTACAATAGACTCGTAAGTACTTTCAGTTTTTTTTGCCACCATTTTGAATGGTGGAAGGGTATAAATCCAAACATTTTCACAGGAATTATGATCCCCCAGACACATTTCTAGTTTATTTGTAATTTTTAAAGAAAAAATATCCAGTTCGTTATTTGCATTTTGAACAAGCAAATTACTTTCAGTTCTTTGATTTGTAGCTTTGATTATTTTGATTTTTTTACAGGTATACAGATGAATTTTTTAATGGTGTATATGGAGACATTATACTGATCGTGTATGGATTTCCTGTCGTGTTGTTATATATTATAAATGCTCTGGGAAAACCAAACCTTATAGAACATGGGGTAAGTCTGTAAGATGATAATATTATGAAACAAATCTTTTACAATTCATGTATTCTTAATTTGATTATGAATGTATTAAGGGGTTTCACATTTTCGTGAGTGAGTGGCCCTGTAAATATCTGGCAAGCAAATGTCCAACTTATATGGAGATATGCTAAAATTATTTCCAGTACACTATTTCCTCTTAATTTCTTGTCATTATAGATTGTATTATGCAACATCAATATATTGTCAGCAATTATGGTAATGTCAACATATTATCTATATATACAATGTATATCATTTTAAAGTCACACAACAATTACGAAGCCAAGTTGTAATTGAGATGTTTTGTCTGAATCATTTCTTTAAATTCCCTCAATATAAGGCTGTCATGCACAAAATGTATTTTATTTATAAAAGCCTTTGTATTCATTATCTGTATGTATAAATATAATGTAATATAAAACATGACTTATGATGTTGACTATATTATTTCAGGTGTATCTAACTATAGCAGCTGTAGTTGGTGTTGTGTTGTCTACAGGAGCTTGTTTTGGGATTGGTATGGTCGCTGGTTTCCTGTTTGGAGCTCCACATCAAGCTCTAATATTTCTGTTGCTAGGTAACAAAATTTATTTTCAAACCATTAAGACTTGGAACTGTTGGCTTAAATAAGCATTCAACACACAACTTCTTACAGACTTTTATTGCATTAATGAGAAAATTCTAGATACAGTCAAACCTGTGAACAAAAGTCATCCTCGGAAAAGACAAAATGTGGCCTTTATTGAAAGGTGGCCCTTATTCAGAGGGGATTTTGATATAAATAATCAATAACAGGTTTTAATTGAATTTTAATTAATCTAATTTTACAATATCTATCTCTACTGCAGTAATACCTCCATAATCCAAACCTTTCTTATCCGGAATGCTCTCTAAATCAAACACATCAGCTGGTCCCAATTTTTTAAAATAAGAATGTAATGCTAAAAAACTTTGTAATCCAGAACCTTCCAAAACCGCAAAACTCTCTAATCGGAACATTTGTCAACCAGTCCGAACAAGTTTGGATTAGAAAGGTTCTGCTATGTAATCTATTTCGACATCGTAAGTAAAGGCAGACAAGGTTTTAAAAAAGCGATTTGGTTTTAAGGTCTAATATTCTATTTCCAGCTGTGGGTGTGGATGACGCATTCGTGATAATCACTACATGGAACAGAATTAACAGATCTCACAGTAAATCTTCCATCGAGGAAAGAATTGCCATTACTATGCAACACGCGGGCGTGTCTGTAACTGTGACGTCATTCTCTGATCTTGTGGCCTTCGCTTGCGGTATTTCTACGGTAACTATTATAAACACAGTTAAATTACATGTAGAATTGTATTAAAGATTAAATGTATATATTTAATATATTTTTTGTTTATTTTATAAGCCTACTATAATTAAATATTTTATTCGTGCTTTTAAGTACCAAAAAATTAAGATGTTTGTGAAATTTGGTATATATCCGAAAATACATCTATCCGGAAATCTAAAATACCATGAATTAACCAATTTAGTCATATTCACAAAAATAAAGTTCCAACGATGTGAATTAAATGGAATTTAAGTATGTTAATTCATTATGACTAACTAACCGGTCTTGTTTTTACTTACAGCAAATGCCGGTGTTGAAGTCATTCTGTGTTTATTGCTCTATCGGAATTTTCTTCCTATTCCTTATGCAGTCCACATTATTTCCTGCGTGTTTAGCATTAAATCAACGTCGTATTGAGGCGAAACGTGACGGATGTTTGATGATTACATTACGTGACTATTCACCGAGTTCTTGTAGCCAGAAGGAATTTGTTCGTGCTGGAATCAAGAAAATACTTGCCCCATTCTTAATATCTAAAATAGGATCAGTAAGTATAGTGTGGTATTGTGATGGCCGCCATTTTGTTGTTGTTGTTTACGTGCTACTTTCCATCATAGATGACCCTGGGAATCCAACAATGGAAACAACATGTTTCTCTTTCAATGGGAACTATATGCGAATTTTTTTAATCGCAAATGATAAATACGCTTGAAAGTCTGCAATTCTGAGAATGATTCTTGAAAACTAGTACCTAGTGTTGAACAAGTAGTGACCAGTAATCACATAACCAAATCTATATCGCTACACTAATGGAGATCAACAAGGCATATCATCAGTGACGGGGATGTCCGGGAATGCTCGAGAAGCTATGATTTGTTGCTTGAGTGCAGGATTGTTGATAGAAAACTCCTAGGTTCAATACCTGGCCCTAAATTTATGAAACTTGAGATCGGTCTCTGAGCTGAAATGTCATTTAAATGAATAATATATCATGTAATATCCAAATTATTTTTATCCAAAATCTGTTCACACATTGGCTTAGAAGTCAGATCAGCATCAGTGCCTTCAGCACTTTGATTTCTACTAATCTTATGTTACATGCGACTGCAATGATTTTTAAGGGCCGCGTCTCTATAATATTCTGATAACTTAATTGTGTATTTGTACAGGTGTTGATCATATTAATGACACTAGGTGTCGCTGGTGTGATGATTTACGGTATTTCTGGATTGAACACGGGATACGAAATTGAGCGAAGTTTACCGGAAGATTCCTACGTGCGACACTTCTTAGAATCACAGCGATTGTATTTCTCTGCGGAGGGTCCTGGGATTCAAACATTCTGTGGTATGTTAATTATTATTGTGTCATGTTAATTGTGTCTTCATCAGAAGAGAAGAACATCAAATTAAACATTTTGAGCATATTTTCAAAACATTGAACAGTCCAGGAAAACTTGTTAAGTGAATTTGCAGACATGTATTACTGAAAAAAGTGTTGAAAAAAGGCTTTAAATCAAAATAAATGAAGACTGTAGTGGTGTGGTATATTGTGTTAATAGATTGGCTGAGATATTCACCAGCCTGATTAGCTCAGTTGGTAGAGTATCTGATTTACAAGCAGGAGGTCTTGGGTTCGAGCCCTGCATCAGGTACATTATTTTCCTCCATCTTTTACAAAATGAATGAAGTTTAATGTCACACAAACAGCCAGGGTCATTGAGCAATATTTCTTTTTTAAAAAATAGGGGAATGCCGCATGCATATACTTAAGTAGTATCACCAACTTTTCATAAGCTAGTTTGATAGCTTCATCAAACGTTATACTAGTATTTGTCTAGTGTCGGATTCAACCTCACAGCAATGAGTGGCTAATAATTAATAGTCAGAGACTATAACACTTAGTACAAGGAGGCCCAAGTTACATCTAAACCTTTATGATAAATGATTTCTTAATCCGTATACATTGTTTTACTTTGTTGTTTTTCTAGGTCCGATGGATTATCAAGCAAACATAAATGGTTTGGATGCAATGGCAAAAGCATATGAAAATAGTTCTGTTATAATGAATGGTCAAATAGCTAACTGGATTCCTTTGTTTAAATTTTACGTCAGTGTATTCCATTCTAGTGTAGAAAAAAATGACGGTAGGTTTCATGTGGAAGCAACAGCATACATGTATTTAGCTCATTTTTTTTGTTTTAGAAAAAGTCGAGTTATTGCGATCACTGCGCTGTCTGTGTCTGCATCTGTGAAAACTTGAATGTAGCTCATAACTCAAAACTATAAGAGGTAGCAACATGAAACTTCATAGGTTGATAGATCTCACTGAGGCAGTAAACAGTCCAGCGTTGGCACTGCTTGCAGCACTCTTGTTTATATACTTTTGACAAAGAGCTATTTTATTTTATCACTATTGAAAATACGAAATTTGAGTTCTTGACAATCAACTGAAAGGGATGGATGTCACCTGATATTGTTATAACAGGTATCTACATGTAACAAAATTAACATTGACATTTTGTTATAATAAATACATTTTTGTGTAATTAAGCTAGCTTTAATCTGTTTGTTACACAAATTAATGCACATACTTAACCAATTTTACCTTAAAAAAACGTTTTAATTGATACTTAAGTTCATCCATAAAAATAATGTTTTTGGCCTGTCTGTCTGTTTTTCTGTCTGTCTGTTTGTACCAAACTTTAACCTTGCCTATAAAATCAAAACGCTTTCCACTTAAAATCATCCAACTTCATATGTTGGTTCCTCATGAGAACCTCTACAGGACATGTTAAGGTCAATAGGTCAAATGTCAAGGTCACCCAGAAGGCCATTGTGTCTTAAAAAATCTCATCTTGTTTGTTCTGTTCTACAGTGATGTAAAAAAGAATTTCAGCCAATATTGGTATATACTGATATATTTCAGATGGGGTTCCTAGCAATAAAACAGAATTTTATCAACTTCTGAAGAAGTATTTTACCACGACACTTGGTATACCATTCTCAAAATATATCGAAATGACTGATGATGAGATACCTCAAGTTAAGGTAAGATTATTATGATAAATAAATTTATGGTAAAACATGGTTACAGTGTAAACATCAACATTTCCCTAACAACCGACCCAAATTTTCAAACTTGGGTATAGCTGGGTTGGGGCAAATATAGAAAGTTTTAATGTGGTAGCATTTAAGGGCAAACAGAATTTTCTAATTCGGTTGCGTAATAGGTTAAATATAGAAATTTTAAGTTACTAAGGTAGCATTAGGGCAAATACAAATTTTTTTAAATTTGGTAGCATTAGTGCAAGCAGAATTATTTAATTTGAGCATTTCAAATCTCAGTTATAAACAATTTATATATTTATTGTAGTGGACATATTTCCCGATGCAACAAATAGTATCCCAAGATGTCTGGGAGAATGAGTACATCATGGAAGAGGTCAGAAGAATTGCTGATAACGCGGACCTTGTGGACGGAAAATGTTTCTCTTACTCAATATTTCATATATTTACAGAAGTTATTCGGGTATGTTATATAACACTTTTTATTGTACAATCAAACCTCAATATTTTGACCACTCTTGGAACAGATCAACTCATTATAATGTACAGTGCAACCTCTCCAAAGCAACACCTTTTTGGAGTAGCGAAATTATGTTGTTGTTGAGAGGTTGTTGCTATAGAGGGGTTAAATTAATACTTAAATCGTGCTGTGGGAAAATATCCTGCTATCAAGAGAAGGTTCCTCTGGAGAGGTTGTTCTGTACTATTTAATTCTGTATTGTGTAAAATGGCCATTAATTGGCTTTATAATACACATAAAATAAACAACCTATGGTATAATAAAGTAATGAAATATTTTAATTTAAAACAAACAACATATTTTTTCCTTAAATGTATTATGTGAGTACATTTCAATATTTCGAATAGTCATTATCGTTTTTAGCTGACATAGTACATGCACTTTGGTCTGCATCGAAATTCATGCTTGACTGCTATGAAAAGCTGAACTACTGTAATGTTTAGTTTCCAAAAAAGGATAATTTCTAGTGGTGCTGTTGTGAAAAACAACATGTGGTAGTCAGTACACAAGAAACCACAGTGAGTACCATGTTTGTTTTTCATGCTTACAAATAACAGTATAATACTTATACTAATGTTTTGCAATATGTTTATATTTTACAGTATGTAGAAACTGAGATTATCCGGAACTTCGTGCTGGCAGGTGTCGCCATCTTTCTTGTGACGTTGATTCTCATTGTTGACATCGTGACTAGTTTCTTCGTCCTCGTCTGTGTCTGCCTCACAACGGTACGCTAGTCAAACTTAAAAAAACAAACTTGTTTTAGCTTGTTAACGTTTCTGCATGCTACTGTTGATAAAAGTCGTGTGAATTTTCATTATACTTTGTATGTTAAATTGTTGAATTTTAATATATTTTTCTCCTACTTCAACCTGGAGCACTAAATAGCATTATCTGAAATACAGATTTCTGGCGACAGATTATCACGTAGCTAGCGAGATTATCATGTAGCTGGCGTGAATGTCTTACTGCATAAATATGTCCAATAGATAAGATGATTATTTTTGTACTTTGGTAATAAAATTTAATAAAAACACATTATCAATGTACAATGCATAAGTGGACTAACATTTTTTCTCATTTACATCTTTTTATGCACCCGTCATTCGAAATTTCCGTCTTTCTGTGCATCCGTACAAATTTTGGTTTACAAGCAATAACTCAAGAAATAATATTATCATGGATTGGTTTCATATTTAAATGAAGGTGTATAATAATAAAACACAGGTCAAGTTTGATATCTGATAAATTTAAACATTTTCACAGGAGTTGTTGCCCCTGTTTGACTTAGCTCTCAGTGGGGGCTTCTAGTTATAGTATTTTTTTTTTGCTAGTTTTGCTATTTGCTATATTTTCTATTTTCAGCTGGATATTATGGGTAGTCTTAGTTACTGGGATTTCTATCTGGACGTTAATCTTGTTGTTTTACTTATCATATCTATTGGGTTAGCTGTCGACTTCTCGGCACATATTGGTTACACCTTTATGACGTTAACCGGAACGAAAAAAGGTAATATAGCATCTAAAATAAAGTTGCTTGTAATTTGAGGATATTTTTAATACTGAACAATAATGTATATCAAAGTTGCACAACATAGCTAGTTTTTATATTTGGTCGTCGAATATTGCTCTCTTGGGTATTCATGATCGAGTGACACCTTGACCAATTAAGTCGAATTAATAATTTCACGTTTTTGAGAAAAGAAGTCAAAAGAATTTGCTTAGTAAGTCACTTGTCCGACATTTAAACTTTACTACAATTTTTCCAACATAATAAAATTATGTGCAAAACAAAAAATATTTATGAGACATTTACAATTTCCTGTTGAATTTTACTATTTTCAGAGAGAACAACAAACACGCTATGTCAGATAGGTCCTGCCATCTTACATGGTGCCATGACAACCTTCCTTGTTTTCTTTGTTTTAGTCTTTGGTAGAAGTTTGAACGCATTCTTTGCTGTAAGTATCACACTTAGTAAAACTTGTACAATGTATGTTAGTGGCCACTTCCAAATAAACTGATTACCCTGTGAATAAAGGCCATTCTTCAAAAACCTGTCTTTGATTATTTAGAATAAACTGACCACTGAGTAAAGGTCAATTGTCATTAATGGCCATATTTTTGAATTCACACATGTATTTTTAGTCACGATTTTTCCCCTGTAATTTTATATTTGAATATAAAAATTATCGGAATTATCGGAATCATGTAATCCATGGCTTAAATCTCATATGATAATCAGGTCATCAAAATTATTAATAATCAAAATGTGTTCTTCTATATTTACCTAGTTTATTATTAATTGGTATATATATAAATTGATACATCAATACATTATGGTTAAATGAATTCCCTGTATGTTTCCATTTAAATTGTTTAATATCAAAGTGATATTTTTTAATTTTCAGGTATTTATTCTAGTGGTTCTGTTCGGGCTGTTTCATGGTTTATGTTTCCTGCCAGTCGTTTTAAATATGATTGGTCCTTCACCGTATTACAACGCTGGACCGGATGGCACTAATAACTCACCATATACTCTAGGATTGCACTCTGTAAGTAGAATACTCACATCACATGATCACTTGTTGACCAATGAAAGTGTGGTTATATTATCACATGACTGTTTCAACCAATGAAAATTTGGTGAGGGCAGTATCATCACTTGACTTGAAATGTAATGTAATAGGCGTATTTGTCATCAATATTATAAAAGAAATGCATGCAATACTAATTTAATGTTTCAGAACTCATCACATGAAATCCATTTATGAATACAGGTCTTGCAAGCATTCAGTTTTTATATACGAAGGATGCAATGTATTACTGAGCCAAATATCACCCCTTAACCAAAATGTTTCAGGACTGAGTCACACCTTTTTATGTTTGCCATCATAATGTCTTACCCAACATTAGAACAGTTATTATCACTAGTATATGATTGTTTCTGTCATTTACTTTTTGAAAGAACTAAAAAGTGATACAAAATAATAGTTTCATTACAAACCAGTGTGTTTGATTGTCATACTTATTCTGCTGAATTCCCTGAATTGACTTGTCCAACTTCTATTTGAAAACATTTTCTGACTTATCTGCTCAATACTGCACAAAAATGTTAATATTACAAATATATATAGCCCATTTATCATTCTTTCTACAGCTACTTTGAATATGTCAATTAAATTCACAATTCATTTTTTTTCAAATTGCAAGAATTGTTGCCCTTGTTTCATTATCATACTTTGTGAATTTAAGTTTATATTTTTATTTTGTGTTTTTGTTTAATCCTAGAAAAAGGAGCCGGCTCCTAATCAGAACATTTCACCAACTGTGGTCAGTATTATAAATATAGAGAATAATACTACGAATGTATTTTAGCTTTAATATTAGTTATATACTGTAGAATCATTAATTTTCGTTGGGGATTTAATTTCATGGTTTTCGTGGATCGGCTTATCCACGAAATCAAATCCCCACAAATTTAAATACAGAGATAAGGTATTTCTTTTAAAAAATTAAAATCCACAGTTAGTAAAAACCACGAAAATTGAGCCCAACGAAAATAAATGAAAATACAGTATATGCTTTGTGTTGCCTACTACATGTAGTTATACACTAATTATTATGTTAGCTTTATTAAAACTATTCTGCTTTAATTTACTGTTTTTTTCTTAACACTAACAGCATATCAATTTAGCATCTGTAACGTTTTTGTTTGTGTCCGGTTCATCTTTCCGAAGCATTAATCTTTGCAAACAGGATCATGGTTCTGACCGGACGGGTAAACTATCAGTATGAAGCAAAACTGGAGTGAGTCTAGTACTGGTTCTTCCCAGGAATGATGGTTAGGTGAATTGTTTGCCTCATATGACTCTTACAGTTGAAAAGGGGCGTAAAACTAAAAAAAGAGGAACAAGTTCGTACTTGTTTGAACAACAAAAACACTTGTTTATAAAACTTAACCATTGTATTCAACTGTATTTTATTGAGTCACTTTGACCAATCTCATATTAACTACATACTATCCTTGTAAGAAATACTATATCTCCAACTATACCTTGTAATAATTAGTCAGTTTAGTGCTTATGATGTACTGGTAAATAAAGTGTAACTTAATCGGTCCAATTAATTGGTCCAATGCTATGTTAACTTTAAAGGTAAATGCATTTTGTACAATAAATGTCAGTGTTTATGACGGCACATAACTTTGCAATATCATTTATTTATATTTTATGCACCGATTTAATCATATCTTATAATATTATGTACCAAATTAATTATATTCAATATGTACAAAATACGCACCAATTTAATTATATTCAATATGTACAAAATATGCACCAAATTAATTATATTCAATATGTACAAAATATGTACCAATTTAATTATATTCTATATGTACAGATCATGCACCAATTTAATTATATTCTATATGTACAAAATATGTACCAATTTAATTATATTCTATATGTACAGAATATGCACCAATTTAATTATATTCTATATGTACAAAATATGTACCAATTTAATTATATTCTATATGTACAAAATATGTACCAATTTAATTATATTCTATATGCACAAAATATGTACCAATTTAATTATATTCTGTATGTACAGAATATGCACCAATTTAATTATATTCTATATGTACAAAATATGTACCAATTTAATTATATTCTATATGTACAAAATATGCACCAATTTAATTATATTCTATATGTACAAAATATGTACCAATTTAATTATATTCTATATGTACAATATATGTACTAAATTAATCATACATGTATTTGATATGTACCAAATTAATTATATTCTACAATGTAACCTCCATGAACAGTCACCTCCAACAACAGCTGCTTCCTTATTACAGCCAGTATAATAGCAACCCAAATTGACGTTTTACTTTATTTTCACCCTTTCAGCAACAGCCACCTCCTTACAACAGCCATTTTTGTCCTAGGGTGGTTGCTCTGTATTTGTACCAAATATGTACCAAATTAGTTATATATTTGATGTGCGCCAAATTAGTTATATATTTGATGTGCACCCAATTAGTTATATATTTGATGTGCACCAAATTAGTTATATATTTGATGTGCACCAAATTAGTTATATATTTGATGTGCACCAAATTAGTTATATATTTGATGTGTACCAAATTAGTTATATATTTGATGTGCGCCAAATTAGTTATATATTTGATGTGTACCAAATTAGTTATATATTTGATGTGCGCCAAATTAGTTATATATTTGATGTGCACCAAATTAGTTATATATTTGATGTGCACCAAATTAGTTATATATTTGATGTGCGCCAAATTAGTTATATATTTGATGTGCGCCAAATTAGTTATATATTTGATGTGCGCCAAATTAGTTATATATTTGATGTGCGCCAAAATTAGTTATATATTTGATGTGCACCAAATTAATTATATATTTTATGTGCACCAAATTAATTATATATTTTATGTGCACCAAATTAATTAGATTCTTCATGCACCAAAATTAATAAGATTCAGTACTAGTATGTATCAATAATTTACCCAGTTAAATTAATATATTGTGTGTAAATTCATCATATTCTATATGACCAAATATGATTCTTGCACATGTATGCTGTCATATTTTTGATGACATCATTTTGTGACACAAATCTATTATTTTCAGGCTATGAATGAACAACATAATGGAAATATCGACAATACTGAAACTTCTGTGAATAATAAAGTGGCTGACACTGATGAGAGTGTTTTAAATGGAACAGAAAAATCTTCACTACCAGCTTACGGGACCCTTGATAATGAGCATTCAAAAGACAGCGAGAATGATACGAAATTATAACATTTTTTATGTTTAATATTCTTGACTTTCAAACAGTTTTATTTATACCTGTATGTACTCTATGGTTTTCCGAAATGGACTGAACTGGAAACTGAATGATAGTTCAGCTTTCCATAGCTGTCACTCAATACGCATGATTTTCTATGCTGAACAAAGTACTTCTTTTTTCTATATCCGCCATATAATAGTTAAATTAGTTCTATGTTGTATTGTAAGTTCAGTTTCCATGAGTTCTTTCAGTACTTTGATTTTATGTATAGATCGGATTTAAGCATCATTTTGGTGATTCTTGTTCATTAAGAGGGTCACCAACATGTACTTTAATAGTGAGCCCGAGGAACTTGTAAATTATTAAATTGATTTGAAAATGAAAATAAGATGAATACTTCTTTGTATGTAACCAATACAGGACGTCATTGCATGGGCATTATATTGGATTTGTTGCAATCGGAAGGGTAAAATTGAACAGCCACCCATGTTTTATTGTATAATAATGTATGGATTAATTCCATTGTTTATGTTGGTATAGGCAAGGTGGCAGACCTTGATATAATTTGAAGTCAGGCCATGGCTTTGTATTCTGACAGGGGACATAATATATGTTCCGATTTCTAGAAATTCGTTTCTCATTTAGCATTTCATTATTAATCAAATTATTCAATTTTAAACACTTTAATAATTCAGATATTTAAGTTTTTAGAAGTCAAATTTTTAAAATAAATTCAGATGTACTATAGTAATCATGCACTCAATGAATTTCAACATCTGCCTATTACACTACTTACTATCTTATTATTTATTGAATTTGTGTGTGAGTTTCAATGATGGCATTATTTATTAAGCCCACATACACTGTTTGACATGTAGTAGGCTATATAGCAACTTAATTCTGAACTAATTATTACTAGCTTGACTATTCGAATAATATGGAGAGCTATTGCAGTTGCCTTTGCATCTGACTGTTAGGAAGTTACTATCATCATGTTACATATCTCAGTAACTTGGCTTATGGCATTGACTTGAAACTTTATGTAAGTATCCAGTGATATCAGAGAGACAAGTAAAATTATTTATACCACTTCTTGCTACAGTCGTGCAAAAATATGAAATTATATGATAATATTTCTTTGTCTGTTACACTGTTTTGCAGACACCTCTTTTTAACTTTTAAATACTATATACAATGTAGGTATTGAAGACAAAAGTTTGTCTACTAGTTGCATGAGCATGCTGTCACCTTTGGACATCTCTTGTTTGTGTATACTAGTACTTTAACCTTCAATGTTGATAAACGCAAGTTTTTTTAATGTGCTGCATTCTTGTGCGTGTCTTGACTAGCACCACACAGTATTTTATATTCTACAGCTCTCCGGTTAAAACATGATACAAATTGGGACCAATTTACTCAATATTTATGATTTATCAATGACTTTATTGTAACATGATAGAATAATAATTTGTTTGTGTCTTTTCAATACAATCAAATTAATTCTACTGGAATAATCTGCATGATTTCAAACTTGTTTACTAGTATTAAAGCTGTTAATGTCCGTTAAGTATACATAATATTGTATCTATTGCGTGACTGTATACTTTCTAAATTTGTGTTTGCTTTTATCTGTATATTTTTGTTTTAATAGGTGACATTCACTTTAATTATTGTGCATGATCTTTTAATTTATCAATTTTGATTGATTTTTGACATTTTGACTTATACTATTTTTGTTTTTGCTTCAATGAAAGTTGTGATAATTCATTTAAGAGTAGTGATATAGGACCATTTATCTCTACTTGTTACATGTCTGTAGCTGTCCTTATTCCGGGAAGTGTCCGTCACCTTAGCGACTTTATTAGGGAATTTTTATTTGTGCATATATTCAACATTGCCATACTGGGATGTAAACGTTTTATGTAAACATGTCAAAAGATAAATCAAAACTTTTGTCATTGATTTTTATACAGGGGTGAAGAAATGTTCACCTTCCCAACGATTCTTTCATTAGTGCTTGTATTCCCAATGCAGTGGTCTCCCTTCAAATTTATTCCCCAAGTAGTTATCTCCCTTTAACATTGTACAGTACTAAGTGGTGACCCTTCAATATTATACCCTATGCAGTGGTCTCCCTTTAATAGTATACCGTAGACAATGGTATCCCATCAATATTATGCCCTATGCAGTGGTCTCCCTTTAATAGTCTACCATAGACAATGGTCTCCCTTTAATATTATACCCTACACAGTGGTCTCCCTTTAATAGTATACCGTAGACAATGATCTCCCATCAATATTATACCCTACGAAGTGGTCTCCCTTTAATAGTATACCGTAGACAATGGCATACCATCAATATTATACCCTATGCAGTGGTCTCCCTTTAATATTATACCCTACGCAGTGGTCTCCCTTTAATAGTATACCGTAGACAATGGTCTCCCTTTAATATTATTCCCTACACAGTGGTCTCCCTTTAATAGTATACCGTAGACAATGATCTCCCATCAATATTATACCCTACGCAGTGGTCTCCCTTTAATAGTATACCGTAGACAATGGCATCCCATCAATATTATACCCTATGCAGTGGTCTCCCTTTAATAGTATATCGTAGACAATGATATTTCATCAATATTATACCCTACGCAGTGGTCTCCCTTTAATAGTATACCGTAGACAATGATCTCCCATCAATATTATACCCTACGCAGTGGTCTCCCTTTAATATGATATCGTAGACAATGGTCTCCCATCAATATTATACCCTACGCAGTGGTATCCCATCAATATTATACGCTACGAAGTGGCCTCCCTTTAACATTGTTCCTACCCTAAACAGTGATACCTTCGATTTTATACCCTGCGTAGTGGCCTCCCTTCAATATTATACCACAAACAGTGATCCGATCTCCTTCTGTATTTTACCCTACACTCCCTTCAATATAAAATCAGACACAGTAGTCTCCCTTCAATATAAAACCATACACATACATGCAGTAGCCTCCTTTATGATTAAATACACCTTTCCTTTCATTGTTTTTCTTCCCACAGTTTACGATTTGTTAAACATATATGATATGATACTCGAATGGTTGTTATTATAAATAAAGTTATTGAAAACAGTATTGGCATGTAAAGACTCGTTTATACCACAATATGATATTTAGAACGCCACCCTACGAGCCAGTGTGTAAAATGATATATGGTGTGGAGATTTTGTTCAGGTGAGACGTTTTTAGCCCCATACAGTATCTAGTGGTAATGTGCTCGACGAACGAAAGGTCGTGGGTTCGAATATCGGCTACTAGCTCCTTCCGAATTTCTCCTGTACGTTTTTCAGTGCCCACATCATAACTACCGCGTCAAGTTCTGTGTTAAGAAATTCACGAAAAAGAGCGAGGCGTATATCCGTGCTTTACACCGAGCACGATAAAGGGAAAGAACCAGGAAAAACTGTTAGAAAAAGTAGGGATATAAATGCCTGGTTCTCCTGTATCTTCCATGGATCCCCTCTCTCTGGGTCGGCTCTGAGATGACCATAGCTAATAAGCCGGTAAACAACAGATAAACAGAATGGCGGTCATTGAACAAATTAGACTAACTTAGTAGATTTCCAGGAGCGATTGTTCAACTATGTATATTTTATACATGTATGTATATTTGTATTATATATGCAGATAATGTACTTAAATACATGTGTGTACAAATCAAAATAAATACTCCACTCTGTTCTGTGTCTGTTGTACACAGCTTAGATGTCGTAGATAAATTGCGTAAAAAATAAAAAAATAAAATAAAAGTCTCGCCGTGTAGGACTAACTGTACAACTTTGCTACATTCATGAATTTCGTGAATCTCGTGCTGTGTAAAGTTGGCTATGACAACAGCTGCATGATTTCATTTAAATCAAGTTGTACAAAAACATCCGGTGACATGCTTTTCTGCCTAAACGAATGTGCGTGTATTGTAAAACTTTTGTGGTATAAAAACGTTTATTTTGACTTCACTCAAACAATGTAAGCTTTTCATATTTGGCGATTCCAAATAAATACGTTGTGTCCATGACAAATGACGAGAGAGCGTACATTTCTAAATTTTGCTGAATTATAAATTGATGTACACGTACAGTACAACCTCTCCATAGCAACATCCTTTGGGAGAAGCAAACTTATGTTGTTGTTGAGAGGTTATTGCTCTAGAGACTTTAAATTAATAATTAAATCGTGCTGTGGGAAAAATCATGTCGTTGTTGATGGTAGGTTGTTGTTCAAGAGAGTGCCGCTCTCGAGAGGTTGTACTGTGCATGTATTGTGTATATTGTAACATTAAATCACCATCATTAGATTAATCTTTTAACACAAAGTTTCTCCTTTACAACTTTGACAATGTATATTGTCGTGCTAGAGTACACATAATTCCTCGAGAAACACGCGCAAGGCATGCGTAGGAGTTCTACAGTAAACACAGAAACTCAGCAGTGCGAAGTCTAGTTTTAGTAAAACATTCAAAAATTTATCAATTTTAACTTTAAAAACGTGTTTTGAGGAGTATTTCAGTTAGAAAAATTAAATTATATACATTTGTACTACTATGAATAAAAAGTTATACATGTACAAATCATAAATAGAACAGTGTTTTTGAAAGCAAATTAATTTTTAGGAAAAACTTTTCATCTGTACTGTGTTGAATTTCATTTTTACACGTGACTTGATGTGTGTGTGCTTTTCGGAATAAAATTTGAAGTGGACTTATACTGGACTGGTGATGAAGTTACAAGGTAAGTGCAAGCTTGTTTTCATACTGTCACGTGATATTGTTTAGTGTAATATAAATGTACATGTATATACAATGTACTCGTATCTATTGCTCATTTTATACGTTAGGACTAATTAGTCCAACTAATTGTACACTACAGATGATATCGAGACATTTTTTTGTGCTTGCCGATATCTATCTTCCGGGCAATATATGAAATAGCAAAATCAGGAACGAATTGCTCGTACGTCTCATAAATGTAGACTAAGGACTAATATACTGGTGAAATCGTTGATAAACGAAGGTGGTACCAAAATATCGTACCGGTATAGTCAGTGTATATTAAACATCACACAATCTCCCAAAATTGACAGACACTATACTAGCTACCTTCTTTAAATATCAGTGTGTATACCAAAAAATAGTTTGGATGTTAAAGCGCCCATATATGGGACTTCCTGGTGGCGAGGGCAAACTCCATCTATTCATTCAGTAGTCCAACTAATTGTGCACTACAGATGATATCGAGACATTTTTTGCGTTTGCCGATACCTATCTTCCGCAAAATCATGAACGGATTGCTTGTACCACAGGTGCCAGGCGCGTAGATACCCCATTTGACTTTCCCAAAATTTCGATCAATATATTATAATAATATATTGATCGAAATTTTGGGAAAGTCAAATGGGGCTTAGTGGGCGGGGTATCTACGCGCCTGGCACCTGTGATAGAAAACGATGAACCGTTATATTATGTTTTTTTTCAAAAACAATGTCCCTTTTTTCGGTACGTTATTTCCCCATTAAATTTGCAACGAAGTTTACGAGTAACCCATTTCTCAAAGGTTGATTGTTTTTTTTATTGAAAACTTACGGTAAAAATATGATACTGTAAAACACTGCATCAATCTAATTTGACAAAGAAAAATATAGATCACCATGCAAAATCAACAGAAATTAATGTTTCTACTTTTCAACAAGGGCAATAACTCTTATAGAAATATAAATCTAAACTGGTTCCCGTTGACTTGTGCGTACAACGCCCTTTGGTGCACTGCATCATGGAACGGGAACCAGTTTAATATAAATCAAGGTATCCGAGGTAGAGGTAACTATCAAAGAAACATCGATAACTGGTTAATACTATATATATTTAATATTAATATTTTTGTGTAACATATGACTAATATGTTATTAGAAGCTGAACCCTAAGGCATGCCTACATCCGCCATGGATATGTTATCGTTTTGGTTCCTATTTTGATTTCAATCGCGAGGAACCAGTATTTTTTTTTTGAAGCTGAACTGTAGTGCCGTCACTCGCTGGGCGCGCGTAATTTTGGTGCAAACCAAAGTACTGCGTTTTTCTAAATTTCTACATCCGCCATGCTGATGTCAAACTGGTTCCCGTTCCATAATGAATTGTAGGTAAGTTTCCATAAGTTCTCTCGATACTTTATCAGGCCACATGGATACAGACAAAGTCCTCTTCTGTATTATACATTATTACTTCAGTAAAAGTTTAAAAATTAATTTCAGTTTATTTAAAAGGTTCCGAAGTAAACAGTTATTATATATACACTGTTTATTATTTATCGTTTATAAATATGATGCGCAAGAGATTATTCATAACATTCAACAAGAAGACCTTTTTAACTGCTGCTTAAACGATAATTTACAGCATATATACATATTTTTACATGTGTCGTACATATATTTTGATTGCATACGATCGAGTATGTCTTGTAATGATGTCGTGTCCTAAGTTTGGTTCAACTGTGTTTTAGGCCGCCCCCGTGATTTTTTTGTTTCATGTAGCAGTTAAATTTTTCTAGGTTCTTGGTTTTTGGGAACTGAACGATAATAAAGGTATATAATTCAAACTCATCTCGCAAATAAGATTTTTTTCGAGAGATCGAGTCCATACTTTATATCTATCCAGTAGGCGGAGTAACTGTTAATTGGTGTCCTCGCTCTGCTTGTGTCTTTTAGCAATTCCCATGCGTAGTAGCGATGCGCACTATTTACTGTCTTTATGAATGAAACATTAGTGCGGATGAATATTGAATTGTTAAACTCAATAATTTTACGGTTTGAAATGCCAAAACAATGCAATAATAAAAAATCAACACAATCCTGCATAACTATATCCATCGTGTATCAAAACCGTAATCGGTAGAGTTATACAACCAGTGGTACTATTTTTCAACGCGAATGTATTGATAAGAGGTGTCACGTTTTTTGTTAGTAGAAACTTGGGTTTATCACTCTTGAAGCTTTCGCTTCGCTTCCGCATTTGATAAGGTTTATTTCTTATTCATTAGGCACTAAGGCCCAACTGAACAACATATTTACAAAACATATATAAATACATACAAAATACATAGGCATACTTGTCAGTTGTTATAATTTACATTAAAGCTGATAGCTCTAATATGTTTATTTCAATGAATATTTATAATTAGGACATTTATAATACTCATCAAAGAATCATTGAACATATACATTCATAATATGACATGTATTAATAAATTAGTCATTATATCAAGCTTATAAGTACACATTCTGAACTATAGAAATAATTCAATGAGAAAAAAAGATAATAAAAAAGTTATATATATATAATAATTAAATTGTATAGTACTTCACAATGATGTTAACTTAGTCTTAGATACAACCGATATTTTAACTACAATAAGAAAGAAGGATAATTCTAACAAAGAATAATTCTCACAAAGATATGGTAAATAAAGATCATAAATAGTGTGGAGAGGGTAGTTTAATTATAGTTAAAATAATTGATAATTTGGTTATGTGGGGGATCAAGCATTCGCTAGGTATTGCTCTCTTAATTTAAGGCTTTTAAATACATAAACTGACAATTTTTTAAAGTTATTTTCATTTTCCGATTGTAATAATTAAGCTCTTTAGTTTCAATATATTAGCATTGTTCCTATAATAGAATGGAATTCATCTTCTAATTGCTTACAATAACAGCATTTTTTAAGAAAGTAGGGCGCACACTTAATTTCATTTTTGGGGGATGTGCGTAGCATTTTGGAGGTAAGTTGGAATTTGTATACATTTGTATTTAGTTGTTGTATGAATCTTTCCTTGGCCGTAATTAAACCATCCTTTGTTTTGTCAAGGTTGTTCCAGTAAACATTTATGTTATAGACAAACTGTATGACCGAGATGGCTATCTACTGGTCATATCTGATTGTTTTTATCTTGAAAATATCTTTGAATTACGACATGTACATACAATATACGATCTAACTAACACGTGCGTCTACTGCGTGAACCCAGTTTTATAGATGAACAATAGGATTTATAGAGTTAAGAAATCAGTAAACAATTGAATGATACTATCTTAAGTATTCGCAACACTCCCCGCAGAAGATGATAATTATACAGATGTTCGCAAAATCGTAGCTACTCAGAAATGTCCGTAACTGAGAAATACGCCTCGTATGTATACATGTATTAATGTTTGGTTACAAATTTTGGTTATGCGGTTGTCACAGTTTGGTTTTAACCATGTATCGAGTTCACGTCCTGCACCAACCCTTGACCGACCGCCCCGATCTCCCGTTGTAGGTAGTGGTAGTTATAGGGTACATCTTAGCACAGTCGTGACTGTAAGACCTTGTCACGTCGTATACTCTAAATACAACACTCAGTGACATCTCAACAGAGATGATACGCCAGAATATGTTCCGTGCGACGTACCATATTCCATCAGACATATTCTTATTGAATGCATCGAGCTTCGGCCAATCCGTATTAGACACATTGATGTCGAAAACATGATTTTCTAAACACGGTACTACGCTCAGGATACTGAAAAAGCGTCCCTGCAATATCAGAAGCCGGAGCTAATTAAAGCAAAGTTTTTTTTTACTCTAGTAATCTAATCATTATCCTACAAAGAAGAAAAGAATTTGCGATGTATTTTTGTAGATGTAAATCATTGGGGGTTAATTATCATAAATTATGGTACTATAGGCCTTTTCCAAAGGGGCCAAGGGGTTTTCCACTGACGACTATCACCTTATGATTTTGATACTTGTACACAGAGATTTTGTAGTGCAATATGTCTGTCTTCTTCCGTATTTGTTCTCAGCACGATTTCGTACACAAAAAATGTGGTTAGCTTATGTACATAGACATAAAGTGTTCCCTCTCTTGAGCAACATTTTGCGGAGACCGGCAGATTGGTTGTTGTAGAGAGGGAGTTGTTGTAGAGAGGGAACAGTTCATTACAGAAATCTGTATAGAACTGTATAGATATATGTGTTTATACATGTATGATGCATATTGTGTATGTTTATTTATATGCACTGAATCATTATACATGTTGTGTGTATAATTTCATTCATATAAAATACTGCACTTATTCATTTATTCAATTGTTAATGTAAACAAATCAACTTCATAGTTTTCATTGTAACGCTTCTTACATTCCTGAAAAAAGAGGAAGGCATTTAATAAGGAAAGTTACGTATTGCTGCTCTAAAGTTAAAACTATAATGTTAAATAGACTTTCTTCTATTCTCATCAAACCAAACATTGCACGATACAACTTATACTTTTGGAGATGTGAATAGACATCGATATGAAAGAGTGTATGCACGATGTGTACACTTGCATTAATTATGACTCTCGTCCACTTCACACCAAAACAGTTTGCATTGTTTAATGAATGTTAATGGAAACGAGTTGTTCTTAAGTTTATTTTGCCAAGGGGCAATATAAAAAGTATCACAAGCAATTGAACGTCTATGTAGAGTCCCCCGTGTAGTCACACAAGAATAGCAACCCTTTGAAATAAATAACACGTACGTACCCGTCATGTGTGAAAAACAATCGACACCAACAAAAAACAAAGATCCATCCATTAGTCCATAATCAGTTAGTCGTCTTTGTATACAATCACGCTCAAAATATGCCTAAGGCGATTACACATTCCAGGCTCCTGTACAGTTAAATTTTGAACGCCCGAAGCGGAAACCAACACATGGCATAATGTGTTTCGGCGATTTCGGACTTTACCGATGTCGTTTGAGATATGTAATCTGCCGTACCGGTCTGTCCGCGTTTGTCGTTATAAGGAGTTGTCGTTCCTTAGAGGTAAAAATACGTGCAAATTGCAGGGGAGGAAAATGAAACGCCGTTGCAGAGAGGGAACCGTTGTAAGGAGGTGACTTTCGAGAGGGAGCACTATACAGTCATGTTTAAACAAAAGCGGGTATATTGCTTTGCACATGTCGGTTCGTCCACTATCACATAATTGATTAGTAGTAAGCCTAGTTGTGCATTCATTGATCATGTTTTGTTTGGATTAATTTTCACTGATTTAAGGCCCTTTGTTTGTTTGTATACAATGCATATACACTAGGCAAATTTTGTCTCGACTATTTCTTAGCAAATACTTGCAGGAATTCAATGAAATATCACAGAAGTGATAAGTTGTAAGCCAAATTGTGCATGTTTTCAATAAGTTTTGTCAACATTATTTTTTATAAGTTATGGCCCTTTGTTCCTTATCATTTGATGTATATACATGTATAGAAATTGTCCAGGCGATTTGGATGGAGTAAGAATTGTGAGGTGAAAAGCTTGTCTTAGAATAAAATGAAACAATGGCAAAGATTTGTAGGGCGCTTTGGCCTTGTCCTCTAGGATTTGACAGACTAACTTCCTTGATTATTTATTTAAATGGACATGTCTGGCAATTTCAACACATTCCTGCAGATACTTCAATAATAATCCAAGCTCTGAAGGTCCTGCTGTTGTTCGGAACTACAAACCAGTCAAACGTTGATTTCTATGTAGTGTGAGTTTTGGAAAATGAACGATAGTTCGCGCATAAATGTTGATGCAGACGTAAGTACTACGAACGCTTTTCTATACCGGGTATATAGTTGGTACAGTTGTTCCCATTCCATGTGCTTTCAGTAGTTCAGCAGTTAGCATAATATTATATAGTCTACATTACCTGCCTCTTTGTATATTCAACTTATGCAGAATGTAATTATATCATACATGAAGACATGCTCGAAGAAAAAGTTACACGTTATAAGCATTAAAACAATCGATTACAGTTTCCCGATGAACCACTGTTTTAAATATCTGGTTGACTCACAGTGATCATCGCATCGGCCATGAATTCAATGGTGACTTCTATACGTTTACAATAGAAGCTAGGAACCAGACTAAATTAGTATATACAGCACGAGAATTATGACGTCATCCTTCCGTAAAATGTGTGTACCGATAGCAATTATTGTAGTAATCCGAGGGAGAGGATTGTTTAGATTTTTTACGACTGATTTGTATTACTCGTTTACGATATTGTATAGCCATATAATTTTGACTAAAATGCACGTAATATTTGAATTTGTATTTAGCCATTGAATTGAAATATCGGAACTATATTCTTAGGCAGAAGTTAGGTTAATGGAAGCTGTTCGGTATGCAGGAAAAGTGAAAACTGAGCGATCTTTGAAATACGGTAATAACTTTATTGTTCGTACCGGACAACAAAAATGCAGAATCCTTAGTTATTTGTTTACCTGAAATCGACCCTGAAAACAAAAACAAAGACATGGCTGAATCACTTTGGATATTTTCAACTCAACCTTTTAGGGTGTGAGAGATTTGTATTTCGCATAACACTGGCTCTTAACAGTCCATACAATTCTAGCTCGGAAACCATTTATATAAACAATACTACATGAAAAGCTTCCTTAATTGATTGGTGCCTCTTATTAATAATGATGCCCGGTGTGGCCATATGGAAACTGATCCACACCAGTAAAACGTATACTGCTTATCCAGTTTCAAATTGTGTACTTGTGTCTCAGTAAAGGGACATGTCAAAGGGCTTTCCGAAGTTAACGACGTCAGAGTTTGTCTCGAATTGATTATAAGAAGTAGTTGCAGGTCTACCATACTCATAGATTCTATACTGCTTAATAGCCCGCCCAGCTAGCTCAGTGGTTAGAGCATTTGTCTACTGATCGAGAGGTTGTGAGTTCGAACCCCGGGCGAGGCTCACACTGTCCGTGACAAATTTGACTGAAGATATTACATCCCGTATGTTGAATTGTCCTCCACCTCTAAATTATGTGGGGTAGCTTGGCAGAAGCTTACGAATCGAATGTGGTTAGTACTGGTTAAGGCCTAAATGAAGTCCAGAAAAGCTGGTTAGGATAACTGCCCGCCACGATATGACTGAAATAATGTTGAAAATGGCGTTAAACCCGATGAAACGAACCATGCAGCTTACGTCGTGGGACATCGAGTAAAGGAGTTAATCAATAAGGTACTAGATCTAGAAGTAGCAAAATATTTACGTTGAATTGTTCATGACAAGTCATCAAGTGTAATAATTCATCATAATTTGATGCGGACCTAGGTACTACGTTTTTCTATATCCATCATACAATTGTTAAATAGTTCACGTTCAATGTTGCAGTGCAAGTCCTAACAATTTCAGTTCCTATGAGTTCTTTCAGTACTTTGATTTTATCAAGCATTATAAGTAACCATGACATTTAAATCGTGATTATCACTTAAATCTAATTTATCAAATTAAGATATCAATATTGAGATAATTATCGAGAAAGATGAATACCATCCCAAAATTTATAAACTCAATAAGCTGGTTCCCCGTTTCTCTCTTGGGTTTGTACCCAGAAACCGAGTACCATCGGAATTTTTGAAAGGTATAAAACCCGTCCCGAAAACGCATCATCGCGCAACTGTTTGAAGGTGGTTGATTCGACTTACTTTAAATAGGTAAGGTTTTCAATTTTAGTTCCTATTTGTATAAATAAAAATCCATTTATATTGCGGAGGTTTGCAAATTTCATTAAATAAAGATTAAATAGATTTATAAAAAAACTAGTTTCACACTAAAATTGAGTGTATGCCATGGACTGCAAGATATGGATTATGTAAATTTAGTACGCTCGATTTTTTTATTTCAGCTGACTTTGCTTACATCATAAAAACATCATGACGATGTTGGCAGTAATTTGCGGTTTGGTTCTTGTTCATTTGTGTGCGCAGGCTAACTGCGCAACCGTGAGCGAAATGACAGAGTTGAACACAGAATACGAACTCAGTAAGTCCTTCTCTTAGCAACTGTTCTTTATCATGTCCTTCTCTTAGCAACTGTTCTTTATCGTGTCCTTCTCTTAGCAACTGTTCTTTATCGTGTCCTTCTCTTAGCAACTGTTCTTTATCGTGTCCTTCTCTTAGCAACTGTTCTTTATCGTGTCCTTCTCTTAGCAACTGTACTTTATCGCGTCCTTCTCTTAGCAACTGTTCTTTATCGTGTCCTTCTCTTAGCAACTGTTCTTTATCGTGTCATTATCTTAGGAACTGTTCTTTATCGTGTCCTTCTCTTAGCAACTGTTCTTTATCGTGTCCTTGTCTTAGCAACTGTTCTTTATCTTGTCCTTCTCTTAGCAACTGTTCTTTATCGTGTCCTTCTCTTAGCAACTGTACTTTATCGTGTCCTTCTCTTAGCAACTGTTCTTTATCGTGCCCTTCTCTTAGCAACTGTACTTTATCGTGTCCTTCTCTTAGCAACTGTTCTTTATCGTGTCCTTCTCTTAGCAACTGTTCTTTATCGTGTCCTTCTCTTAGCAACTGTACTTTATCGTGTCCTTCTCTTAGCAACCGTACTTTATCGTGTCCTTCTCTTAGCAACTGTTCTTTATCGTGTCCTTCTCTTAGCAACTGTTCTTTATCGTGTCCTTCTCTTAGCAACTGTACTTTATCGTGTCCTTCTCTTAGCAACTGTACTTTATCGTGTCCTTCTGTTAGCAACTGTTCTTTATCGTGTCCTTCTCTTAGCAACTGTACTATATCGTGTCCTCTTAGGAAATGTACTTTATCGTGTCCTTCTCTTAGCAACTGTACTTTATCGTGTCCTTCTCTTAGCAACTGTTCTTTATCGTGTCCTTCTCTTAGCAACTGTTCTTTATCGTGTCAGTAGTATAAGGCGTTACCCTGGTACCATGCCTTCTGGTACCATATAGAATATAGAGTAAATAGATTAAGGTCGGTACCAGAAGTAAACAAAATTGTGACAAATTGGGACAAATTGGAATCCATATTGGGTACCCAAAATAGTATGAATTGAATTTTAGAAAACTTCTGGTACTGTGTGTGTGTGTGTGTGTGTGTGTATAGACTTAGACAATGAGAGAATTTTCTTTCGAAAAGACATGGTGGCCCTGAAAAGGGCCGTTGGTGGTCCTGAAAAGGACCGTTGATAGTTGTCTATGCTGACTGATCTGGTTGGGTACATAGTTCGCATTGGCAGTCTGGTGGGGGATAGCAGAGCCTGCATGTTGGATCCCCACAGGACCATTCCTGTTCTGGTGGTTGTTCCGTGTACTCAACTTGAGCGGTAGAGCGCCAATGCTCTTCTTCTTGTTGTTGTTCCCGTTGTCTATTCACCGTTCGTTCCCGAGCATCTCGCTGCCTTTCTCTGACTTGATCTCGAAATTGAGATAATTCTTCTCTATGATGAAATCGATTGGTTTCAATGGTATTCAAAGTCTCACCAATGAATTGAAGATCACGTTCCCTTTTTCTAACAATGCTAGCCGCTAAGCGACTGATTGAACGCCATACCCTGCTCTGTTTTTCAGTCAGTTGTTTTGCTGTTTTGAGTTCATTGAATAAAGCCTCCATCTTGAGCGTTTGAGTTCTCAGAATGAAATGAGGCATTGTAAGTATTGTATGGCCCACTCTCGTGGTTGGATGACGTCATATCGCTTGGATGACGTCACCCTAGGGTTGGATGGCGTCACGCGCCAATGTACCGCACAGACATGTGCTTGATTTTTATGAACTTAGAAAAAAGACAACAGACACCTAGTTTCAGTTTTTCTAAACTTTTATTTTTGTAACAAGAAACAAGAAACTACATGAAACAGTAACATTGTTTACATTTAATGATCACCATAAAGAGTTGTATTTCTATGTATGATACTATGATACAAACGTCTGTGACCTTCTGGTCTAGAGTTACGTTGAGCACAACACTTTTGTCCACATTTATTCACATATTGAGCATGCATGTAATAAGTACCATAATATTGTTGAAACCAATGCGTCACATAAGTGTCATTTTTTCCATACATGTCCGGTTTGAATCGGGTTAACAGTATCTGGTTCAAGTCACATTCACGTGAGATAAAATCCAAAGCGAATAGACAATACACACCACACACCGGTAACATATCGCCTTGTATTCTCATGGCATTCCACAGATAAGTTTTGTTGGCATGTTTTTTCACAAAGGTTAGAATCTCTTCGAAAGGAGGTAATCCGTAGGAATCAAAGTACACTGCTTTATTGTCTTTTAAATAAAGAGCCACCCAGTGTTCTCCAGGTTGATTCCCGTTATGGGTATTCACAATATAGGCTTTCACGTCATGCGGTTTCTCTGAAGGTAATTGATCTTTAGCACAAACACGTGCACGTAGTGGTTTTAATAACGGTGAATGATCTAATAGGTATTGTAGTTCATTCGTCTCCATAATGCCAATTTCTGTTGACACGTTCAGCCCAAACACTGATCCACTGATCAATGAACTGATTCTGAGTGAGTTCTTCTTTAAATTGAATCCATAATCGACACGCGTCTCCTTTTTCACTATCGGTCAAGGTCACTAATTCAGGATACCACTTTTCCATGACCTTGAACACGTCCAAACGTTGAATCGCTTTTTGAATGTAAAGTTCTGTCCACTCTTCCGTATTCGTGTATAAGCAGAGTACATGTTGTACTTGACTAGGATGATTCACTCGACAACCATAACAGTCTTTATGCACTTGATTATAAATTAAAGATTGGAGTGCTTCTGTGACGTGATGATTCAAGCACTCTTGTAAAAAGTCCGTCTTTGAACTTGTACAACAAGGATACGCCAATAACTTCATTTCGTAATCTTGTCCTTTTTCCAGGTGTTCAATATCCATGTCTTCCATCTTAATAATCTAGAAGCACTTCTCTGAATTGATTGATTTCAATTTGATTGTCGTATTCCGCAAATACAATCACGTTGATGGCTTGTGCAAGTGCTGTTCCAAAGTGAAATTCCAATCTCAGATTGCCCGTTTTTATAGGATGGAGTTGACCTTCCTCGCAACCTTGATCTGCTGTCAAGTCCAACCCCCAGAGTGTGTATCCGTTCCGATAATCATTCATGCTCAATCCAAATGAACGATTGAGACCAAGAGCTCCTGTCGCTTGATAGAGTGACATGTAGGATCTTAGAACTTCTCCCGTTTCAAAATTGGGTTGAAACGCTTTGTTATGAATACTTTTTCCGTCAATGCTGACTTCTAGATGATTCAGTGTAAAATGACGGAAATCAAAGGGGTTGGTAGCCATGTCTCCATTCATGTCTCCATTTCTTACCATACCGATGATAAGACGTTTTGGCAATTGACCTTGAAATAAATGATCTTCAATCTTGGATCGTTGACCGTTAGGAATCGTGAATGTTTTTACTTCAGTTCGTCGGATGGGGATTTTCATGTTATGTTGAGCAATCTGTTGATTGAGTTGATTGGCTACCACTGGCAGTAAATCTACTGTTCTTACATTGAATCCTGCTTCTAGAAACTTGATTTTAGCCGGTGCGGCACCCATGAGACAGAATTGAGGTGACGCTTTGTTTAGTCTTAAGCGTATTTCCATACCATTGGGTAAATATTTATCTTGCATCATCAGATCAAAATGAAGCCGTCCACATAGTTCCACCACACGACTTTGATGGACACGAGCACGTCTCTCAATATAGCCCAGGTTACCCCCGTCATGTGCGTGGGTGTTCATATGACCAGGGGTGTCTTCACCCCATAACTCTAGCGCCTGAAGCTGAGTGTCTTTACAGCTTGAGGTGAAGGAGAGTAAATTTTCTATGTATGCCCGATAGGCATACGTGTCCGCATTGCTGGTGATCAGTTTATTATTCAGGTACACATCAATGCTTGAGAACATGCTGTGAAAGAAATTGTTGACGGTAGCAATTTCACTGTCGGCCGCTAGGTCTGTACCATCTGCCTGTATAATTTTGAGTTTTAGGTACAGGTAAGATTGATTCAGATCTGTCCATTTTTCTGTCTGTGCAGGAATCACAAATTCAATCGGAGCATTATTGTCCAGGGCAGAAATGGGATAATGCTCAGTCCACTGACCTTCTTGCATGGCTGTCATGGTAGGTGGCACAACAGACACATCCAACTCTGTCTTACTACATTCACAGGAACCGTGTTGCATCATGATTAATCGAAAATATCAAGAGGTCTGGCCTGCTTAACTCGGCGATGATGAAGTTTCGAATGAGGTCTTTTCTTGACTGGTTTCCTCTTTATACGTCTTTTAGGGCTGGCCACGGCATGTAGCAAGGATTCACCCACATCTTTTAACACAGAGGCTCCACGTTTTCGTATTACTTGTTTAACGTTTGATCCTGTCAAGATATCTTTGATAGCGGCTTTTCCTTGCTGGAGTCCTTCTTTTTTCAAGGTGCGAACTCCAGATTTCACAAATGGATTCAGTAAAGGCATAATTCTTTTCATGGCTTTCTTAAACATGGATCCAAGTCCGTGTCCATATTGTCGAGGTTGACCTTGGTAAGTAGGTATCATTGTCTTTGACGTAGGTGTAGTTTCACCATAGACTTCCCATGAATAAACTGAATAGTCTGGCCAGTGTCACCCCTTATATGGATAGTGATGGTGTCAAAGTCGGCTTTAGCCAGTGGTACATAGTGTAAATTCAAGAACTCGAAATGAATATGGGGGTTAGTTCCTGCTTTCGTTCTCGGATCAAATGGAGCTACACGTAAGATGGGGGCTTCTATGTTTCCCAAATAGGTATAAGCCGCGAGGTCAGAATAAACAAACAAATGATTATGACCCATGTTAATATCTACGCCATGAGGAAACGGATCTGGAGTGTCTTTTAAAAAGATGGTAGAAGAACTATCAGGAGCTCCACCCAGTTTAATAAACATGTGAGGATGAAACTGAATGCCTAGTTGATCCGAACTGTCCAGTTTTGCGCGTTTACTTTGTCCTGAAAAACCCATGGTAAATCGAAGGCCTTTCTGTCTAAATATTTTACCCAGATTATCTTTTACGGTAAAGTCAATCGTCTCGATCAAATGTTGGGGTGTGACATAAGTTCCTACAGGAATACAAAGTCGTACACCTTTTTCTTCTTTATTGGGGAGAGTACAATAGGAAATGAAGGATTCAAAGGCCTTACCCAGGACAGGATCGTGTGTGACAATGCAGAAATGTCGCTCTTCTTCAGTGACATTAATGACCTGACTAGGAACAATCATTTCCACTAAGGCAATTTCCCAGTCTTGTTTATTGAGATGGATGGGTTTTGTCAGTTTGGTACGAAAACAACATTGCGTATTGTCTGGGAATAAATCCATAGAGCTATCACTCATGAGTGTGATGTAAAACGAACTCATGTTGATTTAGGTTTATTGAATTTCAAGGAGGGATTCGGTAGAATATAACCTAGAGAACTACTTAAAAGCAGAAGCCACAATTCTCGATCGGGTCGTTGAAAACACAAATTAAATAGCGATACGGTAATAATAATAAATACCACTACAATTTGTGCAAAAAAAGTGACCTTATTTTTGGGTTCACACAATTTGGCTTGCTCTGAGGCAGTCACTACCACACTGGCCGTATCAGCTTGAGACATGATGTATTTATTAACAAACTTCAAACGAGATGGGATTCGGGAATCCAACTGTCAAATTTCGAAGGATAGCCTTTCCAATGCACTTTAATTTCTCGTCTTCCGTCTACCTTACTCTGGCGATGGGCGAGCACTGATTCAATTTCATAGATAGCATCATCTTTTATAACCTGTACTTCAGAGAAATAAAACGAACCCAAAATGGGTTCTCCGTCTAAATCAGTCAATTTCACAGTAGCAGGAGAGGTCTTTTTGACTTGGATCACTTTAAACAGTTCAGTGGTCCAGTTGGGTAGATAACCTTTATCAAATGTACGTTTTGTTTTATTGATACGAACAATATCTCCCACATGAAGGGTCGTCGACGCTTTTTTTCTTGATTTTCCATACAAGGTCAAGGCCACTTGAGATTCGTTATTCTCATTTACGGATACGGGTGCCATTTGTATACTACGATGAACACGATGATTATAGGCATGCACGAGATCAGACAATACCTGAATATACCTTCGTGTTTTATGATGCGTAAAGTATTTCCACATGCGTGATTTTAAGGTCCGTTGAAAACGTTCCACTATACTAGCCTTCGTTTCTGGGTTTTCAGTCGTAAAATAATGAATCCCTACTTTGTCTAAAAACTGTTGAAACCTTTGATTCTTGAATTCTGTTCCTTTATCGGTTTGCAACGCTTTAGGTTGTCTCGTTTTAAGAATAGAGCGAAACGCTTCCACCAATGTGAGCCCCGTTTTATCCTTGAGGGGAACGACCCAAGCATATTTTGAAAACACGTCAATGACACACAACAAATATCGATAAGGGGTGTTGTACTGAGCCAAGGATTGCATGTCTGCCAAATCAGCTTGCCATTGATGATCAATACCACCCACAATCGTTTTCCGTCTCGAGAATGCCCTACGGATAGGTTTGTGCAGGGTATAGGTCTTTTGTCCCTTCAACCAGGCTCGTACTTGACTTGGTGTAATGGATTTCAGTTGAGTTCGAGCTGCTGTAGTAAGACGTTCTACCCCACCAAAACCAGCCGGATGATGGGGATCATAATAAATCTGATGTAACAGACTGTCTACCTTTTTGTTCATGTTGTCTAGTAGGCTTCCCACTTAGGTTCTGCTTTCATCTGTTTGACAGGTTTACTTATAGGTTCTGCTTTCATCCGTTTAGGTGAACGAGACTCAACAAAACTATCAAATTCATCATCTTCCTCCGAATCGTCTGCTTTTTGCATCCATGACCATCTCCGTTTATTTCCTATCACTTCTTGTGGTACATTGACATCTCTTAGTCCACTAGAAAACTGTTCCCATCCTCTAGGCTCCGACCCTTTTCTATGACGTATGACATCATTGACCAAATCAATAATGTTGGATCCTTGTATTGGTTTTCCATGATATTCCAACATCCCATGATCATTCCATGACATGTGGGGATGATTTTGTAGAAAGTGTAATAAAAGCTGAGTTTTTCGACGCATGGTAGTAGGAACACTTTCAAGAATCCGATCCGTCAATGTAGCAGGAGCCGCTTGTGCCCCTTGTGCACCTTGAGCATCTGGAACAACCGGTGCAGCCGGTGCAACCGGTGCAGCCAGAGTAGCCGGTTCACGTGCTTTTTGATGTGACAGTTGAAACTTTTGCAAGACTTGCCCATAGTGTTGTGCTTTTTCTGATTCAGACAACGATTCATTTTGTAATACGTCTCCCATTTGTTTCTGTAAATCGGATGTTTGACTGACTTGCGGGGGAGGAGATAAACGTGGTCGTTGTTCTGTTTTCCATCGATTCATCTCTTCTAGCATTTTGAATGGGACGATAGCCATTTTCTTCATAGCTTTTTCACCAGTGTGGCAACACCTCCACTGAGTGCTCCTGCAGCAACAGCTTTAGCAATGATTGGAGCAAGAGCTAGTAATGGAAATAATCCTCCTTTTTGATTCAACACACGTTTCTTTTTTTGAATGGATACTCTTTTATCTGCTAAAGTGCGGAGATGTTGACGCTTGGACTTCAACCTTTGCTTTTGAGAGGGGGATAAGGCAACATTGCCTTTTAAAACATTCTGACAGCATTCTGCCACACATTGAATCATTTCTTTAGATGCTCCATGTATCATCTTTCTTCTTAACCCATCTGGGGCTTGAGTTAAACCCAAAACCAGATGTCCGTATTTATGCAGGAGTGGTCGCTTTGGTGCCATTATGTCAAATAATACCTGTTTTTACTTCTTCACAGCTTTTATACTAAAGCATCAAAGGCTTGTCTTGAAGCTTGATTCATAGGGCCCTGTCTCATCAGGTGAATACGATGTCTCAAAAGGGGTTTCAAGACAGCCTGTCTTGATAAGGTAGATAAGGATAGGGGTGAAAAACGGCACAATGGAGTGTCTGGTGAACTTCTTGAACTGGGAGATGATCTCAAACTGTGAGATGATCTGCTGGATGAGCTCAAACTCCTAGGTGTGCTAAAACTACTTGACCCACTGGTTGAATAACTACTTGGCGAACTGCTTGAATAACTGCTAGATAAACTGCTTGGCCCACTGCTTGAATAACTTCTAGATAAACTGCTTGGCCCACTGCTTGAATAACTCAAACTGCTTGGTCCACTTCTAGATAAACTGCTTGGCCCACTGCTTGAATAACTTCTAGATAAACTGCTTGGCCCACTGCTTGAATAACTCAAACTGCTTGGTCCACTTCTAGATAAACTTCTTGAACTTCTAGATGAACTGTTTGATCCACTTCTTGATAAACTTCTTGAACTTCTTGAACTTCTAGATGAACTGTTTGATCCACTTCTAGATAAACTTCTTGAACTTCTAGGTGTGCTAAAACTGTTTGATCCACTTCTAGAAGAATTTCTTAAGTTTTTAGATGAATTTCTAGATGAGCTAAAGTTCAAACTACTCACAGGACTGATAGGAGACCATTGTAATTTACTGATTGGAGTTACAGCCATAGAGGGTGTTGAAGTGGTTTGCTTTCGACGACGGAGAGTAATAAAACGTTCATTGATCTTGGCAGGCGATTTTCTAGCTTTTTTAGGTTTTCTGGCTGGTGCTTTTCTTGCTCTTTTAGCTGGAGATTTTCTAGGTTTTCTAGCAGGCGCTTTTCTGGCTTTTTTAGCTGGAGATTTTACAAATTTACGAATCGTCTTTTGACCATTCCATCGGAGTAAACTTCGTATCATGACTCCACCAAGAAATCCACCTCCTCCTGGTTTCAATATGAGTTGACGTTTAGTATCCATGTCCACTTGATCATCTCCCAGCTGCTCTAATTCATGCTGATGTTTTTGCATAAAGTTTTGTGTTTGTTTAGGTAGCACAATTTTCTTTTTTAAAATCACCTTTGCTGCTAAGGTGAACCACTTGAGCATTTCTTTTAATCCAGACCGTAGCATTTGCTCCCGTACAGTAGGGTCTCGTTCCTGACCCAAATGTTCTAACGATTGAGCTATGGCTGTGGCTGACATGATGACTGAATGATCTTATATGAGTAAACGATGTTTATATATACACAACTGGCCCACGTTTTTCTCCAGTGATCCAGTGATGAAAAATATCTGTTCTTAACCGATAACTGTCTGGTGTTTGAGGGTGAAAGTCAATCACTAAATACCCATGAGGTGTAGAGATAGCATCTTGATAAGCGGGTAACAAGTGTGGCAATTGAATTTGATTCGCCAACACTTTGATTTGTCCTTTATCTCTTGTGTTTTGAAATAAGATCATGTAATGTGCATTTAAACTCAGGGTACGACTGGCTTTCGATTGTTGAAACATGTTTTGTGTAATGTAGATCACACTAGCATTACGATGGTGACCTTTTCGTGTAAACCATAATTTGATTTTCTCTTCATCTTTATCACCAAGCATGTCATCAAATATAATTAAATGAGGAATGGATGTATCCTCTACTATCTCTTCATCCTCGTCAGGTATCCCCTGTATGAACCGAATACTAGGTTCTTGTTCTTGTAATTGTGCATAGGCTACTTGCCATTCTTTGTAACACCATACAATACGCTCTGGTACTACTTGAAACAAATCTGATTTGTATTCCAGCACCTTTTTTACGAATTGTGTTTTACCAGAGCCACTAGGGCCTGCGATAAACATATTGCAAGGATGCTTAAAAAGTAAACTGGACTCCATGACGTGAAAATCACAACTAACACTATTGGAAGAAAAACATTTTATTTATTTGTGTAACAAGTTTATGTATGAGTACAAGAATAATCACAACAAGAACAACACATGTCATGTAAGGGTAACAACAGTTTGTCAGAAAATTCAAACACACATTCTGAATGTCCAAATTGACTCAGAAATGTTAACACAGAGTCATTGTTCACCACCTGTTTGAACCAATCCGTTTCACTCAAGTCCATGGGTACTGATTGTTTATAAAATGAATTCATCACATGAAGTCCATGTTTCATTTCTTCAAACATGTCTGGTGTACTCAACTGTTGTCGAATCCATTCCAGAGAATGATGACCTTCAGGTATCTTCATACGATAAGCAAATACCAATGCTTTTCTCAACAGGGTATGGTTCATAATATCAAACTGTTCCATTCTTGAATCGTGTGAATCACTCTATCGTTACATACATAAGTATTCCAATCGTCTCGATGGATAGCTTTCAAGTCTAAGTGTGCACTGATCATAGCATCACGAATCATCTGTCTAAATAGTTCAAACGTGTGAGGATTCAGAATCCACGCGCGAATGTCCTTGACCTTGACAAGGTCATCTTGTACAATACTGTATAACGTATCCGTATACAGCTCAAAGTCCAAAATGTAATATAAACTTATAAATCGTCTAGATGGTTTAACCATAATTGAATATTTCCTGAACAAATCACTATTCTAGGTCGATTCGCATGAACGGCTTCAATCTCGTCTTTGACTTCTCTTAAGCGGTGCCTTAATTTATAGAACACGGCACGATACTGTAGAATATGAATAACATGAGTGAACGGTACCTGTCTCTTAAATACCATGATACCACGTATTTTAAACTGTGAATACGGACGCCATCCGGGGTGAGATCTCCCATTGTCCTCTTCAGCCATACTGAACCATATCACATTGGGGGTAGAACGAAAATTGTTAGCTAAGGCAGATACGTCGCTCAAATTAGCATCGTGGATTAAAAAATCCCATGTCGTAGATAACATACGATCTAAGCTTTGTTGTACCACATTCAGTTTTCGTAGAATCGGTAATTTTTGGTTGAATGACAAGTCCTGGCGATCACCTACATCCTTCAACAGTCTCTCTATCCGTCGATGATTTGTATGTTGTAAGCTATGTATAGCATTATGAGTAGCCCATATGTGCACTAACTCCATCTTCCATGTTTTAGCGTTAGCCCATATGACATAACGATAAATTTTAAGTCTCAGCTCTATCGGTAGTAAGGGTATCCAATCCATGTCTTTATGAATAATGAATTTTAGATGACTTGTTCTAGGCCAAAAGGTATCCTAAAAGGTCAAGGTCAGTCATGTAGATAACCATAAGGCACAGTCATATGATTCTCGACCACAATACGTTTGGTATATACCGAACGAAATGTTTTGACTTGTTTCTCACTGGTCACGGTTCTGTCCTTATGACGTTTAATCCGAGAAGCATATTCAACTACGGTCGAATAATGATGTCTGTCTTTCACACAATCCACCATCGTATTGAAATTCACTTGTTGAGTGGCATTGTAGTCTAACGTAATGCCTTTCACTTTGCATTTTTGATGGAGTTCACCGTTTTCAATGTATTCATAGCCATAGTTCTTTGGACCTAAAGCGACATATCTCACAATACGACCCTTTGGTACCTCATCTGTCCATTTTCCCAATCGACTGGAGATAATAGGAACATTATAGCCATCAGGGTCATGAATGTACATACAACTGTCTGTGTCAAAATACAGTACTCTCTTTCCTAGAGGTTCAAGCACTTTGTACAGTTCTAATCGAGCATAAGCCGTCACAAATGAAGCCACCACAGGATTGGCTGATGAATGAGGGTCTGCTTTGTCCGATTCATCAGTATAATTCATTAACATGAATTCATCATGATCAAAACACTCTGCATATTTCACAGACTTTTTAGGATCGTTCAGTATTCCGTAGAACTGGTCCAATCGATGAACATACTCTGTTTTAGGCAAGAGGTTAGTTTGAGCATTTTTACCCCAGAGACAATTCAGCATGGTTTTGGCAAAAGCTCGTTTTCCTGGATTTTTCTCCACCTGTTGCAAACGAATTCCTTCTGCTTCAAAATAATCCTGTTTAAATTTATCTTGAGCCTCTTCCGTATCCACCCCTGGAGGATATCCACTAGCCTCTTGTTACATTTTCAAGTATTTATCAATGTATTGCCGATAGACGTCCGTACTCCATTCATCCCAGTGCCATACATGATACACTTTTGATACTTGATAGCCTAAAGCAATAGCTTTAGCCAATTCAACATGAGTCCATGTGCCATACAAGAACCGTTCATACGGGGAATGTGTACAATAATCCATCTCCTTCTCAGCACAGGTACGGCATAGCGTAAACACCATTTTACTATTACAGTGTATGGGTAAGACAGGCATCCATAAATCTTGCGGGGGTAGAACACGACATTTAATCAGTCCTTTGTATTTCTCAATATGCTGTTGATCAATTTGTTCTTGACTCATGATCACTGGATGACCTATCGGATAAGCCCTGTACTTGTTCACATACGGATAGAGAGAACAAATATCCACATATTTGATTTCTTGGTCGTTGTCTACTTCATGATACAGTCGGACGGCATTCGTACGACCTCCGAACAAAGCTTCCCTAGGTTGAATCGGGTTTTGACCATGATAGAATCGTTCCACTCTTGTCTTATAGGCAGGATCCTTTTGACAACGCTGATCAAATTCACATTCCCACATGACCACAACAGGGTACCCCTGTTCTTTCAAAGACTCCAGTCGCTTATACGTATCGTGATAGGCCTGTTGCATGCTTCTCAAAGTATATGGATCGATGGTACTTCGGTTAGGAAAACAGGTGGGGCACCCATGGTACCAACATCCCATGAATTCATACACGGTGTTGGTCTCTTGACAATAGCCATCCACGTAATAAGGTCCAATTTTGACTTCGCCTTTGTTATTCAAGGCATGCCGAATATGTATCTCTTCTGTAGCAGCCATCATTTGTAGCCAACGTATGCCTTTCATGGAATACCGGGTTTTATTGGGATACCCGGCATCAGAAATCACGGCTAAACTATGAGGTGGCATGGAATTTTTGCGCCAGGCTTTGTTACACACTTGGGCTAATGTGGTAGCTTCAGTAAATGGATCTATTTGATCACTGTCCAATAATTGTTGACGAAATTCTCCACATCCGCGCCTTAAAATGTCCACATCCGATTGACAGTATTTCTCCATTTCCTTTTGAAAATCAAATACGTCACCTTTTCTTTCATTGTACCAGGTTAAAAACTCTTCACGTCGCTCTGGTTTCATACTATCCGGTTTGTAAAAGTGTAGCGGTAAATAAGGTCCCACATAATCTTGATACTCCAGGGTGTTTGCATAGAATGGAAACCATCCTTTGGCTAACTCGGTCAGTCCAAATGTATTGGGAAAATAGGAGAGAGGCATACTCAGGAAACTGAGGGAGTCAATCATGCGTATTCCATGCACTCTCAATTGAATGATTTTACTGCCATTCATAATTAACTGGGGCTTCGCCGTCCCCTGAGTGACCACATATCTAAGAATAAACTGAGCGTCATAGCCTTGAGCATTGTGGGCTATCACTGTCGATCCTCGATGGGTAGGGAGAAATAGCCAAGTACAGAATTGTTGTAACGTATTTTCACCACGGAATGTCATTTGTCTGGCTTCATTCACCTCTTCACAATACTCACAAGGAGCTTTCACTGACTGACACATACAGTCACCACAAGCACGTTGAGCCACACAAAAATTAGGGATATGTTCTCCAGAATCAAAACGACATTCAAAATCAAAAAAGATGAATGGTACTGGTGGTTGTTTTCTATTGGGTGGTTCATATGTTGGAATGTAACAGTCATGATCTGGTCCTACTATGGCTTTACAACACCTGCATTTCTTTGTCCCTGGGCAAACGTGATTCCGTTTCGTTTCAATCACCTTTTGTCCACATTTCTTACAATTCCATACGGATTCACAAATGGTTTTACGTTGTTTTCCCGTTTTTGTTTTATGATTGTCAAAACATGCCTGACTCTGGAATAGGCGACGGCAATCCGGACATCTTATAGATTGTCCTGCTGGGCACAGGGTGTGAGCATAACACTGACAAATATGGCTACACTGGTGTCCTTCACGGTGATCATAACCGACATCACACCATTCACAATAATAAACCCGTCCGAGAAATCCGGTAATGGATACGATACAGTCATAATGATTATCATGGTGAAAGATATGAATCACACGACTTTTTTCAGTCAGAGCAGGTGGTTTGAATAACAATTCACTTCCATAATGTTGTGGATGGATTTTAATCACATAGCTCGGATAGAGATAGTCCTGTAGTTTTTGGTATTCTTCTATACCGCACGACTGATCCGATGAAATACCCACTTGCTTTAATAATGCTTCGGCTTCGTATTTTTGAAGATTTTTCTTAGACTGACGTATAAGATTCCATCGTTTTTTCCATTCCGGGGTTTGATTTTCATGTACTTTACACCGTCCTACCACTATCGATCTAGCTAAACACATAGAGTCCTTACTATTGTCAATACACACAACACTTGTCTTTGACTTTCGCATACTGAATAAGTTTGGTGCTTTAAACGTTTTCTTTCCGGATCCCTGTGGCATAGCAATATGCGTAATTTCCATCTGTGCCGCCCCATCATGAATTTTAAATTGACGGTTACTTTGTGCCACACGTTCAATTTCATCCAATAATGTATCTCCACTAATACGAGATGCCCTATTAAACGGAACATGTATTCCAAAGTCCAAATCAGGATGTAGAATAGATACTCGAACTCGATCATTCGACTTTACTTCACATCTCTTGTAGAGTTGGTCCATCATATCATTAAACAACCTGTTTGTAAATTCAAACGATTGATTATACGGCTGAAATGTCACATCATATACTTTGGATTGAGTCTTGAATTTTCTTGACTTTCTTTCCATGCGTGACTGTATGTTATAATAGTCGCGCACAGGCTCAAACTTACTTCGTTTAGTTGGAGGTTCATCCTCACCACTAGTACTGTCGGTATCTGACATGATTATGATCTTAAAACTTCTCCGCCGTTTTTTATACTTGTATCAAGTTCAAGGTCATAACGCGTGACACTCTATAAAAGACGTACGCTCCGTCCGTTTTTTATCATTTCAACATGAGCGATCCTAAAATGAACCAAGTTGAAGAGAACCGAGATCAAACTTTGATGTATTCATTAAAGAAAAAAATTAAAGAGCTCAACAACTTAGCGGATCAGCTCTGTGGACAGAAAAATGTAACATGGGATCATATCAAGTGTTATCGTTGTGGAAAGAAAGGACATTATTCTACCAGCTGTACGGAACCCTTCAACAATGAATGCTTTTATTGTCATGAACAAGGACATTTCATCGCAGACTGTCCTAAGAAACAAGGTGAACAGGTCGATCTACAGGACGCAGAACAGAGTAAGAAAAAACGTAAATACAAAAAGAATCCAACAAAAACTGTGAGTGACTTTGTGTAATCCGGACAATGTGTTGGACAATTTGTTGGACAATTTGTTGGACAATTGTGTATAGACTTAAATTGGAGACTAAGTGAGTTGTATTGTGTTGTACTTTGTTGTACTTTATAAATGTTTTCAAAAATAAAATGATAGACAATGTAATATGCTTTTGTCTTTGCTTGAGAAACAAAACGAATCTAACACATATGGTGGCCCTAATAAGGGCCGTTGGGTAATTCATTGCATTTCTTCAAGAAATAGGTATCGCCAATAGTTGGCTCTCAAATCCTCATCATAAAAGATGGCAAGGTCAGGGTATAAATTACCCATCTTGATATCCATCTTGACAATACTAACATCTTGGAATTCAGACAAGTCTGGGTACAAATTACCCATCTTGACCACCCAAACATCTTCTTGTAACTCATCAGGTTCATCAGAAGAACTTTTCAAGCAGTTGCCCATGTTGAATCATGAAACATAAATGAGCTATGGAACACGAAAAAAAACACTGACCTAGAACAGACCAATGAAATGTCGTTAAAATGGACCAATGAAATGTCGTTAAAATGGACCAATGAAATACCGTTAAAATGGACCAATCAGAGTCCTTGTATCATAGTCAGTGAGTGACCTTGCCTTGATCTAGTTTCATTCTGTATCAAGATGTCACAGAGAACAGTCAATATTATCAAGAGAAAATATGCTGCCTTAGGGCGGTATATTGAACAGCTGGAGATGCAGCTAGAAGAGTTAAGGCTAGAGGTGAAGACCCTGAGAGAGGGGAAGGAGACGTTTGTAGAGGAGGTTGAGGTCTGCTCTGGGGAAGAGGACTGGGGGGATACCCCCCAAGAATCAACCCCAGAGAACTGGGAAGATGAACTGGTAGAGGTTCCGTCGAACCTCTATCAACCTACACCGGACCCGAAGGATGTCAAGAAATGGGACAAGTGGTGTCCCGCTTGTATGGGGAGATGCGGTCAACGCCATTAATTCCCATACAAGCACCAACGGTCCTTTTCAGGACCACCAACGGCCCTTTTCAGGGCCCCCATACAATTCAGAAAGAATCACTCTCATATTGTCAATATTACTAGTAAATGGCCTATCTGATAACACCAAATACAAATATACGGTGTGAGGTAAGTTTTCTATAAACATTATAACATTTTTCCCTACAAATATAAGTGATAGTATGATGTGTACAATCATTTTCAACAAATGTATTCAAAGTGCTGTGATTGTATAATGTGTACAGTATTCAAATTGCCGTGATAGTATATATTAAGTGTACAGTATTCAAATTGCTGTGATAGTATAATGTGTACAGTGTTCAAATTGCTGTGATAGTATAATGTGTACAGTGTTCAAATTGCTGTGATAGTATAATGTGTACAGTATTCAAATTGCTGTGATAGTATGATGTGTACAAAGTATTCCCACAAATGTATTCAAAGTGCTGTGATTGTATGATGTGTACAAAGTATTCCCACAAATGTATTCAAAGTGCTGTGATTGTATGATGTGTACAATATAACCTTGAAGTGTCACAATTGACCTTGACGTATCAAACACTTGTTCAAAAAAAAAACTTGAAGTGTCACACTTATTTTTAAAAAAAACTTGAAGTGTCACACGTATTCAAAAAAAACTTCTCACAATTGACCTTGACCTAATAGAACACTGGCGCGTGCAGGCAAAAAGTATAAATACCCCCGGCGCAGACACTATTTTTTCATTATCTAGCATGGAGTCCTTCAACATGCCATACGATATATTGAGAGAAGCACTAGAATCATCTGAGTTGATAGACCCGAATGCGGGTATGCATTACAACCAGCCGAAGTACAACCAGCCAAAGTACGGTCAACTACAGTATAGGCAGCCACAGTACAGCCAATACAGTCAACCACTATACAGCCAATACAGTCAACAGTCCATGGTAGATGTACAGCCTATGGTAGATGTACAGCCGATACAACCCATGGTAGATGTACAGCCTATGGTAGATGTACAGCCGATACAACCCCCTATGGCGAATACACAGCCTATGGTAGATGTACAACCCACTATGACGAATACACAACCCCCTATGGTGAATACACAGCCTATACAGCCTATGGCGAATACACAGCTTATGACGGATAAACAGCCTATACAGCCTATGGCGAATACACAGCTTATGACGGATAAACAGTCTAATACAATGGGTGATGCAAAGCCTACAACGGGATTGTCTGTTCTACAAGGTATCAGGGAAGAAATGGTACAAATGAATCAAGTGATGCAAGAGATGGTCAGACTCATGAAGAATCAAGAAGTACGGTTTAAACCACAAGAAATGATTGTACCTGTACAGTTTATGTATGATTCAAAGAAACGAAAGCATGAGCATGAGAAAAAGAAACCGGAGCATGACAAAAAGAAACCGGAGATGACAGAAACGAAGAAACGAAAACATGACCTTGAGAAACAACCTCGGGGCAAGTATGGTAAAGAAATAAAGAAATGAAGATCCGACTAACAGCTACCAACCATGACCAACGGCCCTTTTCATGGCCACCAACGGCCCTTTTCAGGGCCACCATGTATTTTCGAAAGAAAATTCTCTCATTGTCTAAGTCTATACACACACACACACACACACACACAGTACCAGAAGTTTTCTAAAATTCAATTCATACTATTTTGGGTACCCAATATGGATTCCAATTTGTCCCAATTTGTCACAATTTTGTTTACTTCTGGTACCGACCTTAATCTATTTACTCTATATTCTATATGGTACCAGAAGGCATGGTACCAGGGTAACGCCTTATACTACTCGTGTCCTTCTCTTAGCAACTGTACTTTATCGTGTCCTTCTCTTAGCAACTGTTCTTTATCGTGTCCTTCTCTTAGCAACTGTACTTTATCATGTCCTTCTCTTAGCAACTGTTCTTTATCGTGTCCTTCTTTTAGCAACTGTACTTTATCGTGTCCTTCTCTTAGCAACTGTACTTTATCGTGTCCTTCTCTTAGCAACTGTTCTTTATCGTGTCCTTCTCTTAGCAACTGTACTTTATCGTGTCCTTCTCTTAGCAACTGTACTTTATCGTGTCCTTCTCTTAGCAACTGTACTTTATCGTGTCCTTCTCTTAGCAACTGTACTTTATCGTGTCCTTCTCTTAGCAACTGTTCTTTATCGTGTCCTTCTCTTAGCAACTGTTCTTTATCGTGTCCTTCTCTTAGCAACTGTTCTTTATCGTGTCCTTCTCTTAGCAATACGGTTCCATTTGTCAATTTAGTGATAATTCCACGACAAAAATCCTTCACGTCAAACTGTTTATATCGATTTGACGTCATACGACGTACTTTGTTTTCGGAAACTACGATTTGAAAACTAAATGATTTAAACAAATGAATCCACTTGTTACTTTGTTATTTTTAAAGGACCATTCATGAGATTTTTTAATTTAGTAATACAGAACAATAGATAAAAAACAAGTAAAATATAAGTAATATATTTTATTGGCTCTAAAACAATATTTACATACTGCCTTTCTTTAGCCACATCTCGTAAAAACGTTGTTAGATGTTTTTTTCTTATTTTTTGCAATAACATTGAAAAAATACTGCGCAACATTTCTATATTTACTTCGTGATTAATAAGAAAATTTCTGAATGCTTTTATTGAAAGTAAAAGTCAGTTTCACTGATAAGACATCATTTGAGGTAAAATAAGACCTACTTTAATTTTAACATCCAAAAGCGGCTAATGGAGCTTTAAATATTCAATTCATTTTCGATATTTTGTCAACAATTAAACCAGAAGCTACAAGAAAAAATGTAGACCTTAAAGTACAGATATTACATGTAGTCACTATTGTAAATACAAATGTAGTGTAATGTTTCCACCATTCATGTTTTGCATTTTTATATTTAGTAAGATTCGCCAGAGTTATGGATCAGTATAGCGACAACGAGCTTCAGAAAAAGCTTGACTGTGGATGTAAGAACTACAAATGCGCATGCCATTTGAATCATACCGTTAAATTGGGGACGAAAAAATATCATTTCGATTGTAAGTCCTTTAAATTCTAATATAACGATATAAGTATCTATAATCATTATACATATACTGACATTGCAGAAGACGTATTTATGAATACAGTCAAACCTGTGACCAAAGGCTACCATCGGGAAAGACAAAATGTGCCCTTAATTGACAGGTGACCCTTATTCGGAGGTATTTTTGATCTGATAAACGACTGACAGTTTTTAAAATTATTACCTTTATTCTCTGGGTGGCCTTTATTCAGAGGTGGCCACTAAAACGGGATTGACTGTATATGGTGATATAATAGTATTAATGAGTATCAAAACTGATTACTGTTCAACATGACTACATGTTGTAATTTGATATCTACATCTACGTTACTGCTTTCTGTAATATAGTGTTACTTATTGTCTAAAAACATGTCTATTCATTCTGAATAATCAAATGCCCCGGATTCGGTGAAACTTCGGTGACCCTTCCATGAAAATTTGACAAAAATGTTGATTTTCCTTCACATGTGGAGATATTGCCGATTCCTTGTGGAAGGGTAAGTTAATACTGTTTAGAATATGGAAGGGTAAATTAGTACTGGTTAGAATATGGAAGGGTAAATTAGTACTGTTTAGAATATGGAAGGGTAAATCAGTACTGGTTAGATTATGGAAGGGTAAATCAGTACTGGTTAGAATATGGAAGGGTAAATTAGTACTGGTTAGATTATGGAAGGGTAAATCAGTACTGGTTAGAATATGGAAGGGTAAATTAGTACTGTTTAGAATATGGAAGGGTAAATTAGTAAGTTGGTTAGAATATGGAAGGGTAAATTAGTACTGTTTAGAATATGGAAGGGTAAATTAGTAAGTTGGTTAGAATATGGAAGGGTAAATTAGTACTGGTTAGAATATGGAAGGGTAAATTAGTACTGGTTAGAATATGGAAGGGTAAATTAGTACTGTTTAGAATATGGAAGGGTAAGTTAGTACTGGTTAGAATATGGAAGGGTAAATCAGTACTGGTTAGAATATGGAAGGGTAAGTTAGTACTGGTTAGAATATGGAAGGGTAAATTAGTACTGTTTAGAATATGGAAGGGTAAGTTAGTACTGGTTAGAATATGGAAGGGTAAATTAGTACTGGTTAGAATATGGAAGGGTAAGTTAGTACTGGTTAGAATATGGAAGGGTAAATCAGTACTGGTTAGAATATAAAAGGGTAAGTTAGTACTGGTTAGAATATGGAAGGGTAAATTAGTACTGTTTAGAATATGGAAGGGTAAATCAGTACTGGTTAGAATATGGAAGGGTAAATTAGTACTGTTTAGAATATGGAAGGGTAAATTAGTACTGGTTAGAATATGGAAGGGTAAATTAGTACTGGTTAGAATATGGAAGGGTAAGTTAGTACTGGTTAGAATATGGAAGGGTAAGTTAGTACTGTTTAGAATATGGAAGGGTAAATTAGTAAGTTGGTTAGAATATGGAAGGGTAAATTAGTACTGTTTAGAATATGGAAGGGTAAATTAGTAAGTTGGTTAGAATATGGAAGGGTAAATTAGTACTGTTTAGAATATGGAAGGGTAAGTTAGTACTGGTTAGAATATGGAAGGGTAAGTTAGTACTGGTTAGAATATGGAAGGGTAAATTAGTACTGGTTAGAATATGGAAGGGTAAATTAGTACTGTTTAGAATATGGAAGGGTAAATTAGTACTGGTTAGAATATGGAAGGGTAAGTTAGTACAGTTTAGAATATGGAAGGGTAAATTAGTACTGTTTAGAATATGGAAGGGTAAATCAGTACTGGTTAGAATATAAAAGGGTAAGTTAGTACTGGTTAGAATATGGAAGGGTAAATTAGTACTGGTTAGAATATGGAAGGGTAAATTAGTACTGGTTAGAATATGGAAGGGTAAATTAGTAAGTTGGTTAGAATATGGAAGGGTAAATTAGTACTGGTTAGAATATGGAAGGGTAAATTAGTACTGGTTAGAATATGGAAGGGTAAATTAGTACTGTTTAGAATATGGAAGGGTAAGTTATTACTGGTTAGAATATGGAAGGGTAAATCAGTACTGGTTAGAATATGGAAGGGTAAGTTAGTACTGGTTAGAAAATGGAAGGGTAAGTTAGTACTGTTTAGAATATGGAAGGGTCAGTTAGTACTGGTTAGAATATGGAAGGGTAAGTTAGTACTGGTTAGAATATGGAAGGGTAAGTTAGTACTGGTTAGAAAATGGAAGGGTAAGTTAGTACTGGTTAGAATATGGAAGGGTCAGTTAGTACTGGTTAGAATATGGAAGGGTAAGTTAATACTGGTTAGAATACAGTCCAGGAAAAAACTTGTTAGGTGAATCGATCGCCTTATATAATGTTCTGCGTATTGTTAAGAAAAAACAGCGTTAAACACAAAATAAAGAATACTGAATGTAGAACGTATTAAGAACAGATGAGATCTTGACTGCTCATATGATTGAATTATTTCAGTTGGTATGAGTGTCGAAGTTTTTGATGGCAATAAGTTCAGGATTGAGCTTTTATCGAAATCGCGCAAAATCTTCTCTGTTACTGTATCAGGTAAGAAATGACATTTTATTAACTCATTTATAAATTAATATATTAATAAATACCTGCAAAAATCAAAGTACTGAAAGTACTCCTTGCAACCGAACTTACGTAGACACTGCAACATGGAGCGGGGGCAGTTTAACAAACACTTGCATGGCGGATGTAGAAACATGTAGTTTGTACCGCATCAAAATTCATGCGCGCTGAGCAAGTGACAGCTATCGTTCATTTCCACTTTTTCCATGACAGAATTATAGTCTTCAAAGTATTTTTTTTCTTGTACAAAATTTTCAAAACATTGAGCACTTACAATATGTTTGGTATTTTATGTAATTTTGTGAATATATTTCTGAAACATGTTGTTCGCAAATTTATCTATTTTTTTTTAATAAGTGTTCAAAGAAATCAAACCATGCGTTGATATCCCAGGCGTGCCGTCGACTTTGGCTAGGGCTTGTCTGGGGTTATACGGCATCGATATGAAAGAAAGGAAGATCTGTGCTAAAGTTATAATCAAGGTAAGCTGTTATGCTTTATACGTTCCAGATTTTTTCATTCGGTCAGATATTATGCTTTATTCAACGTCAACATACTAACAAGACATTGTAACTTGTTGAGGACAATATAGGGTTAACCTACATGTGACTTGTTGAGGACAATATAGGGTTAACCTACATGTGACTTGTTGAGGACATTATAGGGTTAATTTACATGTAACTTGTTGAGGACATTATAGGGTTAATTTACATGTCACTTGTTGAGGACAATAAAGAATTAAACTGCATGTGACTTGTTGAGGACAATATAGGGTTAAACTACTTGTCACTTGTTGAGGACACTATAGTGTTAAACTACTTGTCACTTGTTGAGGACAATATAGGGTTAAACTCCATGTGACTTGTTGAGGACATTATACGTTTAAACTACATGTGACTTGTTGATGACAATAAAGAATTAAACTTCATGTGACTTGTTGAGGACAATATAGGGTTAAACTACATGTCACTTGTTGAGGACACTATAGTGTTAAACTACTTGTCACTTGTTGAGGACACTATAGTGTTAAACTACTTGTCACTTGTTGAGGACAATATAGGGTTAAACTACATGTCACTTGTTGAGGACATTATACGGTTAAACTACATGTGACTTGTTGATGACAATATAGGGTTAAACTTCATGTGACTTGTTGAGGACATTATACGGTTAAACTACTTGTCACTTGTTGAGGACACTATAGTGTTAAACTACTTGTCACTTGTTGAGGACAATATAGGGTTAAACTTCATGTGACTTGTTGAGGACATTATAGGGTTAAACTACATGTGACTTGTTGAGGACACTATAGGGTTAAACTACATGTGACTTGTTGAGGACATTACAGGGTTAAACTACATGTGACTTGTTGAGGACATTATACAATGGTTAGTTCACTACTATATAGCGCATCAAGGAATGGCTATTGTAACTAAAACAATTGTAGGAACATTTTATGTTGTTAATGTCTCATCAAGTCGTGAGAACGGGATAATGTATTTTTCTGAATGGTCCCATCCGAGACTTTTGCCACAAATAATGCATAAAAATATCCCGTTTTCAGGCCTTTATCAAAGATTCTAACTACGAACTTTCTTCACAGCATTATAGCATACAGTTGTTAATCCTTGGTGATCTACATCATTTTAAATTACATGTATGTTATTGAGAACATTATACGGTTTGAAATCTATAAAATTGTGAAACTTGATATGACCAGTTGATGTTACCTTAAAACAATTGACTCATTTCCAGTTCAAACTGGTAGGAATTATTTAATTGTTAATTGCAGGTAATAGGTAAAGACATAGCTTGGGATTTTGGCTGCATCCACTATCCAAGGAAAAATAAAGGATTGACGAGCATCGGAATGCTTCTTCTGGACGAATTTGAGCGCGTCAATATGGAGTCACGTGACTTGTATTAGACCACGCCCATTCCAGGGGAAGATTGGCTGACTCCATTTCCGGCCATCTATTCGACAGGCAACACTGTTATTAAACTATATTGACAAAAACATTTCTTTTGAAACTTTGTTTTCAGTTTTTCAAAATATATATGTTCATCTTGTATGTTTGCTTATATGTATGTATGACTTGGCGAATTGAATTTACGTTTTCGTAACGCCCTTTTAGAGATGACAGCTATAGCACAGTTTAAGACATTTGCTGGCAGAACATTCGTATTGGCGATGTTATTCTTATTTGATATTCATTTTGGGTGAAGATTCAAATGATCTTTATTTAAAATTGTCTATTTAAAAGATAAAAAAAGTTTCAATCGCGAGTTAGAAAACTGAGATATTAATAATTTTTACTTTGATTTTTATGTTTGGCTAATTGATGTCATCCTAAGTGTGTCGTCACGTGATATCTATTTTTAGACTTGATGAAGATAAACCCTTATCTTCATGAGGTCAAGTGCTTCAAGAAACATGTACTTAGATCTTTTAAGATCAATAATCAATTAATTATATGTTATTAATTAGATGTGTCGAGTATATCAACTTATCAGTTCAATCTCAAAATTTATGATTGTGATCTAAAGAATAGATCATATAAATTAACATTTGTGTTTTAAGTGTTTTGTTAACGTGGCCAAGAGGTTTCGGACTATATAATTTAACACCATAGAATATTACGTCCGGTTGATACGGACAATTTGGAAAACATGTATTCAATATAGTATCTACTTACAAGTACATTGTATATATAAATATTTTTCATTGACCAACAGCACTGATTTTATTACTGCGATTTGGAACGCAGGAATTGCATTTGTGTTTGCCTCTTCATACCACTACTTTACTATTCCTAGTTTTAAGAAATGAAAACTTTAATTATAGAAAATTAATATAACTCTCGAAATAAAGGATATTTAATGGTAACATATCAGGTTTGCGTTCGAAACAAAAAACGAAAACATGGCAAGTGTACAACATTAATAATTTGTTGTTGTTTTTCATTAAATTTTAAATTTTACTGATCTTTTTATGTATAGGCCTTGGCCCTATCCTTGAATGATCAACAGCCTCGTTTTGAATATTTTATGATAATAAGATATAATGTTTTAATCTTGTGTACTCTGTATTTACTCTAACTTTTCTATTTTTCAAAATAAAGTATCTTTAAAAAAAATTGTTACGGACTTGTCATGAACTGGTCTTCAAGGTACAAATCAGAATTTGACACATAAACCCCGCCCCTATTGTGGGCTTAGTCACTAAGTCCCATCCACAGAAAGGGGAATAATTTGGTAATAAATTCCAAAGCACTATCATTATCAGAATAAAAGTAAACTATTTTAATCAAAGTACTGAAAGTACTCATGGAAACTGAACTTAGACTTATACTGTAACATGGAACAGGAACTATAGTTAAACAATTGTAAGGCGGATGTATACAAACGTAGTGCTTTGGTACACATCTAAATTCATGCGCGTCGAGCGAATGACAGTATGAGAAGCTGAAATATTTTCCAGTTTCCAAAAAGTGCTACACTACTGAATGACACAGAAACAAGGAGCCCAAACATTTCTAGAAAGGGAACGGAATACATACATACTGTCACTGTCCGTCACTTTATTTGTCTGCGCCAAATTGTATTTATAAACATTGGTAAGATTTGAGGTTAGGTTAAGTTTTGGATTAGCTTTGGGTTAAGTATTTGTAAAATATTTTGATTTTCTGGCTAACTTTAATCCATGTGTCTGATAGTCAGATCCTCTGTTGTCTGCTTGCTTATCTGAATTACTGAGATCCACTAGGGTTAGATATACAAGAATGGCAGTGATTTTGTTTCTGTTTAACATCTGATTAACCTCTTAACCTAACGGCAAGTCTAACCCAGTAGTTAAGTTTAAATAATGTTAATGATCATTCGACAGCTATGGTCCTTTCAGAGCCCCCCCCCCCCCTCAGAGAGAGGGGCGATAAGACACATACTAAACTTACCAAATTGTCTCCTTTGAGATTGATTGTCAGTAAACTGGTTTCCATTGACTTGTCTTTACAAAGCCTTTGATGCATTGCAACATGGAACGGTAGTCTGGTTCCCGGACGTGCTCTACAATTACGTCAGGCAAAGCTCAATAATGGCGGCCTTCAGTGGTAATGCACAGGCAACGGAATATTCTTATTTTGACTGACAATTTGTGATGTTATGCCTAATTTTAATTGTTTATGTACTCATATTGTAACAGCGGTGAGATATTTTAATGATCATTCTTATTTGTTGATATGTATACTTTCATGAAGTAGCTATAATTTCGGACGTGAGTCTTTATTATAGTTTATAGTTTCCAAAAAAATCTTTTGTGATCATCTAAAAAACGGACATATATGATATATATTATATAAATAGGATTCATTACCAACCCTCATAAGCACTTGATCACTTGCTATAAGGAAATGTGCATACTTTAGAATGTACAGAGGACGCCGCCATTATTGCGCTTTGCCTGACCCGATAACATAGTGTAAGGGGAAGGAACTCCAGACTACATGGAACGGGAGCCAGTTCATTTTTGTCAGTTGAAATTGCAGCAACAATAGATTATGCAATAGTTTTTTAATCCGTTATTATTATATTTTCTTTTTGATTGCCAACTTTTTCCACCTATCACAATAAAATTATTTTTTTTCTTTAATATGATTTAATTCAATTTCGTTAAAAACATACTACTATACGCCTTATAGAATTACTTTAAAATTACTTCAGAATTACTTTAGAATTTCCAAAAATCGCTGCTTTAGTGACGTTTAGTTACAAAAAAAATAAAAAAACTATTTTCTCATTATTGGAAAACTTTTTTCCATCTATCACTAAAAAGAAGAAGTCTTAAACAACACGACGTTTTTTTTTATAATTGTACATGTTTTAGTTCTTCCATCCAATTAACCGGACATACTTCAATTAGCTTGTAAACAAAGGGAGATAATTCATCACGAACCTTTGGATTCTTCCCTATACAGGAGAACCGGGTATTTATACCCCTACTTTACGAATACTTTACCTGATTCTTCACCATACCCTTTGTAGACCAACAATACACACATTGTCCGTTTCCTGACTTTCTTAACAAAGCACTGAGCTCGGTAGGTGGGATGGGGACACTGAAAAAGCGTCTCTGAGAAATTCGGAAGGTGGAGCCGAGATTTGAACCTACGACTATTCGTTCAGTAGTCCAGCACGTTATCACTAGAATACTGATCACCTTAATTATGCCCCCATTCGACGAAAAGGAGGTACATTTTTTTGTATATTGCTTTGCACATGTCTGTCGGTCGGAAGGAAGGTCCATCGGTAACCAATCCATGTCCGACCAATAACTAGAGAATGATTCGGCCTTACGTCCTCAGATTTAATATTTGAACGTTGGTCATAACATGTTGATAACTTCTATTATTTTGAGGTCAGAACGTCGAAGGTCAAGGTCACAGTGATTTAACACAAGAACCTTGTCCCGACGATTTAGTCCAAAGTCCTCGGACTTAGTTTGAAGGTTGGTCATCACATGTAGATGACCCTTACTTATGTTAAGTTCAATAGGTCAAAGGTCAAGGTTTTACTATCCAGTTGGCCTGTGGGTGTGGGGATCCGTGTTTCACCAACATTTCTTGTTCAGTCTGTGTTTAGTCGCTGTCATTCCATTTTTTGAGTAAAAGAGGTGTAAAATGCATGGAGAAGTAAACGTCAGATGAGGCTTTTGTTTGTTTGAGTTTTACGCCCCTTTTCAACAGTCAGAGTCACATTAGGCGGACAGTTTTCATAGCTATTGTTCCTGGGAAGAACCAGTACTGACTTTCTAACCTAAAGAGACATGGTTGGTAGCTGGGTGGGCTCGAACCCAAGACCCTCTATCAGTGATTTGAAGTCAGCGACCTTAACCACTTGACCAATGAGGCGAGTCTGAGGCTTTTATAGTTTAAACAATTGAGAAGTAGTAAAATAAATATTTACAATATTAGGTCGTGTGTACTATCTTGATTAAGGAACAAGATGATAATTTACATCCTACAATGGTTCCTGACACTTGTAGAAAATTAAAGGTGAACGTCATGATAAGATTGTATCACTCCATTAAACACGAAATACTTGATTTTATTATCGCGTAAATCTAATTTACCTTATATAGGAAACGAACACTAAAGTTTTAACAATTTGATAAATCGTCTGACCGACTTATCAATCGTAATTTGATATTCTGAGGTTTGTCTTAAGATGAAAATACTTATTATTTACAAACATCGTAAACTGGTTCTCTGTTTCCTTCTGGGTTTTATACCAAGAAACCGAGAACCATCGGGATTTTTGAAAGGTATAAAACCCGTATTGAAAACGTATCACTGCGCAATTGTTTGGTAGCGAATTCACGGAACTGGTCGACTTGCTTTAAAAAGGTAGGATTTTTAATTTGCATTTTAGTGAAAACGATAAATTACATTAAATTTGTTTTGTACACAAAAAGTACAAATAGATTTCGATACTATAGTAGTAGATATTAATTAATTTTTACCTAATTATTATTTGACTATGATTTGCCTGGGAAAATGTGATATTTAACGACAAGTGAAATATCCGTGTTTGACAGTTAATCGTGTAACTTATATGTCTTACGTACGTTCATCTTACTAACTTACTGTGTATATAAGGGAACCTTTCGATATGACCGCAATTATTTAAAGATGTACACCGATAGTTTTATCAATCAAATTCCGACTTACATTGATAAGGTTTACTAATTTTATTATTTTTTTTATTTAAAACTGTTTCTACACTGCCATGGTGTATAATTATGTAATACTTTCGATGTTTTTATTTCAGTTTATTTAATTACGTCATTAGAAAACATGACGATGTTTGCAGTGATTTGCTGTTTGGTTCTTGGTCATATGTGTGCGCAGGCTAATTGCGCAACTTTGAGCGAATTAACAGACTTGGTGACGGAGTATGAAGTCGGTAAGCGTAACTGTATTTTATCCTGTCCTTCTCTTAAGTTAAGACCGTGACCGTGGTCCAGTGTTAGTGCGCAGGCTAATTGCGCAACTTTGAGCGAATTATCAGACTTGGTGACGGAGTATGAAGTCGGTAAGTGTAACTGTATTTTATCCTGTCCTTTTCTTAAGCCGTGGTCCAGTGTTAGTGCGCAGGTTTTAAACCAGTGTTCTGGATTCGATTCCCGGCCGTGGCAGGTCATATCCTTGAAATTTAACCAAAAAAGGATTAGAATAATTATAGTCCAAGAAAAGTGGTGAGGTGAATCGACCGCCGTATATAACAGAAATATTGTTGAAAAAACGGAGTTAAAACTCAAACAAATAAATACATTCTTTTAGTTGCTTATATTTCTGTTGGACAACTGATGTTAAAAAACATCCTTCGTGACAAACAAACTATACGAATCTGACGTCATTTGACGGTACAAGGTCTTCGCAAATGTTGGGTTTGAAAGCGAATTGATATTAACAAACATGATGTTATCAACCACTTATTATTTTGAAGTATTAAATTTATTTTGGATATTTTTGTCAACAAAAAAAAACCACAAGTGACACGAAAGAGAATACATCGGTTATATTGTTTTCACCATTTATGTTTTACATTTTTATATTTAGAAAGATTCGTCGGAGTATTGGACCAGTATGATGACTTGGGCCATAAAAAATCACACAATCCTTGTGAGTGTAAGGGTGACGGATGCAGCTGCAGTGTGAAACACAGTTTTAAAGTTTTTGGACATAGATACCATCTCAGTTGTAAGTCCACTAAGTTCTAACATAACAATATAAATGATTATAATTACTGTATTTTCATTTATTTTCGTTGGGCTCAATTTTCGTGGTTTTTACTAAAATGGCCATTTCGTGGGGACATAAATTCGCGGATCTTGATTTTTGAAAAAAAGCCTTATCTCTGCATTTAAATTCATGGGGATTTGATTGCTCGGATGAGCCAACCCAAAAAATCCACGAAATTAAATCCCCAACGAAAATTAATGATTCCTCAATATTCTCTTGGAAAGCTCGGTGGTCTAATGGTAACGCGCTGGACTACTGAATGAAAGGCCATATGTTCCAATCTCTACTCCGCCTCCGAGTTCTTTGAAACGCTTTTATTCAGTGTCGCCTTCCAAACTACCGAGCCAAGTACTGTGTCTAGAAAATCACAGGAGAGGCGTGTATCGGTGCTTTACCTGGGGTACGATAAATGATAAAACATGAATTTAAACTATTCGAAAATAAGAGTTAGGGATATAAATGCCCTGTTCTCCTGTATCTTCTCTCTCCTTTATCTAGCGCGGCTCGGATGTGACTATATAGCTGTCGAATGGACCGTTAAACAAAAGATAACAACTGATTATTGACCAGACTTATCTTGGTGACTGATTACTGACCAAACTTACCTTGGTTACTGATTACTGACCAAACTTACCTCGATTACTGACATAACTTACCTTGGTGACTTATTACTGATTCATGACTATGATAGTAATGATGAATTACGGATAAAAATGGTCATCACTCTGCTTGTCATTTTATTATTTCAGTATCTTTGAAGCTAGAATTTTTAGAAGACAACAAGTTTAGGATTGAATTTAAAAGTGGATCTCACACTCTTTTCAAAAAAACATTTCCATGTAAGATGTTTGTTTTTGTTTGTTTGTTTGAGTTTTACGCCCCTTTTAAACAGTCAGAGTCATATGAGGAGGACAGTTCATCTAACCATAGTTCATGGGAAGAACCAGTACTGCATGGTCCCCATTCTCCATAAACAACTTCCTACTTTCGCACATAAAGAGACATGGTCGGTAGCTGGGATCGAACTCACGATCAGTGAGAGGTTACAGTGATTTGAAATCAGTGACCTTAACCATTCGACCACGGACATAAATAAACTAACATGTGTTAATACAATAATCAATACAAGTAAATTTATGAAGATTTTATTTAGAAAAAAAAGTATAATTTCCAAAATATATTGTTTTCTTGTATTTAATTAACGTAGCATAATCTATTTGATAGTAAATTATATTACTTTTGTGAATATAATTTTGAAACATGATTGTTGCAAATTTATTTTATTTCATTGTTTCCCCAAAAGTGTCGAAAAAAGTCAAAGAATGCGAACATATCCCAGGCATACCGTCGAAAGTGGCAAAGGTTTGTCTTGAACTTAACAAGATCGATATCAAGAAAAGACATTTCTGTGCAAAAATTGAATTGAAGGTAAAGTATTGTGTTTTTGTTAATCTTTTGTTTAACGGCACATTCGACGATAACGGTCATTTCAGTGCCGCCCTAGACAGAAGGGAGAGAAGATACAGGAGAACCGGGCATTCATATCCTTATTCTCTTAGAATACTTTTTCCTGGTTCTTTACCGTGTAGGGCACCGAAACACGCCTCGACCGTTTCTTGTGATTTTCTTAAAATTTTACCTGGCTCAGTAGATGGGATTGGGACACTGAAAACCTGCCCCTGAAGTATTGAAAAGCGGAACCGAGATTCAAATGGCGGAAGGATATTTACTACTGTCCGTCCGTCCGTTCAAATTTTGGTCACGGTTGGCTGATTTTGGTATACCTCGGAGACACTGGCAGGCAGCAGAGCCAAGGACTTGTCTGGAATGATATCGACAACCAGATCAGAACTTGTTCCGTTTTGGGAAAAGTCGCAGGGAGCAAGATCTGGTGAGTACAATGTGTGCGACAAGACGGTTACCTTCTCCTACTTCTGAAAGTGTTTGGCAATGTCAAATGTATGCGCTGGGGCATTATCATATAGTTGGCAAACATGTTGAAATCAAGTCACTGGACGTCGTTTTTGATAATATATATCTTACTTTTTTTAAGTCAACATCACGGTAATACCGACCTTTGGCAATTTTACTCTCAGGCATGCAGTAACTTGTTTGGCTATACCGTCCCCGGGAATATGGTATATGAGGACTCTTCTTTGCTCATTGCCCTTTTGGCAACTACAGGTCATTTATTGTGTTTGATAAGCCGTATCTTGCTTCAATTTTTTCCAACTGGCTTGATATAATGAACACAAGTCTCATTATCAGTCTTAATGTTTGCATATTGTCTATAGTTGAAATTTGGAAACTTTTTGAACAATTATTTAGCCGTTCGTACGCGTATTCTTTTTGTTCATCTGTCAATAGATGGGATATCCCTTTGTCAGTATTCTTTTGTGCTTTCAAAATACGTTTCAGAATGAAATGTACTCTCGATAGTGACATGCCAACAGCTTTGACAATGTTGCGAATCGTGTATCTGCTATCCCTTTCGATCATTTCCCTGCCTTTAGGGACATTAGTCAAGTCTGTTGCAGTCACCGGCCGTCCTGATTTTACAAATTCTTTTACTCACTGCGTGCCAGTAACAAAACCCCTTTTTCCAACTACGAACTGTCACAGAAGATACTTTAAAGGACCCATAAACGTCCCCCGATTCAGTAAAAATTTGCTCCAATGAATGACCGAATAGTTTACGAACTTTTATGTATGCTCTAATTTCGTCAAAATTCTCAACACATTTTCCAATCATTTTTTCAACTGTGGTCAACTTTAAATGAAGAATTTTAACAATTATTATTATGTGTTGAACTAAATATTCATGTAAAGGTATTGAATAGAGCAACCAAGACGTATCAGTATGAGTGAAAACGTGCATATTGTTTTCGTGCCATAGTACAATACAAATTATATTTCGAACGCCCCCCCCCCCGTATTCATGAAATGCGTGCATGTGACATGTTTAATATCAGAGGTTGAATTTTCAGGAATAGTGAACAATTGTTATAGTCGAACTGTGAATATGATATTGTAAGTTAATACAAAATACAACCCTTTAGCTGGACTAAAAAAATTAAACCATCGCATGTAACATTGTCTTAAAAACAATTGATTTATTTTTAGTTCAATCTGGTTAATGTATCTTAATTACTAACTACAGGCTATTGGATTTCACAAATCTTTTGGGTTTGGCTGCCACACAATTCCAGTAAAAGAAGAAGATAGAATGATGGGACTGAACAGCGATGCGTTTCTTCTTGACGAACCGGAGCTGGTCGATATGGAGACTGAACTTGAGTCAGGTGACTTGGATTAGACCACGCCTTTTCCAGACAACGCTTGGATGACTTCAATTCGGTCACCCATCCAACAAACAACGTTTTTGTTAATTTCTATGGACAAAAACACAAATTTGAAAAAAAATGTCTACAGTATTTCAATATATAATTTTTGTATGTTTGCATATATGCTTGAATGACTTCGCAGACAGAATTTACAGTATTGTAAAGACCTCCCAGAATACAGAATGTTACATCACACAAAACATTTCGTAATGACAGTTTTATTTTTATTTATTCATTTCGGGGTAAATATCCGAACTGATAATTGTTTAAAGCATAGGGGAATGACACACACAAATTTGAAAAAAATTCTACAATTTTTTTTGTGTGTGTGTCATTCCCCTATGGTTTAAAGGGGAAACTATCTTATCAACAGGAGAATTAAGTTAAACCATGTTTGAGAAAATGGAGATATATTATTCAGTTTTACTTTAAAGTAGTACATCTGTGATACTGTACGTTATACTGACGTATCTGCTCGATGTTACACAAACCAGTAGTTCATGTTACACTAATACATGTAGTAATTTTATTACGACGCATTTTATGTAAGAGTCGCTGCCCTTGTTTAACGATAGAAAAATATTAATTTCTTTAGGTATTGCTTGGTGACCTATAATTTTCTTTAACAAATTAGTTCGGTATTGTGTAAATTGCATCCTTTTAACGTGAGTTTATATTAAAATTGATGTTCTTTTCCTACTCAAAGTAATGTCATTTAAAAAAAAATCACACGGTAGATCACTTTCTATCATGGAAACCTATAAAATTATAAACATTTACGAAATCTGTTCGCCCCGTTCTAGGAAAAAAATAGGAGTTAGGATCCTAATGTTTAAATTAATTCTTTACGTTAGACAAGGACTCATATACACGTATGTATATAAGTCCTTGCGTTAGATAAGTTTGTGTTGTTGGGTGAAATGTTGATGTAGATCAAAACTTAACAAAATAATGTCAAGTACATATGTACTTTAATAAACATGGACTGAAAATCTTTGAGTGACAATATGTGTCAAGTATATCAGCTCACTTATTGAACCCCAAATTTATTGATTGTGATCTAAAATAAAATATGTATTTATCATGTAAGATAACATCTATGTTTTAAGTGTTATGTTTTCTGTTTAGTTAGCCAAGAAGTTTCGATCTAAAAATGTTCACTATGTTAGAAGTTTACATGTATTTTGTATGAACAATTTGGAATACGCAATTATATATATTTTTATATACATGCATATATTACTTTTCTATTTTTTTTAAATGATCAAAATTTATGATTTTATTACTGCTATGTAAAAGCAGCATTTTGCGGGTAGTACATGTAATACGGTCTGTCACCTTCTGACGTCACATACATAGACTGTATAGTAAATAAATCACGCGAAGTATAATAGCATTAATTATTACAGGTTTTATATTATTACCATTCCTTTTTAATACACGGGAACTTTATTTACAGAAAATTGATATAACCATATTAAAATAAATAGTTCGATATTTTTAAAAAATGCAATAAGTCGATTTGTTTAAAGGCCCATAAGCTTTTTGAATTTAGTAATACAGAACAATAGATAAAATCATAGTAAAATGTAAGAAAACATTTTATAGGCTCTGAAGCAATACTTACATAATGCCTTTCTTTATGGCCACGTCTATTTGTTTCAATATCATTGGGAAAATTACTGTATTACATATTTCTATATGGTCTTCGTGAGTAAAAAAGAAAATTTCAGAATGATTTTATTCACGCGGCAAGTAAAATTTAGTTTCACTTATAAGACATACTGTCTAAGCAAAATAAGACCTTCTTTAATTTTAACATCCAAAAAGCTATGGGGACTTAAATGGTGACATCGGATTTGCTTACCAAACAAAACCGAAAACAAGGCAAGTGTACAACGTGAAGATTTTTTTTTTTTTTTTTTTGAATTTTACTGATTTATGTATAAGCTTGAATGACCAACAGCCTCATTTTGAATATTTTATGAAAGTAAGATATAAACTGTTTTACGTTATGTACTCTGTATTTACTTCAACTTTTCTATTTTCCAAAATAAACATCTTTAAAAAAATGTTACTGACTTATAATCGTCATGAATTAAACCAAGTTCGGGGCGTAATCAAGAACAAAACATGTATGATACAACAACTTAATCCCGCCCATATCGTGGGCTCATTTACTTAGCCCCGCCCCAGAAAGGAGCGTCCCTTTCTATAAGCACTGTCATGTGTGTGAGAAACCCATCTGACGAATAAATCATTCGAATAATGTTTATTTGCTTTCAAATGACGTGATAAAACTCTTGGTTATTGGAGAGTTTCATTTGAATATAACAGAAGAGATCGACTTGGAGGCTGGACTTAAGTCATGTGACTTGGAATATGCACGCCCTCCAAAATGGCGTTTAAATGGTTGCCCCTCCTGTCACACAAGCGGATGACGATAACTTTATTATCTTTAGCATATCAATCATGATATAATTATACAATTGAGTAAATTCATGAAATGTATTTCAGTATATAGTTATATCGTTCGTTCGTGCGTTCGATCATTCGACAGCCGTAGGTACATGTGGTCCTGTACATGTGATTTAATTAGTACGCTGGGCGTGTTACCTGGTGATCAGGATGGGAATACCGGTTGCGGCAGGTCATAATTATCCTTCTATGAAAATTTTACAAAGATGTGTTAATTTTCCTCCAACTTGTGGAAAAGTTGGCGGTTCCTTGTTGTAGGATACATTAAAGTATACCGGTTAATTATAGGGGTGGGCCGATGCATCGAAATATCGATGTATTGCGATCCCGAGTGTCCCGATAGTATGGATCGATAGTAAAAGTCTCGATCCAATAAATATCGCCGATAGTTAGCTCAACTATCGATAGTTACGATAGTTTCCTTCTTTTAAAGTTTATTATTAATCTAAAACAACTCCCGTTGCATCTCGTTACAAACATAAATGAGCACAGGCATCAAACAAAAGCACTAAATTCAGTATTTGAAATGAATTTTATTAATCTATTTCTTTCCAATTCATTTTAAATCATTTCCACAAACAATTTAGCATATATTTACCGCAAAGATATATCTTACACTGTGCAAATTTGCATTTACAAGTTAATCTCCATGGTTGTCAAATCTTGGCAATAACTATTGCAATAGTATCGCAATAGTTACCAGCAATAGCAATAGAATCGCAATAGTACTTTCAGCAATATCAATAGTATTGCAATAGCCAAAACTGGACCCAATAGTCACCCCTAGTAAATTAGAATACGGCCTAGTCCAAAGAAAATTGGGTGAACCGCGGCCGCTGTATACACTATATGAAACTGAAATATTGTTGATAAACGGCATTAAACCCATATAGGCGCTTGGTTTCACGATTTCGTTCGTTCCTATCGATCTTTCACTGTTCTCTATAAACTTATCATAAAAGTTAGACAACCACAATCGTTCCAACTGGCTTATTTTACGTAGTACTACATAACTTTGTTTGGCAAACATTTTATATGGCCCCGTATCCATAGATCGGGGGCATGCGGTTTTTGGCCTGTATGTCTGTTCGAAGACCTATACTATACATTATACATAGTACATGTCTGTTTCAAACTTTAACCTTGCCTATAAAGTCATAACATTAACTTATAACTGACTTATTTATAGAGATAATTTAGTCGATACAGTTAGCTGCGTTTATACTGCAGACTGATATAGTATTGATTCGTTTTAGAAATGTACAGACATCCCATGCATTGCTGATATCCGGCAGGTAACTGAACAATCATCGTGGGTACTAAACAGGTCGATACAAATTTAGAACAAAACGACCCTCACTTCCCCTGGAGGTTTGTCTCTACAAATGAAACCATTAACACGAATGCACAGAGCTTTAATTTTCGGTCCATTGACAAAATAAGGAGGAAGTGTGTAAACAAATGTGTCAATATACAGTTCTGGTATTAACAGTCCATGTTTTATATCATCGATTTCTGTTCATAGCAGAATTTGTTCTCGGCAAATACACTTGTTTCAGTAATCAATAGTAAAATCAATCGTATCGTCTCGGAAAAATTCTGTGATGAAATGAACGCCTGTTTTATTGTATCATGTATTGTGATAGTACTGTAGAGTTTATGTAGGTAAATTTTCAGTGAGATATAGTTGATGATTGATCAATTATGGACCATGAAGTGAGTAGTAATTTAGTTAATTATTTAGTAATGTACGCGATACCGTCTTTTAATAAACTAGAGGCTCTTACTGATTTGATCGAAGTATAAACTATTCTATTTATAACATACATGGAACTTCATGTGTCTTATTTTATATGTTGATAAATCAAGTAGAAAACCTTACGTTGGTTTTACTGATCAAATTCAGCGCGGGTATACATTGAAATATACCCCACGTACTTGTTGTAATTTAATGAGGTTTTAATTGTATCAAGGAATTGTAATGTCACGTGACCAAATTAAATTTGAAAACTGTCATATTCCAATAAGCTTCGAACGGGTAACCGGTGGAAAAATGAACTTTTAACCGGTTGGTGAAATGACCAGCTATTGCCATTATTGGAATAAATATTCCTTGCATTTTACACATCAAATTCAGCAGTTACAAAAACGAGTTAAACATGCAGGATTTTTTTATTAAGAACCAATATACGCCAATACACGCCTCACACTAAAGTTTTTCCTGTGATTTTCTAGACACAGGACTTGGCCCACGACGTTTCGTTTAGAGCATAGTGCGTTACCACAATATACATGTATACTGAATATGACTGGGAGCATAAACACACGGCATTATCCGCGTTATCTAATGATAGTATCCGGTACATCAGATCCGAGTTTAACTTTCACTTGATACATTATTGTTGCCAAAGCTTTCAATGATTCCTATTGACCACTGTGAATGTAATATACATGGTATCTTATTAGTCGACACTAGCCCCTCTCCGCTGTAAGTTCGAATCTCATCGTGATGAAATTTCACATGAAACTGTCAATATAACTTACGGAAATCTGTTGTTCTACCTTAGTGTATACCTGGAGTCTTCATCCACTGATGGAAAGATCGCCATATGACCCAGTATGTTGGTGCTCTTGGTCAAATAACATAACAGACTGGTACCTTTCATTGAGTATGAGAGCAGCTGAACTGTATTATAACATAACAGACTGGTACCTTTCATTGAGTATGAGAGCAGCTGAACTGTATTATAACATAACAGACTTGTACCTTTCATTGAGTATGAGAGCAGCTGAACTGTATTATAACATAACAGACTGGTACCTTTCATTGAGTATGAGAGCAGCTGAACTGTATTATAACATAACAGACTGGTACCTTTCATTGAGTATGAGAGCAGCTGAACTGTATTATAACATAACAGACTTGTACCTTTCATTGAGTATGAGAGCAGCTGCACTGTATTATAACATAACAGACTGGTACCTTTCATTGAGTATGAGAGCAGCTGAACTGTATTATAACATAACAGACTTGTACCTTTCATTGAGTATGAGAGCAGCTGAACTGTATTATAACATAACAGACTTGTACCTTTCATTGAGTATGAGAGCAGCTGCACTGTATTATAACATAACAGACTGGTACCTTTCATTGAGTATGAGAGCAGCTGAACTGTATTATAACATAACAGACTGGTACCTTTCATTGAGTATGAGAGCAGCTGAACTGTATTATAACATAACAGACTGGTACCTTTCATTGAGTATGAGAGCAGCTGAACTGTATTATAACATAACAGACTGGTACCTTTCATTGAGTATGAGAGCAGCTGCACTGTATTATAACATAACAGACTTGTACCTTTCATTGAGTATGAGAGCAGCTGAACTGTATTATAACATAACAGACTGGTACCTTTCATTGAGTATGAGAGCAGCTGAACTGTATTATAACATAACAGACTGGTACCTTTCATTGAGTATGAGAGCAGCTGAACTGTATTATAACATAACAGACTGGTACCTTTCATTGAGTATGAGAGCAGCTGAACTGTATTATAACATAACAGACTGGTACCTTTCATTGAGTATGAGAGCAGCTGAACTGTATTATAACATAACAGACTTGTACCTTTCATTGAGTATGAGAGCAGCTGAACTGTATTATAACATAACAGACTTGTACCTTTCATTGAGTATGAGAGCAGCTGAACTGTATTATAACATAACAGACTTGTACCTTTCATTGAGTATGAGAGCAGCTGAACTGTATTATAACACAACAGACTGGTACCTTTCATTGAGTATGAGAGCAGCTGAACTGTATTATGCCATAACAGACTTGTACCTTTCATTGAGTATGAGAGCAGCTGAACTGTATTATAACACAACAGACTGGTACCTTTCATTGAGTATGAGAGCAGCTGAACTGTATTATGACATAACAGACTGGTACCTTTCATTGAGTATGAGAGCAGCTGCACTGTATTATAACACAACAAACTGGTACCTTTCATTGAGTATGAAAGCAGCTGCACTGTATTATAACATAACAGACTGGTACCTTTCATTGAGTATGAGAGCAGCTGAACTGTATTATGACATAACAGACTTGTACCTTTCATTGAGTATGAGAGCAGCTGAACTGTATTATGACATAACAGACTTGTACCTTTCATTGAGTATGAGAGCAGCTGAACTGTATTATGACATAACAGACTTGTACCTTTCATTGGGTATGAGAGCAGCTGAACTGTATTATAACACAACAGACTGGTACCTTTCATTGATTATGAGAGCAGCTGAACTGTATTATAACATAACAGACTTGTACCTTTCATTGAGTATGAGAGCAGCTGCACTGTATTATAACATAACAGACTTGTACCTTTCATTGAGTATGAGAGCAGCTGAACTGTATTATAACATAACAGACTGGTACCTTTCATTGAGTATGAGAGCAGCTGAACTGTATTATGACATAACAGACTGGTACCTTTCATTGAGTATGAGAGCAGCTGAACTGTATTATAACATAACAGACTGGTACCTTTCATTGAGTATGAGAGCAGCTGAACTGTATTATAACATAACAGACTTGTACCTTTTATTGAGTATGAGAGCAGCTGAACTGTATTATAACATAACAGACTGGTACCTTTCATTGAGTATGAGAGCAGCTGAACTGTATTATAACATAACAGACTTGTACCTTTCATTGAGTATGAGAGCAGCTGAACTGTATTATAACACAACAGACTTGTACCTTTCATTGAGTATGAGAGCAGCTGAACTGTATTATGACATAACAGACTTGTACCTTTCATTGAGTATGAGAGCAGCTGCACTGTATTATAACATAACAGACTGGTACCTTTCATTGAGTATGAGAGCAGCTGAACTGTATTATGACATAACAGACTTGTACCTTTCATTGAGTATGAGAGCAGCTGAACTGTATTATGACATAACAGACTTGTACCTTTCATTGAGTATGAGAGCAGCTGAACTGTATTATGACATAACAGACTTGTACCTTTCATTGAGTATGAGAGCAGCTGCACTGTATTATGACATAACAGACTTGTACCTTTCATTGAGTATGAGAGCAGCTGAACTGTATTATGACATAACAGACTTGTACCTTTCATTGAGTATGAGAGCAGCTGCACTGTATTATAACATAACAGACTGGTACCTTTCATTGAGTATGAGAGCAGCTGAACTGTATTATAACATAACAGACTGGTACATTTCATTGAGTATGAGAGCAGCTGCACTGTATTATAACATAACAGACTGGTACCTTTCATTGAGTATGAGAGCAGCTGAACTGTATTATAACATAACAGACTTGTACCTTTCATTGAGTATGAGAGCAGCTGAACTGTATTATGACATAACAGACTGGTACCTTTCATTGAGTATGAGAGCAGCTGAACTGTATTATGACATAACAGACTTGTACCTTTCATTGAGTATGAGAGCAGCTGCACTGTATTATAACATAACAGACTGGTACCTTTCATTGAGTATGAGAGCAGCTGCACTGTATTATAACATAACAGACTGGTACCTTTCATTGAGTATGAGAGCAGCTGAACTGTATTATAACATAACAGACTTGTACATTTCATTGAGTATGAGAGCAGCTGAACTGTATTATAACATAACAGACTTGTACCTTTCATTGAGTATGAGAGCAGCTGAACTGTATTATGACATAACAGACTGGTACCTTTCATTGAGTATGAGAGCAGCTGAACTGTATTATAACATAACAGACTGGTACCTTTCATTGAGTATGAGAGCAGCTGAACTGTATTATAACATAACAGACTTGTACCTTTCATTGAGTATGAGAGCAGCTGAACTGTATTATAACATAACAGACTGGTACCTTTCATTGAGTATGAGAGCAGCTGAACTGTATTATAACATAACAGACTTGTACCTTTCATTGAGTATGAGAGCAGCTGAACTGTATTATAACACAACAGACTTGTACCTTTCATTGAGTATGAGAGCAGCTGAACTGTATTATGACATAACAGACTTGTACCTTTCATTGAGTATGAGAGCAGCTGCACTGTATTATAACATAACAGACTGGTACCTTTCATTGAGTATGAGAGCAGCTGAACTGTATTATGACATAACAGACTTGTACCTTTCATTGAGTATGAGAGCAGCTGAACTGTATTATGACATAACAGACTTGTACCTTTCATTGAGTATGAGAGCAGCTGAACTGTATTATGACATAACAGACTTGTACCTTTCATTGAGTATGAGAGCAGCTGCACTGTATTATGACATAACAGACTTGTACCTTTCATTGAGTATGAGAGCAGCTGAACTGTATTATGACATAACAGACTTGTACCTTTCATTGAGTATGAGAGCAGCTGCACTGTATTATAACATAACAGACTGGTACCTTTCATTGAGTATGAGAGCAGCTGAACTGTATTATAACATAACAGACTGGTACATTTCATTGAGTATGAGAGCAGCTGCACTGTATTATAACATAACAGACTGGTACCTTTCATTGAGTATGAGAGCAGCTGAACTGTATTATAACATAACAGACTTGTACCTTTCATTGAGTATGAGAGCAGCTGAACTGTATCATGACATAACAGACTTGTACCTTTCATTGAGTATGAGAGCAGCTGAACTGTATTATAACACAACAGACTGGTACCTTTCATTGAGTATGAGAGCAGCTGAACTGTATTATGACACAACAGACTGGTACCATTCATTGAGTAAGGCAGCAATACTTTCATGTAACTATATAAGTCTTGTATCAACTATTGACCTTCGCCTCCAGGTCGTCGAAAGCCCCTTTTACCATTGAAATAAAATTCAGGTGTGCCCGTTCTTTATATAAACATTTGTACCTTTATAGACTATGTAGAATTAGTGAAGCATTCATTCACAATAAGCGTCTAGTCTGAGTTACACATAATAAATGCATTTCTATTTTTATGTGACTGTACTTGTAAACGGTGGTCAAAGTTCAAAACTTGTGTATTATTATAATAATCATAGACTGCCTCTAATTATGTCTCTGTTTAAGATGCGTTCGTAACCATAACAACAACCAGGTAGTTGTATTTAGAACTACCTGCAAAAACCTAATGAGTCCTTCTTATCCGAATATGTGTCATCCGAAAACTGATATGACATGTGCGTAATTTACTTCATCGTTATTTTTCTAAAACTACAGTGCTGAATTAATATGATACTAGTGGCCATTGTGTGTACCCCACCTTTGTGTTATGGAAATTTGTAATATCATTTATGTTATATGTTTAATGAAAATTAAACAATTTGCTTTGTTACACTGTATGTACATGTATTGAATATTTCAAAATTTATCCGTCATTTAGTAAATAAATGACATTTTCACATATAGCAGTGTTGTACCTTTTTTCCAATAAGCACAAATGAACTCACATCCTAATGATTTGTGTTTTTTGCGTAATGAAAATAATGTTGATATAGTGGAGTGGAAGGGAAGAGTCAAATGATATTTAACGCAGTTAAAACTTTTTGAATCGCCCCCTGAACTTTGGAATAATTGTTTCTATATGAGATGACCCCCTGCCAGTCTGTATGCAGATTCCGTAGAGTTAACATCGACAAAGTTTTGTGAAATTATATGGTTTTGATTATTACCACCGTCTTCCCCATCCACCTCCCTTGACCATGTAGCATGCTTTTTTGGCTTGCAAAATTGTTTGTGTTCATGTATTGTGTGTATGGTTGTTTTATAATTCAATTACGTGTGGGCCATTGTGTGTACCCCACCTTTGTGTTATGGAAATTTGTAATATCATTTATGTTATATGTTTAATGAAAATTAAACAATTTGCTTTGTTACACTGTATGTACATGTATTGAATATTTCAAAATTTATCCGTCATTTAGTAAATAAATGACATTTTCACATATAGCAGTGTTGTACCTTTTTTCCAATAAGCACAAATGAACTCACATCCTAATGATTTGTGTTTTTTGCGTAATGAAAATAATGTTGATATAGTGGAGTGGAAGGGAAGAGTCAAAATCATGTTGATAGTGTTTGTTAATTTATGCGGCCCGTTAACTGTTTGGATGTTGATTATTTTACCAAGAAAGATGTCTTATCAGTGAAACTGACTTACTTGCAATAAAAACATTCCGAACATTCTTTTAATCACAAAGTCCATGCGAAATGTAGCACAGTATTAGTTCAATGTTATTGCAAAAAAATAAGGCAACTGACAACATTTTTACGAGATGTTGGTAAAGAAAGATATTGTGTAAACATTGTTTTAGAGCAAATAATACATATTTCGTCATTTTATCTACTGTTCTGTATTACTAAATTCAAAAAGCTAATGGGCATTTAAGCTATGGCCCGTCACAAATATAATACTTAAGGGGTAAAAAATTATCCGTGACCCTAGTATTTTTAAAAGGCCCGAGGAACGGAAAATTCACTTTCTTAATTTAACCTTTCCACACTCTCAAAAGCCATAAAGCCCTACCTACCTACCTACCTACCGACCGACCGACCGACCGACCGACCTACCGACCGACCGACCGACCTAACTACCTACCGACCTACCTATGTAACCAGAAACAAACACTCTCCAGTACCAACACACACGGCTAGTACTCCTTGTCAGCTCACTCGAGAAGTTCGTCAGATGACCAAAATGGACCCCTCTCTCAGGATATCCTTAGCATTATGATATATGCGTCACGAAAAGTACATGCACTTGACTATATCACCGAAAACCGGACTGTTTAAAACCCGAACTTATCCGAAAATCGGACTGTTTAACCGAAAATCGGACTGTTTAAAACAAAACGGGACTGTTTAAAAACCGAACTTATCCGAAAACGGGACAAAATTCCGGTAACATGACTCTAACCATTTTTCTCATCATGCGAATTCAATAAAGTTGACTTGGGAGGATTTTGCATATTCAGCATATTTTATTTTACAAGTCTAGACAGGGTTCATTTTCTAAGAGTTTTACAAGAGTGTACAATCGCATCTCTGCATTTACTTGCAGGAATTTTTGCATGTCCCACGTTTATACTTACGCGTGTATTTATTGATATCCAACGACTGAAACCGTTTCTGAATTCAAGCTTTAATAGATTTCATATTAAAAATAATCACGAATAGCTTATGAATCGGTTCATGATTCTCATTTCCGCTCTTCCATGATATTTGCAAACGAATAAGACACGTTTATTCAATTATTTAAATGAAATCGTATGTAACACAACATGATTAATCACAGACCATATCCGCATAAATAATGATAAATGGGCGTTTTATACAATACTGGTTATGTAATGATATTGCAGAAATATAATATTAATTATTCAATTCACTTGGGCTTATCCGTTGTAACAAGCATCTGAACATATTATCGTCAGGCATTGAGCCTTAATAACTTATTCAAGTAATTACTAAGTTCCATTACTATAGCACAATCAACGTGAATACATTTTCTTACGGTGCATGTATAGCGTGAACTTCATCATGAACTTTAAAGGTACGATGTGGTGTATCCGTGTGTATGGCTGTAAACAAAATGGCTGATTACAGGTTATAACATCCAAGACATTAAATTGTTCCTTACATATGAAATGTGAAATAACAGGTACTCTCGGAATATGAACAGTCGTGACTTTAACATGTGAATAAGACGTGACTTTGACATGTGATTTAGACGTGACGTTGACATGTGAATTAGACGTGATTTTGACATGTGATTAAGGCGTGATTTTGACATGTGAATTAGGCGTGGTTTTGATATGTGAATTAGAAGTGACTTTGACATGTGATTTAGACGTGACTTTAACATGTGAATTAGACGTGACTTTGACATGTGAATTAGACGTGACTTTGACATGTGAATTAGACGTGACTTTGACATGTGATTTAGACGTGACTTTGACATGTGATTTAGACGTGACTTTGACATGTGAATTAGACGTGACTTTGACATGTGATTTAGGCAAGGCTATTGTACGAATAAGTAAATTTCAAGGAAAAACACATGAGAATTAGACGTGACTTTGACATGCGATTTGACATGATTTGTAACTTAGTTAAACTTAGTTACTTAGTTCAACTGACAACTTAATACATATAGAACTATGTGTCACTAAATGAATGTGGTTATATGTGTCACTTAATGTGGTAATATGTGTGATTGAGTAAATGTGGTAATATGTGTCATTGAGTAAATATCGTAGTATATGTCAGTTAGTGAATGTGGTAATATGTGTCAGTAATGAATATTGTAAACAAGCATCTTTAGTACGATGGTTATTGGTCTCGAGCCCCCAGAGAACGTTTGTGTAACCATCAATGATGAATCCATGAAATATATATAAGCGCAATTGTTGGAAATTGATGCTCTTATGAACTAGTTTTTAAACCAGAAAGATAACGTGCGTTATAACACTTCTATAGAAAAGTATTTCCTGTATTGATTATGGTGGAAACTGCAAACTCTTTCAAACTGTCATTACTGATCACGATTGTCTTCTGTTGAAATAGTTGTGTTTTTCGGATGTTAAAATGTAGGTCCCATAACAAACCCATGTTTTCAACTTCTGATAAAAGCCACTTAAAATCATTCAGTGGTTTTGATTGGCAATAATTATTATCATCATTATGTTCTGTGTGTCTTTGTTAAATCTGAGGTCGTTAATGGCGAACAATGGAACGTCGATATCTGAAATGCTTTCAATGACGTACATGACAATTGACTGATTGCCATGATGTTGCTGATAAAATGCTACACATAGATTCATAGCAAATGGTGAACCATTTAAAGATATGAATTGTGGGTAGAAAAGTCGATTATCTGGGACATTGTTTTACGTTGTTTATAAAATTCCCGTCTTTTGCGCTTAGGTTATGAAGAGAAATCTTTAACAATCATAAATGTCAAGTACTATTACCTGCATGAATTACGGAACCGCCCTCAGATCGGGTTATGGCCCATTTTCATCTGAATACAGCAGAGATACATTCATGAAGTTTGCAGCCTCTGCATTGGTATTTTGTTCTAAAATCGGAGACCCGCCTCCGTGGTCGGGTGGTTAAGGTCGCTGACTTAAAATCACTGTAACCTCTCACTGATAGGGGGTCGTGGGTTCGATCCCAGCTACCGACGATATCTTTTTATGTGCGAAAGTAGACAGTTTATTACGGAGCACAGGAGTCTAGTACTGGTTCTTCCCAGAAACGATGGTTGGATGAACTGTCCTCTTCATATGACTCAGACTGTTACAAAGTGGCATAAAACCCAATGAAACAAACAAATTAATCGAAAATCGGCACGCATAGGATAGTTGGTCAACACGTATATAGTTTTTACTGCACCGAGTTGCACAGGTTACGACAAACAAATCAATTTTAATTAAGTTATTTTGAGATATTTACAAAGCTATATTAAGCCAAAAATTAATGTATTACATTTAAAAAGTCATAATGTGCACCTCCCACAGTGTTCGGATCAAAGTGTATTTGTTTTCTAAGATTTTTTAAAGCTAGAAAATTCCTCGCTGTGTGCTGAATTGCAATTACCTAATCTAAAACTAATTTACCAAGTTTCCGGAAATAACAATACAGCAGACTGAAATGTTCTCGAATCAAGTGTAACGTTAAAAGGGATCAGGTATTGAATGCTCATATTTGTGGAAGTCACTTTCAGTGTTTCTCTTTTAATTATTATTGAATGCAGCGAACGTTTCGAAGGAAATTAAATTATCGACAGATAGTTTGACTGTTTGCTTTCCAATGAGATCACGTGACTTATATAGCCGGGTGTCCAGAAGTAGAACATAACATATCTGTGACTGATTACCGTCTGGTATCTGCAACCAATGAAATTCGCGCTTTTATTGTCAACAAAATACCCAGATGTTATGAAATATTTATGAAGTTCCAGACAATATAATGATACGGCGTCAGATTTGTCAGTACTTCCAAACGTGTATAATATTGGATTACAACAATTAATACGATGAATTATAACAAACTCAGCATAATTCGTCCAATTAATTATTTAAAACAATAACAACCGAGTGGTACCGAAGTTGGCGTTTGTTTGACGTTCATTGGATCGTTTGAATTATTGATACTACCTGATCTATTACGGAGCTTTGCTGCAAGCAAACTAATCTATTATTTACATATACCATGTGTAACCCACGTTACGTATCGCCTGATTGTTTGTTTACTATTTTCTTTTTTTTACTTCTGATTGTTTCCACTCGGGACTAAACAGACAGTTACTCCTGGATATTGTTGTTAAAACAGTGTGTTTAAACTGATATTACTTGTGACAGGGCACTCAATATTTGATGGAAGTTTGGATTTAGGATATTTTACCTTCAAGGAGTTAATATCATTCTAGAACTACGATCGTTCATCAAGTTAATCAAAACATCTTTCTAACAATTTTTATAACAATATGACATCAAGTGCCTTGATAAAAGACAGGTGGAAGGATTTGCTGGCTAAGTATACGGTGTGTGGTTATAATATATGTGTGTGTGTGGGGGGTTGTATAGCTATCATTTTAGGTCGTGAAAATATGTGACAGTTTAAGGGAACCATTTACAAGGTTTTCGGGTTAGTCTTAGATGTCAATCAGTTGTGTGTAAGTCATTGCTTGTAAATCCCACCTAAAAAGACCGAGGTATACCTAATAAAGCTCAGGATCCAATTTGAATTCAAAGTGAGATACATTTTATAATGACAAACCTCGGTTTTATGGAATACCGGACTGTGTTGTGTGTATGTTACAAGATATTGTTTGATCCATTTGGATGTAATTTGTGTTAAATTGTGATATCTACGTATGGTTCTTGTGTTTTGGGTTTTTTTTTTTTTGGTTAATTGACGGATACAGTATCAACATTGATCACCGAATGATAAAAATAAGAAAATCCGCTCTATACCCACAATTATCGGCAATACAACAGAAATAATAATGAATATGGAATGCACAAATTATTTGTGTGTGTTTATCAAATTATCCAAAATATTACTGTATTTATCTAAACAGTTACCTGCCTACACAAAAATGTCGTGAAATAAAATGTTAATTTTTAGAAAGAATTATGCTAAAATAGCTTTAGAGTTTTAAGACATTATTCTTTGCTAGAACAACATGAGAAACGTTACTTCGTCATAACTTACCATAGAATGATTCTGAGCTAAAATGCACGTAGATAATTACATGTACAACACATAAACTTCATATACTTAGAAGATCAGGTTTTAAGTTTATCGCTATATTAACTGCCTTGCATAGGCAGCTTCCCTGAGCAAAATTTCCATCATTTTTTTCCTAAAATGGCCAGAATTTTCCCCTGACATGTGTGTTTTCCACATGATTATGTAAAAAGAAGAAAAATATTACAGTTGTCACACCATTGTCACCAATTACAATGTAGTCATATATATAATAATGATTTAAACAACTTAATAATCACATATTCCATAGAAAATAAATGTAATTATATATTTTCCCTTTCGGAATCTGTAACGCTAAATTCCCCCTTTTGATAGGCATGGGTAGTGAGAAAATTTAAGAGAAAAACACTGCTGGAAATACGTCTAACATCGATAGCGTTCTTTGGCCGCAAGTTTCTTCCAGTATAATTGCCTTCCGTTTTTCGCGAAGTATTTCGATGCTACACGTGTACTAACACTAAAATCACTAAGGACATCTGTCATAAAACATTCAAATTTTGCTGTATCATAAAAGACGAATAATTTATTTTTTTCTATGATATTTTCCAGGCAATGGAGAGGGACCCATCGCCGGTTGAATCCCCTGTGGACCCTTGGCGGCTGAAAGTGTCAACTCTTGTCTTTGATGGTCTGGAAGAAATGTATTTCTCCGGAAGGCATACAGATATTGAAATAATAGTTCAAGACAAATCATTCCGCTGCCATAAAGTAGTTCTCGCTTCGGTGTCGCAATATTTTGACGCCATGTTTCTGTCCGGCATGAGAGAATGTTATGACGGCGTGGTACGTCTGCAAGAAATTGACAGCTCGACATTTGTGGATATTTTAGATTTCATCTATTCCGGTAAATTGAACATTTGTACGGAAAATGTCGAAGATCTTTTACGAGCCTCGACGCTGTTTCAGTTAAAAATGCTTCACAACAAGTGTGAAGATTTTCTTCTAAATCACGTGAGCAATGACAATTGTATCGGGGCTTGGCGACTTGCAAAGTCCCACGAATGTATGGAACTCGCTAAAAAAGCGTGGTATGTAATCCTAGAAAATTTCACCGAAGTCTGTAAAACGGAGGACTTTAATTTCTTAGACGCAGATGAAATGTATGAGATAATCAATGATGACGATTTACATGTTACAAATGAAGAAATTGTTTGTGATGCTGTGTTCAGATGGTACAGATATGAACCGGAAACCCGCACCGAGCATGCGTCAAATTTATTCGAATATCTACGGTTACCATTGTTGAGTTCCGAATATCTTCTGCATGAAGTTGAACCCATGGACCTCGTTGTGAATAATCAAAAATGTAGAGAAATTGTGAAAGAAGCAATCAGTTACCAAATGTTGCCTTCACGAAGGCCAGATTTCAATTCTCCAAGAGTTACGTTTCGTCGCTATGCCAACATGGAGGAAGTGTTGATCGTCATTGGGGGATACAACGCGTCTAACGAGAAAGTTTCTGACGTCCTCGCTTTCAGCTTCGCCAGAAACACGTGGTTTCAGCTAATGTCTCTTCCATTGAAACTAGGCCGTGAATTCAACTCGTGCGTTTTCGGAAATGACATTTTCGTTTCCGGTGGATCACAGCGATTGGAATCTTTGCTCCAGTATCGTTCTGACACGAATGAATGGGCTCGATGCCCAAATATGTTGCAAGGCCGTCGTCGGCATGCAATGGTTGCCGTTGGTGACTCTTTATTTGTGCTCGGAGGCTACGACGATCTGAAAAAGGAGGAATCAGAAAAGACGTTGTCCGATGTTGGTGAATATACAATCAGTTCTCGAACCTGGACTTCGTGTGGTCAGCTTTCGACACCAATACGCTCGACTACCGCCGCTGTCAGCAAGGAGAAAATATTTGTTTTCGGTGGACTTCTAGCGGACGAAAAGGAAACAAACATCATTCAATGTTTTGACACTCGTTTAAAAACTTGCTCGATTGTCGGGGATTTGCCGTACGCTTGTAAACTGAGTCGCGCTGTGGTTTGTGATAAAAGAGTTTTTATCGTTTGCACAGACGGGAATATTTTGTTACTGTCAGACGAAAACATTTGCAAAAAGCTCGCTAAAATACGTCATTTCAATCGTAGAAGGTTTGGGGCTATACATCACAGGGGAAACATTTTGATAATTGGTGGTGAATGCGGCACGTCTGTGTACAAAGATATATTCACTTTTAATCCGGACACTGAAAAGTCCAGCACAATAGCTAGAAAAAATGTACCATCTAGAGCTAACTTCGCTGGACTGAAACTTATCCTACATAAGAAGTTTCTTAAACATGAAATCAGATTCGACTCCAAAGCGTCCAGTCAGTTAGATATACATGCTGTTCAAACTGGGTGATAAGATGTTGTGTTGTGTTTGGGACTTGAAAGGTTGTGGTCTTAAACAAGATGTTCGCAGGTTTTTATTAGATGCAAGTTAAAGATTTTTTAAAGGAAATAAAAGAAAGTATCCGAATGAACAGAATGTTTATATTTAGGGACTTTTTCCTCGCCCGCCAAAAAAGTTTTTGGCTATCAGCTTTTCCATTGGTCAGTTTAAAGACAGAGTTCTCAAGCAGCCAATTAGATAGTTTGATTTGGAACAAGACGATTGAGATACAATAACACATCACTTTAAACATACAGAAAGTAGACAGTTGCTTACTGAGGATGTGAGTCTAGTACTGGTTCCGTCCAGGAACAATGGGCAGGTGAAATGTCTGCCTCATATGACTCTGGCTCGATATAAACAAACCGTCCCGTTCCGGGCTGGATCCGTTACAACACCACCGCTCAGATGATTAAACTTGACATTTGAGTTATATTATTTATCAAAAAAACTATTACGCAGAACTTATTGTACTACAGCGCAATGTGTTCACTTATTTTTAAAATTTGGAATTATTACGAAATGCAGTACAACCTCTCCGGAGCGGCCATATCTGAGCAACAATCTCCTTTCAACAACATACTTTTGCTATACCCAAAGGGTGTTGCTTTTGGAGGCTGCACTGTAGATATGTTTGTAGAGATCCTTGTATGTGTTACAATAAACTAGTTTTTTATATGTTTTAAAAAGCACTCATTTAGATGTCATCATTGTTCATTTTTCCTTGATGTGTCGTGTTATTAAGTGGACTGTTTATAAATTATTTAAGTTTTATACCGACATGGAAGTGATGAAAATACACATAAATGATGAAACCCCGCCTTGTATATGTGTAACGATTGAGATCAATATCACGATTTGTCCCAGGTAACGATGGAGTGAATGAGTGAATTAAATGATTTAAAAAACATGAGGTATGAAAGAGGAGCGAACTTGAGGAGTTTGCCAATTGTAGAGTAACATGCTAAATGTCACTTGACCTACTGTGAAAAAATACCTTTATGGTTATAATTTATTATATTTTTGAGATAGTTAAACTACCAAGTTGTTCCAATCAATTTTGTACTTTCAAGAATAAATGTTCAAGACATAAGTATCACTTGTCATTTTTTAGAAGCGAGAGCGAAGCGAGAGCGAAGCGAGAGCTTCTATAGTGATACATTCAGTTTTGTATTGACAAAAACGTGACGCCTCTTATCCATGCATTCGCGTTGAAAAATAGTACCACTGGTTGTATAACTCTACCGATTGCAGTTATGAAACAAGTTGGATATATTGCAGGATTATGTTCATTTTGAATTATTACATTGTTATGGCATTTCAAACTGTAAAACTATTGAGTTTAATAATTCAGTATTCATGCGCACAAAAGTTTCATTCATAAGGGCGATCCGCACAAATATTTCATTCATAAAGACAAAAAATAGTACGCTTCGCTACTATACACTTGGGAATCGCTAAAAGACACTAGCAGAGCGAGGACACCAGTTAACCGTAACTCCGTCTACTGGACGGAATGGACTCGATCTCGCGAAATGAATTTCTTATTTGCGAGATGGGTTTGTATGATACATTATTATTACATCTGTATTAAAAACAACTTCAACATAAATGAATTATTATTAAAACAGAATTATGAACAGCCCGTTTGACTGAATCAGGGCGTTTTAAGAATTCTTTCAACCCAGGACTTCTAGCAGTGTAGGCGGAGGTAACCCTGATGGAGGGGACACTAACTCTATTATTACAAATAAATTACGACGTTTTAAGATTCAGGTGTGTTTTACAGTGAACAGGAAATGGGGGTATGAGTTTACTATCAACTTTAACAGAATTAGGAGCATAACAAGTGGACCTCTACCAAAACGTCTTCATTACACTGGGCTAAAACTGACTCTTTTGATGAAACTATTAGTCCAAACAATATATACATTTGATTTTACAACATTGTTTGGCCTAGAGTTGGTTGAGATTTTTGGTATTATCTAATGCACATCTACCAAACATTATCAATAATATTTTAAATTTCGCTTCTGACAGTACTCTCAGTGCTTTGATCTTTCAACATGTGTCATGTTATATAAACACTATCCAATTGCCGGCCTACATTCAAGGAACGATAACACTGTTTGGTTGTTTGTTTCATCGGGTTTTACGCCCCTTTACTTCAGTCAGTCATATGAGGCTGATAGTTCACCAAACCATTGTTTACGCCCCTTTACTTCAGTCAGTCATATGAGGCTGGTAGTTCACCAAACCATTGTTTACGCCCCTTTACTTCAGTCAGTCATATGAGGCTGGTAGTTCACCAAACCATTGTTTACGCCCCTTTACTTCAGTCAGTCATATGAGGCTGGTAGTTCACCAAACCATTGTTTACGCCCCTTTACTTCAGTCAGTCATATGAGGCTGGTAGTTCACCAAACCATTGTTTACGCCCCTTTACTTCAGTCAGTCATATGAGGCTGGTAGTTCACCAAACCATTGTTTACGCCCCTTTACTTCAGACAGTCATATGAGGCTGATAGTTCACCAAACCATTGTTTACGCCCCTTTACTTCAGACAGTCATATGAGGCTGGTAGTTCACCAAACTATTGTTTACGCCCCTTTACTTCAGACAGTCATATGAGGCTGATAGTTCACCAAACCATTGTTTACGCCCCTTTACTTCAGACAGTCATATGAGGCTGATAGTTCACCAAACCATTGTTCACGCCCCTTTACTTCAGACAGTCATATGAGGCTGCTAGTTCACTAAACCATTGTTCACGCCCCTTTACTTCAGACAGTCATATGAGGCTGATAGTTCACCTAACCATTGTTCACGCCCCTTTACTTCAGACAGTCATATGAGGCTGGTAGTTCACCTAACCATTGTTTACGCCCCTTTACTTCAGACAGTCATATGAGGCTGATAGTTCACCAAACCATTGTTTACGCCCCTTTACTTCAGACAGTCATATGAGGCTGATAGTTCACCAAACCATTGTTTACGCCCCTTTACTTCAGACAGTCATATGAGGCTGATAGTTCACCAAACCATTGTTTACGCCCCTTTACTTCAGACAGTCATATGAGGCTGGTAGTTCACCAAAGCATTGTTTACGCCCCTTTACTTCAGACAGTCATATGAGGCTGATAGTTCACCTAACCATTGTTCACGCCCCTTTACTTCAGACAGTCATATGAGGCTGATAGTTCACCTAACCATTGTTCACGCCCCTTTACTTCAGACAGTCATATGAGGCTGATGGTTCACCTAACCATTGTTCACGCCCCTTTACTTCAGACAGTCATATGAGGCTGATAGTTCACTAAACCATTGTTCACGCCCCTTTACTTCAGACAGTCATATGAGGCTGATAGTTCACCTAACCATTGTTCACGCCCCTTTACTTCAGACAGTCATATGAGGCTGATAGTTCACCTAACCATTGTTCACGCCCCTTTACTTCAGACAGTCATATGAGGCTGATGGTTCACCTAACCATTGTTCACGCCCCTTTAACTCATAACAAGTGTAATTTATCCTTCGGCAAAAATGTTGTGAGGAACTTTTGTCTTCGTTGTGAGCACCCGTATTTATGCATCTATGTAACTATGAACTCTTCTCCGCGACCATGGTCCAGTGGTTAGTGCACTGTATTTTGTAACCCGGCGATCAGGATTCGATTTCCGGTCGCCACAGTTCATACCCTTATATGAAAAGACAGCAATTTCGATTTTCCTCCAGATATGAAGAAGATGTCGGTTCCTTTTGAAAGGTTAATTAGAACTGGATAGAATATATACCGTCCAGGAAAACATGTTAGGTGAATCAGTCACGGTATATAACTGAAAAAAATATTGAAAAAAAAGACGATAACCCCCTCCCCCCTCCCCAATAAATGTCTGTACTCAAACAGTGTTTTCAATGCTGATAATTATAAAAGACTAATATAAAACAACAACAATGTTCTAGAATCAAAAATATTTATTATAATAAAAAAAATTGAAAAGAAAAAATAGAAGCAGATTCTAATAGCATGAGTAGTATACATCAAATATAAATTATCCTAAGAACATGTGGTAAACAGAGGTGTTTTCTTCCATACGATAACACATACTCTAATTATCACAAGTTTGGACAAGAAATACGCTATCTAGGAGTGCGCGCAATAAAATATATACTGTACAACCTCCCTACACCAGCCACCAATGGGAAGGACAAACATGCTTATTGAACGGAGTAGGTTGTTGTTGTGAAAATCTATAAAAAAACAACGTTGATTAGGGTTGCTAGTGTACTGACTGTAAAAATGAGGTGGCTGTTGATCGGAGGTGACCGTTCACGGAGGTTGTACTGTACTAGAAATACTCATATATTTGATTACTTCAATATTTTATCTTGAACAGTTTTGTGAAACAACTTACTAAGCTGTATATATTCAATGAGCGCGGGGTCAGATAATTTGTCTTGATGTTATCCGGACGACATTTGAAGTAAATCCGGTGTCTTTTATAGTCTAATCAAATGCATGGTCAAGTTGTGCTAATTTTATATAGGGCTTTTGTATTTGGTTTTATGCGCTAATTTGACCTTTTGACCTTTATGGGTTAAAAATGTCAGGTAGCATAGCTTGTATCAAATAAATACATTGCAACATACATGTAATTACTCTAGGCTTATGGTCAAATATGAAAACAACTATTCATTCTATTAAATTTATTATTACATTCTTTATGGATGTTCACTGGCCTAAATATAAAATTACTCTCCCCTTCTCTGAGTTCTACTTGCTTGGGGAGGAGCTATATTCTGGTCAGTAGCCTGACTGACTAGTGAAGTAGGCGTATCCCAGCTAAACCCCATAACATCCCCGCCCAAATATTAAAATGCAGAGAAAAAAAAATTCTTTACAAAAGATACCAGAATTTTTAAAAATAAAAATGTGAGAAAAAACACTCAATAATCTGATACATACAAGGGATTCAAATATTCACCGACTTAAACTCACAAAATTTTCATAAGATAAGTATGACAAAATCACACAACAATACACGAAAGGATATTTAAAACACGGAGAACAAAAAAATATATATTTACAAGAATCAATTGATTAAGCAAATAGACAACCACTCTAAATTTTAACAATATCTGTTTGTGAAACACGGAGGCCAACTGGATAGTATGACCTTGACCTTTGACCTACTGAAATCAAGAGGGGTCATCTATATGTGTTGACTTATAACTTCCCAACCAAATATGAGGAGCCTATGTCAAGTAGTTCTCTACTTAATGCCCTGACAAGGTTTGGTTACGGACGGAGAGACCGACCGACTGACCGACACTTATTCATTCTATTAATTTTATTATTATATACTTTTGGATGTTCACTGACCTGAATATAAAATTACTCCCATGAATTCTACAACTCCATGAACTTGTTTGGGGTGGTGCTATAATCTGGTCTGTAGCTTGATTGGCGAATCCCAGTTAATACCATAACAAAATATATCGGGTCATTTTACAAAAATATCAATTCTTTTCTTATAAATAATCTTTTCATTACGGATTGTCGTTGTTTGAGTGTTTTCATTTTTTTAAATGATGAAACACCCTTATTTTGACCCCTTATAATCCTGAAATTTCCTTAGCCTGAACAAATATTTGTCATATTAAACAATATATATACATAATAACCAACAATAAAAAATAAGTAAAAAATGTAAAAAGAAACCCACCCTGGTCCTGTTTATTGCTTGGTAGAATGAAGTCAATGAAGCTATTTCTCAATTCTAACATTTCCTGCTTGCTTTCACAAAATTATATACAAGAATTTATTTCTCCTTGGAAAAAGGGAAACTTTGTCTGATTTAAAATACTTTATTTTCATTTTCGAGTTATCTCCCTTCCTTCCTATGTACAGTTGCTCATTAAACTGGTTCCCATTGTCTTGTGTGTACAAAGCCTTTGTAAACTACATCATGAAACGGGAACCAGTTCAAGTTGCTCATCAGACTTCACTGATCGACTCCAAAATTCATTGATACAATTTAGGTGCTAGGGTATGATTCTTACCACAAACAAACGAACAATTATTCTGCCATTAATAGAACTGTTTAATATACATGTAGCTTTATACAAGTTAATAAAGTTGAGTGTATTACTAGTAGTTGATGTAATCTGGATGGCATGCTTGTTCCAGCTGATGTCTGAAGAGATTTTAACACTAAAGTAGTTTGCATCACTTAAGGTGGCTAGTGTTTGACCATATATTTTCAGTTTGTAAGTGGATTTATGGGCGTGCGTTTTGATCTAGAGATTTTAATTGTGCGTTTGGATTAATTTGTTTCCGTGTTCCTTACGTGTTTCTTCTGTTGTCACCTGTGTAAGTCCTCTTGCAGAACATGTGTGTTGTAAGCTGTGTAAGTCCTCTTACAGAACATGTGTGCTGTGAGCTGTGTAAGTCCTCTTACAGAACATGTGTGCTGTGAGCTGTGTAAGTCCTCTTGCAGAACATGTGTGCTGTAAGCTGTGTAAGTCCTCTTGCAGAACATGTGTGCTGTAAGCTGTGTAAGTCCTCTTGCAGAACATGTGTGCTGTGAGCTGTGTAAGTCCTCTTGCAGAACATGTGTGTTGTAAGCTGTGTAAGTCCTCTTGCAGAACATGTGTGCCGTGAGCTGTGTAAGTCCTCTTACAGAACATGTGTGTTGTAAGCTGTGTAAGTCCTCTTGCAGAACATGTGTGCTGTAAGCTGTGTAAGTCCTCTTGCAGAACATGTGTGCTGTAAGCTGTGTAAGTCCTCTTGCAGAACATGTGTGCTGTAAGCTGTGTAAGTCCTCTTGCAGAACATGTGTGCTGTGAGCTGTGTAAGTCCTCTTACAGAACATGTGTGCTGTAAGCTGTGTAAGTCCTCTTGCAGAACATGTGTGCTGTGAGCTGTGTAAGTCCTCTTGCAGAACATGTGTGCTGTAAGCTGTGTAAGTCCTCTTACAGAACATGTGTGCTGTAAGCTGTGTAAGTCCTCTTACAGAACATGTGTGCTGTAAGCTGTGTAAGTCCTCTTGCAGAACATGTGTGCTGTGAGCTGTGTAAGTCCTCTTACAGAACATGTGTGCTGTGAGCTGTGTAAGTCCTCTTGCAGAACATGTGTGCTGTAACCTGTGTAAGTCCTCTTACAGAACATGTGTGCTGTGAGCTGTGTAAGTCCTCTTACAGAACATGTGTGCTGTAAGCTGTGTAAGTCCTCTTCCAGAACATGTGTGCTGTGAGCTGTGTAAGTCCTCTTACAGAACATGTGTGCTGTGAGCTGTGTAAGTCCTCTTACAGAACATGTGTGCTGTAAGCTGTGTAAGTCCTCTTACAGAACATGTGTGCTGTGAGCTGTGTAAGTCCTCTTACAGAACATGTGTGCTGTAAGCTGTGTAAGTCCTCTTGCAGAACATGTGTGCTGTGAGCTGTGTAAGTCCTCTTACAGAACATGTGTGCTGTAAGCTGTGTAAGTCCTCTTGCAGAACATGTGTGCTGTAACCTGTGTAAGTCCTCTTGCAGAACATGTGTGCTGTAAGCTGTGTAAGTCCTCTTACAGAACATGTGTGCTGTGAGCTGTGTAAGTCCTCTTGCAGAACATGTGTGTTGTAAGCTGTGTAAGTCCTCTTGCAGAACATGTGTGCTGTAAGCTGTGTAAGTCCTCTTGCAGAACATGTGTGTTGTAAGCTGTGTAAGTCCTCTTGCAGAACATGTGTGCTGTAAGCTGTGTAAGTCCTCTTGCAGAACATGTGTGATGTAAGCTGTGTAAGTCCTCTTACAGAACATGTGTGTTGTAAGCTGTGTAAGTCCTCTTGCAGAACATGTGTGCTGTAAGCTGTGTAAGTCCTCTTGCAGAACATGTGTGCTGTAAGCTGTGTAAGTCCTCTTGCAGAACATGTGTGCTGTAAGCTGTGTAAGTCCTCTTGCAGAACATGTGTGTTGTAACCTGTGTAAGTCCTCTTGCAGAACATGTGTGCTGTGAGCTGTGTAAGTCCTCTTGCAGAACATGTGTGCTGTGAGCTGTGTAAGTCCTCTTACAGAACATGTGTGCTGTGAGCTGTGTAAGTCCTCTTGCAGAACATGTGTGCTGTGAGCTGTGTAAGTCCTCTTGCAGAACATGTGTGCTGTAAGCTGTGTAAGTCCTCTTGCAGAACATGTGTGCTGTGAGCTGTGTAAGTCCTCTTGCAGAACATGTGTGCTGTGAGCTGTGTAAGTCCTCTTGCAGAACATGTGTGCTGTGAGCTGTGTAAGTCCTCTTACAGAACATGTGTGCTGTGAGCTGTGTAAGTCCTCTTACAGAACATGTGTGCTGTGAGCTGTGTAAGTCCTCTTACAGAACATGTGTGCTGTGAGCTGTGTAAGTCCTCTTGCAGAACATGTGTGCTGTAAGCTGTGTAAGTCCTCTTGCAGAACATGTGTGCTGTGAGCTGTGTAAGTCCTCTTGCAGAACATGTGTGTTGTAACCTGTGTAAGTCCTCTTGCAGAACATGTGTGCTGTAACCTGTGTAAGTCCTCTTGCAGAACATGTGTGCTGTGAGCTGTGTAAGTCCTCTTGCAGAACATGTGTGCTGTGAGCTGTGTAAGTCCTCTTGCAGAACATGTGTGCTGTGAGCTGTGTAAGTCCTCTTGCAGAACATGTGTGCTGTGAGCTGTGTAAGTCCTCTTGCAGAACATGTGTGCTGTAAGCTGTGTAAGTCCTCTTGCAGAACATGTGTGCTGTGAGCTGTGTAAGTCCTCTTGCAGAACATGTGTGCTGTAAGCTGTGTAAGTCCTCTTGCAGAACATGTGTGTTGTAACCTGTGTAAGTCCTCTTGCAGAACATGTGTGTTGTAACCTGTGTAAGTCCTCTTACAGAACATGTGTGCTGTAAGCTGTGTAAGTCCTCTTGCAGAACATGTGTGCTGTAAGCTGTGTAAGTCCTCTTGCAGAACATGTGTGCTGTAAGCTGTGTAAGTCCTCTTGCAGAACATGTGTGTTGTAAGCTGTGTAAGTCCTCTTACAGAACATGTGTGTTGTAACCTGTGTAAGTCCTCTTGCAGAACATGTGTGCTGTAAGCTGTGTAAGTCCTCTTGCAGAACATGTGTGCTGTAAGCTGTGTAAGTCCTCTTGCAGAACATGTGTGTTGTAACCTGTGTAAGTCCTCTTACAGAACATGTGTGCTGTGAGCTGTGTAAGTCCTCTTGCAGAACATGTGTGCTGTGAGCTGTGTAAGTCCTCTTACAGAACATGTGTGCTGTAACCTGTGTAATGCCTCTTACAGAACATGTGTGCTGTAACCTGTGTAAGTCCTCTTGCAGAACATGTGTGCTGTGAGCTGTGTAAGTCCTCTTGCAGAACATGTGTGTTGTAACCTGTGTAAGTCCTCGTGCAGAACATGTGTGTTGTAAGCTGTGTAAGTCCTCTTGCAGAACATGTGTGCTGTAAGCTGTGTAAGTCCTCTTGCAGAACATGTGTGCTGTAAGCTGTGTAAGTCCTCTTGCAGAACATGTGTGCTGTAAGCTGTGTAAGTCCTCTTGCAGAACATGTGTGTTGTAACCTGTGTAAGTCCTCTTGCAGAACATGTGTGCTGTGAGCTGTGTAAGTCCTCTTGCAGAACATGTGTGCTGTGAGCTGTGTAAGTCCTCTTACAGAACATGTGTGCTGTGAGCTGTGTAAGTCCTCTTGCAGAACATGTGTGCTGTGAGCTGTGTAAGTCCTCTTGCAGAACATGTGTGCTGTAAGCTGTGTAAGTCCTCTTGCAGAACATGTGTGCTGTGAGCTGTGTAAGTCCTCTTGCAGAACATGTGTGCTGTGAGCTGTGTAAGTCCTCTTGCAGAACATGTGTGCTGTGAGCTGTGTAAGTCCTCTTACAGAACATGTGTGCTGTGAGCTGTGTAAGTCCTCTTACAGAACATGTGTGCTGTGAGCTGTGTAAGTCCTCTTACAGAACATGTGTGCTGTGAGCTGTGTAAGTCCTCTTGCAGAACATGTGTGCTGTAAGCTGTGTAAGTCCTCTTGCAGAACATGTGTGCTGTGAGCTGTGTAAGTCCTCTTGCAGAACATGTGTGTTGTAACCTGTGTAAGTCCTCTTGCAGAACATGTGTGCTGTAACCTGTGTAAGTCCTCTTGCAGAACATGTGTGCTGTGAGCTGTGTAAGTCCTCTTGCAGAACATGTGTGCTGTGAGCTGTGTAAGTCCTCTTGCAGAACATGTGTGCTGTGAGCTGTGTAAGTCCTCTTGCAGAACATGTGTGCTGTGAGCTGTGTAAGTCCTCTTGCAGAACATGTGTGCTGTAAGCTGTGTAAGTCCTCTTGCAGAACATGTGTGCTGTGAGCTGTGTAAGTCCTCTTGCAGAACATGTGTGCTGTAAGCTGTGTAAGTCCTCTTGCAGAACATGTGTGTTGTAACCTGTGTAAGTCCTCTTGCAGAACATGTGTGTTGTAACCTGTGTAAGTCCTCTTACAGAACATGTGTGCTGTAAGCTGTGTAAGTCCTCTTGCAGAACATGTGTGCTGTAAGCTGTGTAAGTCCTCTTGCAGAACATGTGTGCTGTAAGCTGTGTAAGTCCTCTTGCAGAACATGTGTGTTGTAAGCTGTGTAAGTCCTCTTACAGAACATGTGTGTTGTAACCTGTGTAAGTCCTCTTGCAGAACATGTGTGCTGTAAGCTGTGTAAGTCCTCTTGCAGAACATGTGTGCTGTAAGCTGTGTAAGTCCTCTTGCAGAACATGTGTGTTGTAACCTGTGTAAGTCCTCTTACAGAACATGTGTGCTGTGAGCTGTGTAAGTCCTCTTGCAGAACATGTGTGCTGTGAGCTGTGTAAGTCCTCTTACAGAACATGTGTGCTGTAACCTGTGTAATGCCTCTTACAGAACATGTGTGCTGTAACCTGTGTAAGTCCTCTTGCAGAACATGTGTGCTGTGAGCTGTGTAAGTCCTCTTGCAGAACATGTGTGTTGTAACCTGTGTAAGTCCTCGTGCAGAACATGTGTGTTGTAACCTGTGTAAGTCCTCGTGCAGAACATGTGTGTTGTAACCTGTGTAAGTCCTCGTTCAGAACATGTGTGCTGTGAGCTGTGTAAGTCCTCTTGCAGAACATGTGTGCTGTGAGCTGTGTAAGTCCTCTTACAGAACATGTGTGCTGTAAGCTGTGTAAGTCCTCTTGCAGAACATGTGTGCTGTAAGCTGTGTAAGTCCTCTTACAGAACATGTGTGTTGTAACCTGTGTAAGTCCTCTTGCAGAACATGTGTGCTGTAACCTGTGTAAGTCCTCTTGCAGAACATGTGTGCTGTCAGCTGTGTAAGTCCTCTTGCAGAACATGTGTGCTGTAAGCTGTGTAAGTCCTCTTACAGAACATGTGTGCTGTGAGCTGTGTAAGTCCTCTTGCAGAACATGTGTGCTGTGAGCTGTGTAAGTCCTCTTACAGAACATGTGTGCTGTAAGCTGTGTAAGTCCTCTTGCAGAACATGTGTGCTGTGAGCTGTGTAAGTCCTCTTACAGAACATGTGTGCTGTAAGCTGTGTAAGTCCTCTTGCAGAACATGTGTGTTGTGAGCTGTGTAAGTCCTCTTGTAGAACATGTGTGCTGTGAGCTGTGTAAGTCCTCTTACAGAACATGTGTGTTGTAAGCTGTGTAAGTCCTCTTACAGAACATGTGTGCTGTGAGCTGTGTAAGTCCTCTTGCAGAACATGTGTGCTGTAAGCTGTGTAAGTCCTCTTACAGAACATGTGTGCTGTGAGCTGTGTAAGTCCTCTTACAGAACATGTGTGCTGTGAGCTGTGTAAGTCCTCTTACAGAACATGTGTGCTGTGAGCTGTGTAAGTCCTCTTACAGAACATGTGTGCTGTGAGCTGTGTAAGTCCTCTTACAGAACATGTGTGCTGTGAGCTGTGTAAGTCCTCTTGTAGAACATGTGTGCTGTGAGCTGTGTAAGTCCTCTTGCAGAACATGTGTGCTGTGAGCTGTGTAAGTCCTCTTACAGAACATGTGTGTTGTGAGCTGTGTAAGTCCTCTTGTAGAACATGTGTGCTGTGAGCTGTGTAAGTCCTCTTGCAGAACATGTGTGCTGTGAGCTGTGTAAGTCCTCTTACAGAACATGTGTGCTGTAAGCTGTGTAAGTCCTCTTGCAGAACATGTGTGCTGTGAGCTGTGTAAGTCCTCTTACAGAACATGTGTGCTGTAAGCTGTGTAAGTCCTCTTGCAGAACATGTGTGCTGTGAGCTGTGTAAGTCCTCTTACAGAACATGGCCTCGTTTCATCAAACATCTTACGCCACTTCTTTAGTAAGAAGTGTCTTATCTCCCTTCTTAGCGTTAAAATACGTTTCATCAATAGTTTCTCAGCTACGAATTCTGAAGTTTGAGAACAATTCTTTCTTAACTTTACGATAGCTCATGGGCTGTCTTAAAGATAAGAAAACGCGGCTTTTGCCTTTATTATTACGAGACGGCCTTTTATTTTAAGACTGTTGAGTTCAATGTTCAAGATATTCGTAAATAATGGAAAAGAAATTCAGTTTTATGTTCAGGGGCGTAGCCAGCTACAAATGAATTTTATGCACACAAGGAAGAATGTAACCCCGGCTGTTGTTTGGTTCTGGATTTTTTATGGCCCGCTATTCGAAATATTGCGGAAGAGCATAAAGTTTTTCCCCTGTCCATCCGTGCGGCTGTGTGTCCGTCCGTTCAAATTTTGGCTTCCGAGCAATAACTCAAGAAATATTTCAAGGATTGGTTTCATATTTTACATGAATGAATATAATAATAAAATGCAGGTCAAGATCGATTTCTCTTAAAATCCAAACATTTTCTCAGTAGTTACGGTCCCTTTTTACATAGCTCTCGGAGAGGCATTCGTGTCCTCCGGACACATTTCTAGTTTAAATTAGAACTCAAATGGTGAACTTTCAGTTGTATTAGCAGGGATTAGAGGCACTGTCAAATATTATTTATTTGAATGCATTTATTTCAAACACCGTGATAACGATTGTTAGACATAATATTACATCGCTGATGTTATAACTTGTTGACAATCTGATATTTTTAAAACTTATTTTAAGACCGTGAACAAATCTTCAAAAGAAACCTTAAGCTTTTTTTTGCATTTCTCTTTAACCGATCGTATGCGCGTTTAATAGCCATAATACATATTTTTCATGATAAAAATTTAAAAATAAGCTAATAGATATTTAAATACATTTGGAGTTTTCGTATTTATTAACTGTTTTCTCCGAATCTTGCTGTGGAATCTTACTGGTCAAACGATAATAATTTTATCTGACGAGCACAACATACATAGGCGTGCGAAGTAATTCTCGTATGTGCAAGTTTGAGCGACTCAAAAACACATTTATCATGAGTCAATGTTCACATTGTTTAAAAACATATTTTCAGTTAATATATATCAAATAGTTTACATTTTCTGAAAGATTAGAGCTTCATCTTTAATTTGGTATATAATTTACAAAAATCTGTTGAGAAATAAAATAAAATTCTCTATTGACATATGTATAGAATCAATTGTATTTTTCTTATTTACTTAGCTAGGGCCCATGTGTGCTGTGAGCTGTGTAAGTCCTCTTACAGAACATGTGTGCTGTGAGCTGTGTAAGTCCTCTTACAGAACATGTGTGCTGTGAGCTGTGTAAGTCCTCTTACAGAACATGTGTGCTGTGAGCTGTGTAAGTCCTCTTACAGAACATGTGTGCTGTGAGCTGTGTAAGTCCTCTTGCAGAACATGTGTGCTGTAAGCTGTGTAAGTCCTCTTGCAGAACATGTGTGCTGTGAGCTGTGTAAGTCCTCTTACAGAACATGTGTGCTGTGAGCTGTGTAAGTCCTCTTACAGAACATGTGTGCTGTGAGCTGTGTAAGTCCTCTTGCAGAACATGTGTGCTGTGAGCTGTGTAAGTCCTCTTACAGAACATGTGTGCTGTAAGCTGTGTAAGTCCTCTTACAGAACATGTGTGCTGTGAGCTGTGTAAGTCCTCTTACAGAACATGTGTGCTGTGAGCTGTGTAAGTCCTCTTACAGAACATGTGTGCTGTGAGCTGTGTAAGTCCTCTTGCAGAACATGTGTGCTGTGAGCTGTGTAAGTCCTCTTACAGAACATGTGTGCTGTGAGCTGTGTAAGTCCTCTTGCAGAACATGTGTGCTGTGAGCTGTGTAAGTCCTCTTACAGAACATGTGTGCTGTGAGCTGTGTAAGTCCTCTTGCAGAACATGTGTGCTGTGAGCTGTGTAAGTCCTCTTGCAGAACATGTGTGCTGTGAGCTGTGTAAGTCCTCTTACAGAACATGTGTGCTGTGAGCTGTGTAAGTCCTCTTGCAGAACATGTGTGCTGTGAGCTGTGTAAGTCCTCTTGCAGAACATGTGTGCTGTAAGCTGTGTAAGTCCTCTTACAGAACATGTGTGCTGTAAGCTGTGTAAGTCCTCTTACAGAACATGTGTGCTGTGAGCTGTGTAAGTCCTCTTGCAGAACATGTGTGCTGTAAGCTGTGTATGTCCTCTTACAGAACATGTGTGCTGTGAGCTGTGTAAGTCCTCTTGCAGAACATGTGTGCTGTAAGCTGTGTAAGTCCTCTTACAGAACATGTGTGCTGTAAGCTGTGTAAGTCCTCTTACAGAACATGTGTGCTGTGAGCTGTGTAAGTCCTCTTGCAGAACATGTGTGCTGTGAGCTGTGTAAGTCCTCTTGCAGAACATGTGTGCTGTAAGCTGTGTAAGTCCTCTTGCAGAACATGTGTGCTGTAACCTGTGTAAGTCCTCTTACAGAACATGTGTGCTGTAACCTGTGTAAGTCCTCTTACAGAACATGTGTGCTGTAACCTGTGTAAGTCCTCTTGCAGAACATGTGTGCTGTGAGCTGTGTAAGTCCTCTTGCAGAACATGTGTGTTGTAACCTGTGTAAGTCCTCTTGCAGAACATGTGTGCTGTAACCTGTGTAAGTCCTCTTGCAGAACATGTGTGCTGTGAGCTGTGTAAGTCCTCTTGCAGAACATGTGTGCTGTAAGCTGTTTAAGTCCTCTTGCAGAACATGTGTGCTGTGAGCTGTGTAAGTCCTCTTGCAGAACATGTGTGTTGTAACCTGTGTAAGTCCTCTTGCAGAACATGTGTGCTGTGAGCTGTGTAAGTCCTCTTGCAGAACATGTGTGCTGTGAGCTGTGTAAGTCCTCTTGCAGAACATGTGTGCTGTAAGCTGTGTAAGTCCTCTTGCAGAACATGTGTGCTGTGAGCTGTGTAAGTCCTCTTACAGAACATGTGTGCTGTAACCTGTGTAAGTCCTCTTGCAGAACATGTGTGCTGTGAGCTGTGTAAGTCCTCTTGCAGAACATGTGTGCTGTAAGCTGTGTAAGTCCTCTTGCAGAACATGTGTGCTGTAAGCTGTGTAAGTCCTCTTGCAGAACATGTGTGCTGTGAGCTGTGTAAGTCCTCTTACAGAACATGTGTGTTGTGAGCTGTGTAAGTCCTCTTACAGAACATGTGTGATGTAAGCTGTGTAAGTCCTCTTACAGAACATGTGTGCTGTAAGCTGTGTAAGTCCTCTTGTAGAACATGTGTGTTGTAAGCTGTGTAAGTCCTCTTACAGAACATGTGTGCTGTGAGCTGTGTAAGTCCTCTTGCAGAACATGTGTGCTGTAAGCTGTGTAAGTCCTCTTGCAGAACATGTGTGTTGTAACCTGTGTAAGTCCTCTTACAGAACATGTGTGTTGTAACCTGTGTAAGTCCTCTTGCAGAACATGTGTGCTGTGAGCTGTGTAAGTCCTCGTGCAGAACATGTGTGTTGTAACCCGTGTAAGTCCTCGTGCAGAACATGTGTGTTGTAACCTGTGTAAGTCCTCGTGCAGAACATGTGTGCTGTGAGCTGGGTTTTTTTCTCAAAATTTTATTGTTGCTTAACCTTGGGACTAGTGCTTTTGATTTGTTTTTCATACGACTTATTTCTTTTTCTTATTTGTCTTTTGAGTGATCCAGGACAGAGACTATTTTGGAACCTATACTCTCTTTGGTGGGGTAAAGAGATCTGTTCCCACGTGAATGAGTTCTTTGAATTCTGTCCACAGCTCTTCAATAGACATAGAATGGGATCTAGAGTATATGTACCGTTGGAATTTAACCCAATCGGCCTTACGGAATAAGACGTGGTAATTTTGTTCATTAATATGAGATCTAACGTCAAAGGTAATTTGAACGATTTCATGTTCGTTCTAAGCTTAAGTATTTTACTAAACATGTTCATGTATGACAGCGAGGGAGAAACTGGGTATGACAATGATAAAACCTCATTATCCCAAACTAATTTTCGGAAATTAAAATCACCAGTAAGTCAAACCTTTTTTTTAGTTTGCTCACCATTTGTAGTGACTTGCGTTCATCGTTTTCGTGCGACGCTAGGAACAGATTTTGTGATCCAAATAATTCAAGTTTTAACCATATAAACTCACAGTGTGTTTGTAACCTTTCCATGTCAGTAACCACAGTCATGTGAGTTTTACCACCAGATTTACATTTATTCGTGTTATTTCTTAAGGGGGTGTAACCAAAGGGCTTAGGGAAAAGTTCCCTATAAGTGTGATTTGTTTATAAGCCATGACGACCCAGTGCCAACTTCAATATCACGTTTTTAAGTATCAAGAAGGGTATGGAATTTCTAATTTCTTAATTACAATTGATTGAAAAATTACGGTCATGACAATGAGGCTGAAATAAATGTTTAACCTTTTCTCTTACGATCAAATAATAAGGAGAAGCTGGGATGGCAATGATTGAGAAATTTGTTGATGTGGAAATCATGGTTGACTCACAGTTCATAACCATGAAAATGACTGATTCGTAGATACTAAATTGACCCGCCTCCGTGGTCGGGTGGTGAAGATAGCTGACTTCAAATAAATAGAACTTTCACTGACAGAGGGTCGTTGGTTTGAGTCCAGCTACCGGCCATGTCTCTCTATATGAGAAAGTAGGAAGTTGCTTACGGAAGATGGGAGTCAAGTACTGGTTCTTCCCAGTAACGATAGTTTGGTGAACTGTCCGCATCATATGACTCTGATCGTTGAAAAGGGGGCCTAAAGTATTAAGTTTGACAGGAAAGCATTTGGAAGTAGGCAAAAATATCATATACATGTCTGTAAAGTATGATTTAGTAGAACAAACATACAAAAGATACCAAATTAGAATACTGAGTAAGACTAAACCCTTCACAGCGTATGTTGAACCAGCTATTGCAAGTACATTGTATCACACAAAATGGAGGCTTCTTATCAAGGACATTAGTAGTAATGGGCGTTACCCTGGGACCCGGGTCATATAGAATATAGAGGGGGTGGGTCCCCAAAGTAAACAAAATTGTGACAAATTAGGACAAATTGGAAATCCATGTTGTACCCCAAAATAGTATGAATTGAATTTTCGGAAACTTCTGGGACCATTGTTTTGTGTGTGTAATAGACTAAATATTCATTTGAGACAATGAGAGAATTTTCTTTCGAAAAGACATGGTGGCCCTGAAAAGGGCCGTTGGTGGTTGGTGGCCCTGAAAAGGGCCGTTGATAGTTTTTTAAACTTTTAAACTATGCTGACTGATCTGGTTGGGTACATAGTTCGCATTGGCAGTCTGGTGGGGGATAGCAGAGCCGGCATGTTAGATCCCCACAGGACCATTCCTGTTCTGGTACTGGTGGTTGTTCCGTGTACTCAACTTGAGCGGTAGTGAAGATACGCCAATGCTCTTCTTCTTGTTGTTGTTCCCGTTGTCTATTCACCGTTCTTTCCCTGGCATCTCGCTGTCTTTCTTTGGCTTGATCTCGAAAATGCTCTCGCATTTGAGATAGTTCTTCTCTATGATGAAACCGATTTGATTCAATGGTATTCAAAGTCTCACCAATGGTTTGAAGATCTCGTTCCCTTTTTCTAACAATGCTAGCAGCTAAGCGACTGATTGAACGCCATACTCTATTCTGTTTTTCAGTAAGTTGTTTTGCTGTTTTGAGTTCATTTAATAAAGCCTCCATCTTGAGCGTTTGAGTTCTCAGAATGAAATGAGGCATTGTGTTGTAAGACGGAGTATTTTTCTGTTGAAACGCCGCCCACTCTCGTTGTTGGATGACGTCATATTGCTTGGATGACGTCACCCTATTGTTGGATGACGCCACGCGACGATGTACTGCATGTGCGGAGCTTGATTGGTAATTTTATGAACTTATATTTATGATATAATAAAAAAAGACAACAGACGCCTAGTTTCAGTTTTCTAACTTTTATTTTTTTTTGTAACAAGAAACAGTAACAAGAAAACAGTAACAACATGAGACAGTAACATTTTTACATTTAATGATCACCATAAAGAGTTGTATTTCTATGTATGATACTATGATACAAACGTCTGTGACCTTCTGGTCTAGAGTTACGTTGAGCAAAACACTTTTGTCCACACTTGTTCACATATTGAGCATGCACGTAATAAGTACCATAATATTGTTGAAACCAATTCGTCACATAAGTGTCATTTTTTCCATACATGTCCGGTTTGAATCGGGTTAACAGTATCTGGTTCAAGTCACATTCACGTGAGATAAAATCCAAAGCGAATAGACAATACACACCACACACCGGTAACATATCGCCTTGTATTCTCATGGCATTCCACAGATAAGTTTTGCTGGCATGTTTTTTCACAAAGGATAGAATCTCTTCGAAAGGAGGTAATCCATAGGAATCAAAGTACACTGCTTTATTGTCTTTTAAATAAAGAGCCACCCAGTGTTCTCCAGGTTGATTCCCGTTATGGGTATTCACAATATAGGCTTTCACGTCATGCGGTTTCTCTGAAGGTAATTGATCTTTAGCACAAACACGTGCACGTAGTGGTTTTAATAACGGTGAATGATCTAATAGGTATTGTAGTTCATTCGTCTCCATAATGCCAATTTCTGTTGACACGTTCAGCCCAAACACTGATCCACTGATCTATGAACTGATTCTGAGTGAGTTCTTCTTTAAACTGAATCCATAATCGACACGCGTCTCCTTTTTCACTATCGGTCAAGGTCACTAATTCAGGATACCACTTTTCCATGACCTTGAACACGTCCAAACGTTGAATAGCTTTTTGAATGTAAAGTTCTGTCCACTCTTCCGTATTCGTGTATAAGCAGAGTACATGTTGTACTTGACTAGGATGATTCACTCGACAACCATAACAGTCTTTATGCACTTGATTATAAATTAAAGATTGGAGTGCTTCTGTGACGTGATGATTCAAGCACTCTTGTAAAAAGTCCGTCTTTGAACTTGTACAACAAGGATACGCCAATAACTTCATTTCGTAATCTTGTCCTTTTTCCAGGTGTTCAATATCCATGTCTTCCATCTTAATAATCTAATAATCTAGAAGCACTTCTCTGAATTGATTGATTTCAATTTGATTGTCGTATTCCGCAAATACAATCACGTTGATGGCTTGTTCAAGTGCTGTTCCAAAGTGAAATTCCAATCTCAGATTGCCCGTTTTTATAGGATGGAGTTGACCTTCCTCGCAACCTTGATCTGCTGTCAAGTCCAACCCCCAGAGTGTGTATCCGTTCCGATAATCATTCATACTCAATCCAAATGAACGATTGAGACCAAGAGCTCCTGTCGCTTGATAGAGTGACATGTAGGATCTTAGAACTTCTCCCGTTTCAAAATTGGGTTGAAACGCTTTGTTATGAATACTTTTTCCGTCAATGCTGACTTCTAGATGATTCAGTGTAAAATGACGGAACTCAAAGGGGTTGGTAGCCATGTCTCCATTCATGTCTCCATTTCTTACCATACCGATGATAAGCCGTTTTGGCAATTGACCTTGAAATAAATGATCTTCAATCTTGGATCGTTGACCGTTAGGAATCGTAAATGTTTTTACTTCAGTTCGTCGGATGGGGATTTTCATGTTATGTTGAGCAATCTGTTGATTGAGTTGATTGGCTACCACTGGCAGTAAATCTACTGTTCTTACATTGAATCCTGCTTCTAGAAACTTGATTTTAGCCGGTGAAGTACTCATGAGACAGAATTGAGGTGACGCTTTGTTTAGTCTTAAGCGTATTTCCATACCATTGGGTAAATATTTATCTTGCATCATCAGATCCAAATGAAGCCGTCCACATAGTTCCACCACACGACTTTGATGGACACGAGCACGCCTCTTAACATAGCCCTTGTTATCCCCGTCATGTACTTTGGTGAGCATATGACCAGCGGTGTCTTCAGCCCATAACTCTAACGCCTGAAGCTGAGTGTCTTTACAGCTTGAGGTGAAGGAGAGTAAATTTTCTATGTATGCCCGATAGGCATACGTGTCCGCATTGCTGGTGATCAGTTTATTAGTCAGGTACACATCAATGCTTGAGAACATGCTGTGAAAGAAATTGTTGACGGTAGCAATTTCACTGTCGGCCGCTAGGTCTGTACCATCTGCCTGTATAATTTTGAGTTTTAGGTACAGGTAAGATTGATTCAGATCAGTCCATTTTTCTGTCTGTGCAGGAATCACAAATTCAATCGGAGCATTATTGTCCAGGGCAGAAATGGGATAATGCTCAGTCCATTGACCTGCTTGCATGGCTGTCATGGTAGGTGGCACAACAGACACATCCAACTCTGTCTTACTACATTCACAGGAACCGTGTTGCATCATGATTAATCGAAAATATCAAGAGGTCTGGCCTGCTTTACTCGGCGATGATGAAGTTTCGAATGAGGTCTTTTCCTGACAGGTTTGCTCTTTATACGTCTTTTAGGGCTGGCCACAGCACGTAGCAAGGATTCACCCACATCTTTTACCACAGAGGCTCCACGTTTTCGTATTACTTTTTTAGCGTTTGATCCTGTCAAGATATCATTGATAGCGGCTCTTCCTTGCTGGAGTCCTTCTTTTTTCAAGGTGTGAACTCCAGATTTCACCAATGGACTCAGTAAAGGCATGATTCTTTTCATGGCTTTCTTAAACATGGATCCAAGTCCGTGTCCATATTGTCGAGGTTGACCTTGGTAAGTAGGTATCATTGTCTTTGACGTAGGTGTAGTTTCACCATAGACTTCCCATGAATAAACTGAATAGACTGGCCAGTGTCACCCCTTATATGGATAGTGATGGTGTCAAAGTCGGCTTTAGCCAGTGGTACATAGTGTAAATTCAAGAACTCGAAATGAATATGGGGGTTAGTTCCTGCTTTCGTTCTCGGATCAAATGGAGCTACACGTAAGATGGGGGCTTCTATGTTTCCCAAATAGGTATAAGACGCAAGGTCGGAATAAACAAACAAATGATTATGACCCATGTTAATATCTACGCCATGAGGAAACGGTTCCGGAGTGTCTTTAAAAAAGATGGTAGGAGAACTATCAGGGGCTCCACCCAGTTTAATAAACATGTGGGGATGAAACTGAATGCCTAGTTGATCCGAACTGTCCAGTTTTGCGCGTTTACTTTGTCCTGAAAAACCCATGGTAAATCGAAGCCCTTTCTGTCTAAATATTTTACCTAATTGATCTTTCACGGTAAAGTCAATCGTCTCGATCAAATGTTGGGGTGTGACATAAGTTCCTACAGGAATACAAAGTCGTACACCTTTTTCTTCTTTATTGGGGAAAGTACAATAGGTCTGAAAGTTTTCTAAGGCCTTACCCAGGACAGGATCGTGTGTGATAATGTAGAAATGTCGCTCTTCTTCATTGACATTAATGACCTGACTAGGAACAATCATTTCCACTAAGGCAATTTCCCAGTCTGGTTTATTGAGATGGATGGGTTTTGCCAGTTTGGTACGAAAACAGCATTGCGTATTGTCTTGGAATAAATCCATAGAGCTATCACTCATAAGTGTTATGTAAAACGAACTCATGTTGATTTAGGTTTATTGAATTTCAAGGAGGGATTCGGTAGAATATAACCTAGAGAACTACTTAAAAGCAGAAGCCACAATTCTCGATCGGGTCGTTGAAAACACAAATTAAATAGCGATACGGTAATAATAATAAATACCACTACAATTTGTGACAAAAAAGTGACCTTATTTTTGGGTTCACACAATTTGGCTTGCTCTGAGGCAGTCACTTCCACACTGGCCGTATCAGCTTGAGACATGATGTATTTATTAGTTGTATAATAAACCAGTCCAAGTTCAAACGAGATGGGATTCGGGAATCCAACTGTCAAATTTCGAAGGATAGCCTTTCCAATGCACTTTAATTTCTCGTCTTCCGTCTACCTTTCTCTGGCGATGTGCGAGCACTGATTCAATTTCATAGATAGCATCATCTTTTATAACCTGTACTTCAGAGAAATAAAACGAACCTAATATGGGTTCTCCGTCTAAATCAGTCAATTTCACAGTAGCAGGAGAGGTCTTTTTGACTTGGATCACTTTAAACAGTTCAGTGGTCCAGTTGGGTAGATAACCTTTATCAAATGTACGTTTTGTTTTATTGATACGAACAATATCTCCCACATGAAGGGTCGTCGACGCTTTCTTTCTTGATTTTCCATACAAGGTCAAGGCCACTTGAGATTCGTTATTCTCATTCACGGATACGGGTGCCATTTTTATACTACGATGAACACGATGATTATAGGCATGCACGAGATCAGGCAATACCTGAATATACCTTCGTTTTTTATGATGCGTAAAGTATTTCCACATGCGTGATTTTAATGTCCGTTGAAAACGTTCCACCACACTAGCCTTAGTTTCTGGGTTTTCAGTCGTAAAATAATGAATCCCTACTTTGTCTAAAAACTGTTGAAACCTTTGATTCTTGAATTCTGTTCCTTTATCTGTTTGCAACGCTTTAGGTTGTCTCGTTTTAAGAATAGAGCGAAACGCTTCCACCAATGTGAGCCCCGTTTTATCCTTGAGGGGAACTACCCAAGCATATTTTGAAAACACGTCAATGACACACAACAAATATCGATAAGGGGTGTTGTACTGAGCCAAGGATTGCATGTCTGCCAAATCAGCTTGCCATTGATGATCAATACCACCCACAATCGTTTTCCGTCTCGAGAATGCCCTACGGATAGGTTTGTGCAGGGTATAGGTCTTTTGCCCCTTCAACCAGGATCGCACTTGACTTGGCGTAATGGATTTCAGTTGAGTTCGAGCTGCTGTAGTAAGACGTTCTACCCCACCAAAACCAGCCGGATGGTGGGGATCATAATAAATCTGATGTAACAGACTGTCTACCTTTTTGTTCATGTTGTCTAGTAGGCTTCCCACTTAGGTTCTGCTTTCATCTGTTTGGCAGGTTTACTTATAGGTGAAGGAGGCTCAACAAAACTATCAAAGATTTCATCATCTTCCTCCGAATCGTCTGCTTTTTGCATCCATGACCATCTCCGTTTATTTCCTATCACTTCTTGTGGTACATTGACATCTCTTAGTCCACTAGAAAACTGTTCCCATCCTCTAGGCTCCGACCCTTTTCTATGACGTATGACATCATTTACCAAATCAATAATGTTGGATCCTTGTATTGGTTTTCCATGATATTCCAACATCCCTTGATCATTCCATGACATGTGGGGATGATTTTGTAGAAAGTGTAATAAAAGTTGAGTTTTTCGACGCATGGTAGTAGGAACACTTTCAAGAATCCTATCCGTCAATGTAGCAGGAGCCGCTAGTGCACCTTGTGCCCCTTGTGCACCTTGAGCAGCTGGAACAACCGTTTAACCGGTGCAGCCGTTCCAGCCAGAGTAGCCGGTTCACGTGCTTTTTGATGAGACAGTTGAAACTTTTGCAAGACTTGCCCATAGTGTTGTGCTTTTTCTGATTCAGACAACGATTCATTTTGTAATACGTCTCCCATTTGTTTCTGTAAATCGGATGTTTGACTGACTTGCGGGGGAAGAGGTAAACGTGGTCGTTGTTCTGTTTTCCATCGATTCATCTCTTCTAGCATTTTGAACGGGACGATAGCCATTTTCTTCATATTTTTTTCACCAGTGTGGCAACACCTCCACTGAGTGCTCCTGCAGCAACAGCTTTAGCAATGATTGGAGCAAGAGCCAGTAATGGAAATAATCCTCCTTTTTGATTCAACACACGTTTCTTTTTTTGAATGGATACTCTTTTATCTGCTAAAGTGCGGAGATGTTGACGCTTGGACTTCAACCTTTGCTTTTGAGAGGGGGATAAGGCAACATTGCCTTTTAAAACATTCTGACAGCATTCTGCCACACATTGAATCATTTCTTTAGATGCTCCATGTATCATCTTTCTTCTTAACCCATCTAGTGCTTGAGTTAAACCCAAAACCAGATGTCCGTATTTATGCAGGAGTGGTCGCTTTGGTGCCATTATGTCAAATAATACCTGTTTTTACTTCTTCACAGCTTTTATAGTAAAGCATCAAAGGCTTGTCTTGAAGCTGGATTCATAGGGCCCTGTCTCATCAGGTGAATACGATGTCTCAAAAGGGGTTTCAAGACAGCCTGTCTTGATAAGGTAGATAAGGATAGGGGTGAAAAACGGCACAATGGAGTGTCTGGTGAACTTCTAGAACTGTGAGATGATCTACTGGATGAACTGTTAGATGATCTATTGGATGAACTTCTAGAACTGTTAGATGAACTCAAACTGTTAGATGAGCTGAAGCTACTTGGGGAACTTCTAGATGAATTTTGAGATGAGCTAAAGCTACTTGGTCCACTTCTAGATGAATTTTGAGATGAGCTAAAGCTACTTGGCCCACTGCTTGAATAACTTCTAGATAAATTTCTTGATGAACTTCTAGATAAACTGCTTGGTCCACTTCTTGAATAACTTCTAGATAAACTCAAACTGCTTGGCCCACTGCTTGAATAACTTCTAGATAAATTTCTTGATGAACTTCTAGATAAACTGCTTGGTCCACTTCTTGAATAACTTCTAGATAAACTCAAACTGCTTGGCCCACTGCTTGAGTTCTTCTAGAAGTGGATCAAACAGAAGTTTTACTTCTCAGAATCCATCTAAAAGCTCACCTAGAAGTTTATCTAGAAGTTATTCAAGCAGTGGGCCAAGCAGTTTGAGTTTATCTAGAAGTTATTCAAGAAGTGGACCAAGCAGTTTATCTAGAAGTTCATCAAGAAATTTATCTAGAAGTTATTCAAGCAGTGGGCCAAGCAGTTTGAGTTTATCTAGAAGTTATTCAAGAAGTGGACCAAGCAGTTTATCTAGAAGTTCATCAAGAAATTTATCTAGAAGTTATTCAAGCAGTGGGCCAAGTAGCTTTAGCTCATCTCAAAATTCATCTAGAAGTGGACCAAGTAGCTTTAGCTCATCTCAAAATTCATCTAGAAGTTCCCCAAGTAGCTTCAGCTCATCTAACAGTTTGAGTTCATCTAACAGTTCTAGAAGTTCATCCAATAGATCATCTAACAGTTCATCCAGTAGATCATCTCACAGTTCTAGAAGTTCACCAGACACTCCATTGTGCCGTTTTTCACCCCTATCCTTATCTACCTTATCAAGACAGGCTGTCTTGAAACCCCTTTTGAGACATCGTATTCACCTGATGAGACAGGGCCCTATGAATCCAGCTTCAAGACAAGCCTTTGATGCTTTACTATAAAAGCTGTGAAGAAGTAAAAACAGGTATTATTTGACATAATGGCACCAAAGCGACCACTCCTGCATAAATACGGACATCTGGTTTTGGGTTTAACTCAAGCACTAGATGGGTTAAGAAGAAAGATGATACATGGAGCATCTAAAGAAATGATTCAATGTGTGGCAGAATGCTGTCAGAATGTTTTAAAAGGCAATGTTGCCTTATCCCCCTCTCAAAAGCAAAGGTTGAAGTCCAAGCGTCAACATCTCCGCACTTTAGCAGATAAAAGAGTATCCATTCAAAAAAAGAAACGTGTGTTGAATCAAAAAGGAGGATTATTTCCATTACTGGCTCTTGCTCCAATCATTGCTAAAGCTGTTGCTGCAGGAGCACTCAGTGGAGGTGTTGCCACACTGGTGAAAAAAATATGAAGAAAATGGCTATCGTCCCGTTCAAAATGCTAGAAGAGATGAATCGATGGAAAACAGAACAACGACCACGTTTACCTCCTCCCCCGCAAGTCAGTCAAACATCCGATTTACAGAAACAAATGGGAGACGTATTACAAAATGAATCGTTGTCTGAATCAGAAAAAGCACAACACTATGGGCAAGTCTTGCAAAAGTTTCAACTGTCTCATCAAAAAGCACGTGAACCGGCTACTCTGGCTGGAACGGCTGCACCGGTTAAACGGTTGTTCCAGCTGCTCAAGGTGCACAAGGGGCACAAGGTGCACAAGCGGCTCCTGCTACATTGACGGATAGGATTCTTGAAAGTGTTCCTACTACCATGCGTCGAAAAACTCAACTTTTATTACACTTTCTACAAAATCATCCCCACATGTCATGGAATGATCAAGGGATGTTGGAATATCATGGAAAACCAATACAAGGATCCAACATTATTGATTTGGTAAATGATGTCATACGTCATAGAAAAGGGTCGGAGCCTAGAGGATGGGAACAGTTTTCTAGTGGACTAAGAGATGTCAATGTACCACAAGAAGTGATAGGAAATAAACGGAGATGGTCATGGATGCAAAAAGCAGACGATTCGGAGGAAGATGATGAAATCTTTGATAGTTTTGTTGAGCCTCCTTCACCTATAAGTAAACCTGCCAAACAGATGAAAGCAGAACCTAAGTGGGAAGCCTACTAGACAACATGAACAAAAAGGTAGACAGTCTGTTACATCAGATTTATTATGATCCCCACCATCCGGCTGGTTTTGGTGGGGTAGAACGTCTTACTACAGCAGCTCGAACTCAACTGAAATCCATTACGCCAAGTCAAGTGCGATCCTGGTTGAAGGGGCAAAAGACCTATACCCTGCACAAACCTATCCGTAGGGCATTCTCGAGACGGAAAACGATTGTGGGTGGTATTGATCATCAATGGCAAGCTGATTTGGCAGACATGCAATCCTTGGCTCAGTACAACACCCCTTATCGATATTTGTTGTGTGTCATTGACGTGTTTTCAAAATATGCTTGGGTAGTTCCCCTCAAGGATAAAACGGGGCTCACATTGGTGGAAGCGTTTCGCTCTATTCTTAAAACGAGACAACCTAAAGCGTTGCAAACAGATAAAGGAACAGAATTCAAGAATCAAAGGTTTCAACAGTTTTTAGACAAAGTAGGGATTCATTATTTTACGACTGAAAACCCAGAAACTAAGGCTAGTGTGGTGGAACGTTTTCAACGGACATTAAAATCACGCATGTGGAAATACTTTACGCATCATAAAAAACGAAGGTATATTCAGGTATTGCCTGATCTCGTGCATGCCTATAATCATCGTGTTCATCGTAGTATAAAAATGGCACCCGTATCCGTGAATGAGAATAACGAATCTCAAGTGGCCTTGACCTTGTATGGAAAATCAAGAAAGAAAGCGTCGACGACCCTTCATGTGGGAGATATTGTTCGTATCAATAAAACAAAACGTACATTTGATAAAGGTTATCTACCCAACTGGACCACTGAACTGTTTAAAGTGATCCAAGTCAAAAAGACCTCTCCTGCTACTGTGAAATTGACTGATTTAGACGGAGAACCCATATTAGGTTCGTTTTATTTCTCTGAAGTACAGGTTATAAAAGATGATGCTATCTATGAAATTGAATCAGTGCTCGCACATCGCCAGAGAAAGGTAGACGGAAGACGAGAAATTAAAGTGCATTGGAAAGGCTATCCTTCGAAATTTGACAGTTGGATTCCCGAATCCCATCTCGTTTGAACTTGGACTGGTTTATTATACAACTAATAAATACATCATGTCTCAAGCTGATACGGCCAGTGTGGAAGTGACTGCCTCAGAGCAAGCCAAATTGTGTGAACCCAAAAATAAGGTCACTTTTTGTCACAAATTGTAGTGGTATTTATTATTATTACCGTATCGCTATTTAATTTGTGTTTTCAACGACCCGATCGAGAATTGTGGCTTCTGCTTTTAAGTAGTTCTCTAGGTTATATTCTACCGAATCCCTCCTTGAAATTCAATAAACCTAAATCAACATGAGTTCGTTTTACATAACACTTATGAGTGATAGCTCTATGGATTTATTCCAAGACAATACGCAATGCTGTTTTCGTACCAAACTGGCAAAACCCATCCATCTCAATAAACAAGACTGGGAAATTGCCTTAGTGGAAATGATTGTTCCTAGTCAGGTCATTAATGTCACTGAAGAAGAGCGACATTTCTACATTATCACACACGATCCTGTCCTGGGTAAGGCCTTAGAAAACTTTCAGACCTATTGTACTCTCCCCAATAAAGAAGAAAAAGGTGTACGACTTTGTATTCCTGTAGGAACTTATGTCACACCCCAACATTTGATCGAGACGATTGACTTTACCGTGATAGATCAATTAGGTAAAATATTTAGACAGAAAGGGCTTCGATTTACCATGGGTTTTTCAGGACAAAGTAAACGCGCAAAACTGGACAGTTCGGATCAACTAGGCATTCAGTTTCATCCCCACATGTTTATTAAACTGGGTGGAGCCCCTGATAGTTCTCCTACCATCTTTTTTAAAGACACTCCGGAACCGTTTCCTCATGGCGTAGATATTAACATGGGTCATAATCATTTGTTTGTTTATTCCGACCTTGCGTCTTATACCTATTTGGGAAACATAGAAGCCCCCATCTTACGTGTAGCTCCATTTGATCCGAGAACGAAAGCAGGAACTAACCCCCATATTCATTTCGAGTTCTTGAATTTACACTATGTACCACTGGCTAAAGCCGACTTTGACACCATCACTATCCATATAAGGGGTGACACTGGCCAGTCTATTCAGTTTATTCATGGGAAGTCTATGGTGAAACTACACCTACGTCAAAGACAATGATACCTACTTACCAAGGTCAACCTCGACAATATGGACACGGACTTGGATCCATGTTTAAGAAAGCCATGAAAAGAATCATGCCTTTACTGAGTCCATTGGTGAAATCTGGAGTTCACACCTTGAAAAAAGAAGGACTCCAGCAAGGAAGAGCCGCTATCAATGATATCTTGACAGGATCAAACGCTAAAAAAGTAATACGAAAACGTGGAGCCTCTGTGTTAAAAGATGTGGGTGAATCCTTGCTACGTGCTGTGGCCAGCCCTAAAAGACGTATAAAGAGCAAACCTGTCAGGAAACGACCTCATTCGAAACATCATCATCGCCGAGTTAAGCAGGCTAGACCTCTTGATATTTTCGATTAATCATGATGCAACACGGTTCCTGTGAATGTAGTAAGACAGAGTTGGATGTGTCTGTTGTGCCACCTACCATGACAGCCATGCAAGAAGGTCAATGGACTGAGCATTATCCCATTTCTGCCCTGGACAATAATGCTCCGATTGAATTTGTGATTCCTGCACAGACAGAAAAATGGACTGATCTGAATCAATCTTACCTGTACCTAAAACTCAAAATAATACAGGCAGATGGTACAGACCTAGCGGTCGACAGTGAAACTGCTACCGTCAACAATTTCTTTCACAGCATGTTCTCAAGCATTGATGTGTACCTGACTAATAAACTGATCACCAGCAATGCGGACACGTATGCCTATCGGGCATACATAGAAAATTTACTCTCCTTCACCTCAAGCTGTAAAGACACTCAGCTTCAGGCGTTAGAGTTATGGGCTGAAGACACCGCTGGTCATATGCTCACCAAAGTACATGACGGGGATAACAAGGGCTATGTTAAGAGGCGTGCTCGTGTCCATCAAAGTCGTGTGGTGGAACTATGTGGACGGCTTCATTTGGATCTGATGATGCAAGATAAATATTTACCCAATGGTATGGAAATACGCTTAAGACTAAACAAAGCGTCACCTCAATTCTGTCTCATGAGTACTTCACCGGCTAAAATCAAGTTTCTAGAAGCAGGATTCAATGTAAGAACAGTAGATTTACTGCCAGTGGTAGCCAATCAACTCAATCAACAGATTGCTCAACATAACATGAAAATCCCCATCCGACGAACTGAAGTAAAAACATTTACGATTCCTAACGGTCAACGATCCAAGATTGAAGATCATTTATTTCAAGGTCAATTGCCAAAACGGCTTATCATCGGTATGGTAAGAAATGGAGACGTGAATGGAGACATGGCTACCAACCCCTTTGAGTTCCGTCATTTTACACTGAATCATCTAGAAGTCAGCATTGACGGAAAAAGTATTCATAACAAAGCGTTTCAACCCAATTTTGAAACGGGAGAAGTTCTAAGATCCTACATGTCACTCTATCAAGCGACAGGAGCTCTTGGTCTCAATCGTTCATTTGGATTGAGTATGAATGATTATCGGAACGGATACACACTCTGGGGGTTGGACTTGACAGCAGATCAAGGTTGCGAGGAAGGTCAACTCCATCCTATAAAAACGGGCAATCTGAGATTGGAATTTCACTTTGGAACAGCACTTGAACAAGCCATCAACGTGATTGTATTTGCGGAATACGACAATCAAATTGAAATCAATCAATTCAGAGAAGTGCTTCTAGATTATTAGATTATTAAGATGGAAGACATGGATATTGAACACCTGGAAAAAGGACAAGATTACGAAATGAAGTTATTGGCGTATCCTTGTTGTACAAGTTCAAAGACGGACTTTTTACAAGAGTGCTTGAATCATCACGTCACAGAAGCACTCCAATCTTTGATTTATAATCAAGTGCATAAAGACTGTTATGGTTGTCGAGTGAATCATCCTAGTCAAGTACAACATGTACTCTGCTTATACACGAATACGGAAGAGTGGACAGAACTTTACATTCAAAAAGCTATTCAACGTTTGGACGTGTTCAAGGTCATGGAAAAGTGGTATCCTGAATTAGTGACCTTGACCGATAGTGAAAAAGGAGACGCGTGTCGATTATGGATTCAGTTTAAAGAAGAACTCACTCAGAATCAGTTCATAGATCAGTGGATCAGTGTTTGGGCTGAACGTGTCAACAGAAATTGGCATTATGGAGACGAATGAACTACAATACCTATTAGATCATTCACCGTTATTAAAACCACTACGTGCACGTGTTTGTGCTAAAGATCAATTACCTTCAGAGAAACCGCATGACGTGAAAGCCTATATTGTGAATACCCATAACGGGAATCAACCTGGAGAACACTGGGTGGCTCTTTATTTAAAAGACAATAAAGCAGTGTACTTTGATTCCTATGGATTACCTCCTTTCGAAGAGATTCTATCCTTTGTGAAAAAACATGCCAGCAAAACTTATCTGTGGAATGCCATGAGAATACAAGGCGATATGTTACCGGTGTGTGGTGTGTATTGTCTATTCGCTTTGGATTTTATCTTACGTGAATGTGACTTGAACCAGATACTGTTAACCCGATTCAAACCGGACATGTATGGAAAAAATGACACTTATGTGACGCATTGGTTTCAACAATATTATGGTACTTATTACATGCATGCTCAATATGTGAACAAGTGTGGACAAAAGTGTTTTGCTCAACGTAACTCTAGACCAGAAGGTCACAGACGTTTGTATCATAGTATCATACATAGAAATACAACTCTTTATGGTGATCATTAAATGTAAAAATGTTACTGTTTCATGTTGTTACTGTTTTCTTGTTACTGTTTCTTGTTACAAAAAAAAAATAAAAGTTAGAAAACTGAAACTAGGCGTCTGTTGTCTTTTTTTATTATATCATAAACATAAGTTCATAAAATTACCAATCAAGCTCCGCACATGCAGTACATCGTCGCGTGGCGTCATCCAACAATAGGGTGACGTCATCCAAGCAATATGACGTCATCCAACCACGAGAGTGGGCGGCGTTTCAACAGAAAAATACTCCGTCTTACAACACAATGCCTCATTTCATTCTGAGAACTCAAACGCTCAAGATGGAGGCTTTATTAAATGAACTCAAAACAGCAAAACAACTTACTGAAAAACAGAATAGAGTATGGCGTTCAATCAGTCGCTTAGCTGCTAGCATTGTTAGAAAAAGGGAACGAGATCTTCAAACCATTGGTGAGACTTTGAATACCATTGAATCAAATCGGTTTCATCATAGAGAAGAACTATCTCAAATGCGAGAGCATTTTCGAGATCAAGCCAAAGAAAGACAGCGAGATGCCAGGGAAAGAACGGTGAATAGACAACGGGAACAACAACAAGAAGAAGAGCATTGGCGTATCATCACTACCGCTCAAGTTGAGTACACGGAACAACCACCAGTACCAGAACAGGAATGGTCCTGTGGGGATCTAACATGCCGGCTCTGCTATCCCCCACCAGACTGCCAATGCGAACTATGTACCCAACCAGATCAGTCAGCATAGTTTAAAAGTTTAAAAAACTATCAACGGCCCTTTTCAGGGCCACCAACCACCAACGGCCCTTTTCAGGGCCACCATGTCTTTTCGAAAGAAAATTCTCTCATTGTCTCAAATGAATATTTAGTCTATTACACACACAAAACAATGGTCCCAGAAGTTTCCGAAAATTCAATTCATACTATTTTGGGGTACAACATGGATTTCCAATTTGTCCTAATTTGTCACAATTTTGTTTACTTTGGGGACCCACCCCCTCTATATTCTATATGACCCGGGTCCCAGGGTAACGCCCATTACTACTGACATTTTGACTACAATGGTTTCCACATGGATATTCCGGTCCTGGAATCGCCGACAATGTTAAATTAAGAACGAATAAAAAGCTAGGGTGGACCTTAAAGGTTATTGTGTTTTCAGTTTGCTCATTGAACAACATTCAGACTTATCCAGATCGACTACTTAACTTGATTTTGAAGGGGCTTAGTGATGTAACTGCCTGTATCACTTTCGATTCATAATAAATGAATATGCATTGATATTCGCGAATATATTTTTAGATCATTGAGCTGATTCAGAAAAGGCGTTTTGATTAAACATGGGATAATCAATAATTCCCCGTTAAAATCTAGAGAAAAAACGATGTGTAGTTAATAAAATATAGATGATTATAGAATTAAACAAAACGATTTTGTCTCGTATATACAACACACGCTTTAAGGATATCTGATGTAACGTGTGTTGTAAATTTCCTCAGTGACTGTCGTTGTTGATTGGAGAAAATCACACGTGTCGTTAGCGGTGTGATAATTCACACCTACACAGTCGGATCGTACGAAACATATCATGCACATGTTAGAGCGATGTACAGCAGATGAGGCTGTGGTTGATTCAAAGACGTTGTCTGTCCCGTTTTGGTTTGAGGCCGGTTGGAACAACACTGAAAACAACAAATATGGAACAACAAAATTTATAACCATATAAGTGAAACTACTGATTAATTATGAACAGATCTCTCTACAAAACCATATAAGTGAAACTACTGATTAATTATTAACAGATCTCTCTACATAACCATATAAGTGAAACTACTGATTAATTATGAACATATCTCTCTACATAACCATATAAGTGAATATACTGATTAATTATTAACAAATCTCTCTACATAACCATATAAGTGAAACTACTGCTTAATTATGAACAAATCTCTCTACATAACCATACAAGTGAAACTACTGATTAATTATGAACAGATCTCTCTACATAACCATATAAGTGAAACTACTTATTGGTTATGAACATATCTCTCTACATAACCATATAAGTGAAACTACTGATTAATAATGAACAAATCTCTCTACATAACCATATAAGTGAAACTACTGATTAATAATGAACAGATCTCTCTACATAACCATATAAGTGAAACTACTGATTAATAATGAACAGATCTCTCTACATAACCATATAAGTGAAACTACTGATTAATAATGAACAGATCTCTCTACATAACCATATAAGTGAAACTACTGATTAATTATGAACAGATCTCTCTACATAACCATATAAGTGAAACTACTGATCAGATACAAAAACAGATCCCTTTTCGCCCAGAGTAATTGTAACCAGTACATGAAATATTGTTAAAACCTTTCTTTCAGTGTATTGTTAGTGTTGAGCCAGTTCACAACGTCTATGCATTCTGATAAGTAAATATCATTATACCTTTTACCAATATACGATTTTTTTACTGAAATCATGTAGTCAACCATTATTACCCAATCTAGCATTGTTTGCTTTATTTGTTCGTATGATGACGTCCCTATACAGTTGTTTCGTTCGTCTTAGATGATTATGTTACCACGTGGTAACATATGTTTACCATCATTCCAATAATTATACTAGTGGCCTGAGGAAGTAAATAACGAAACGCGTAGCAACTTTATTTGAGTTATGTTTTCTTTTTTACCATAATAATTATGTTATTGAAATTCTATCGGCGTTACCAATAGAATACGTTATAATCGAAAGTAATTTTTAACACTGTGATACTCGTTTCTTGTTTAAAGTATAAAACAGCTGCACTATTAATGACAATACATCATTTCAAGCCACATGACATGTTGTCTGGTTCCCTGCCTTTATAACTACGATTATAAGGTCAGGCACACTAGAGCAATGGCGGATTCCGATGGGTCTGAAACAGTCAGTACAAATAGAATAGTTTTCTTTTAATAGCGTGAGCACACGCTAGATATATATCAAACGATGCCATACTCGGCCCTACTTAATTTGAATACTAAAAGTGAAGCCTTTAAATATTACGAAAACGTATAGCGTTAGGGACAGGCAACTTCAGACTACCTAACATGTTATCAAATACAACGATTCTCATTTTTTAAGAAAGCAAACATCGTTGACTTACTCTTCCGTGTTGTTTTCTGTCCAAACACTAAAACTTCACACAATGATAAACGTCCGTGATCACCGTCGCGTGTTATTCTCACCCATCGTCCGTAAACTGCTGGATTTATCTCAAAGATATATGAGCGCCCAATAGCGCCAGGGTGATAACCTCGTAAAAAGTAGCTCGAGAGGCTGTATCCAATATACAGCTGTACATCGGATAATGCATGACCTACAAAATATAACATTCTAATTATAAGTGAAGAAATGTTATTTCTGATGCTACAACCGTCAAATATGGCATTCTGATGCTACAACCGTCAAATGTGGCATTCTGATGCTACAACCGTCAAATGTGGCATTCTGATGCATTCTAATGATACAATCGTCAAATGTGGCATTCTGATGCTACAACCGTCAAATGCGGCATTCTGATGCTACAACCGTCAAATGCGGCATTCTGATGCTACAACCGTCAAATGTGGCATTCTGATGCTACAACCGTCAAATATGGCGTTCTGATGCTACAACCGTCAAATATGGCGTTCTGATGCTACAACCGTCAAATATGGCGTTCTGATGCTACAACCGTCAAATAAGGCGTTCTAATGATACAACCGTCAAATATGGCGTTCTGATGCTACAACCGTCAAATATGGCGTTCTGATGCTACAACCGTCAAATATGGCGTTCTGATGCTACAACCGTCAAATATGGCGTTCTGATGCTACAACCGTCAAATGTGGCATTCTGATGCTACAACCGTCAAATTTGGCGCTCTAATGATACAACCGTCAAATATGGCGTTCTAATGATACAACCGTCAAATATGGCGTTCTGATGCTACAACCGTCAAATATGGCGTTCTGATGCTACAACCGTCAAATGTAGCATTCTAATGATACACCCGTGTATACATTGTCTTCATCCCTTTTTCTTTCTATTAATTTACCTCGAATACTTTTCGTCAGGTAGACTTGCGATACCATACAACATCCACTCACCGTATAAGTATGTCAGTATTCATTTGAAAAACATACGGTTTTATTGTCTGCGTAATAGTGTGTGATGTTTGTTTATGAGTTTTAAACAGTCAGAGTTATATGAGGTGTACAGTTCACCTAACCATCATTCCTAAGAAGAACCAGTACTAGACTCCCGTCCTTCGTAAGCAACTGCCTGCTTTATAACATAAGGAGCCATGATAGGTAGCGGGGCTCGAACCCATGACCCTCTATCAATGACTGTAATAGTGAACACAATGTTATAAACAGAAACCTCCGAGTGTATTAAAATACAAAGAATGCGAACAGATCCCGTTCCAGCGCACTGTTTTCTGATCGGTATGCCATCAATGATCATGTCAAATCCATTTTACGTGCACATAATGTATTATTCTTATCAACCCGGACAAGTTAGCAGGTAAATTTCTACGAGATTTTGAGCAGCTTAGATGAATTGTAAACTTACTACAGCAATCCATTCTGTTGTATACTTTGACGTTGTCTATGTGGTATATATCACCAAGATCCACTTCCCACCAGGCACCGGTAGTTGCATAGGTTTCAGTACAGGATTTAACATTTACCGAATGTCCACTTTCATTGCCATCTATAGCTCTGTCTGCAGCGTATTTAGTGTTTGTTTGATGGGCTTGTCCTCCAAGTGCAAGATTTTCAAGGCCTGAAATTTGATCAAAGCGTGGTGTAATCATGATTATTAAGTCATTTAAGTTTTTGTACTTCTGTCGCAAATAAAAAGGATACGGTAAAGTCCCGCCATTATATGACCTTCGGACGTTCTGACAAAAAGTGGTCTAAATGGCGCGTCGGTGTTAACAGCGAGTCGGTCTAGTTGGCCTCAATTTGGGCTACACTGGAGGTCAGGATGGTCCGTTAAGATCAATTGGCAGGCCATGCCATGCCCTGTATCGTTTTGACGTTTTCCATTCTTCTTTATTAGCTCATCAGAGCACAAAGTGCTCATGGTGAGCTATTCTGATAGAGTGATGTCCGTCGTCCGTGCGTGTGTGCATGCGTGCGTCAGTACGTCAACATTTGCTTTAAACAACATCTCCTTCTTAACCAGTAGGCCAATTTTAGTTCTATTTCTTATTGAAACTTTCATATTGTAAAATTGCGGAAATTCTATTAGTCTATATCCATAGTTATTTGCAACACGATCGCAGTTTTTACGATACTTCGTTAAATTTCTGTAAGATTCAAGCTTGTTCATTTCTAGGTAAAATTCTTAACGGATCTTGTTGAGACTTTGCATTGAAAAACTGTCCAAAATAAATCACTCAAACTATTATTTTAGAATTAAAATCTTCAAACATTTGTGTTCTTATTCTTATTTTGATTAGTTTTTCCTGGATCTTAAATAAATCGTGATTTTCTAGACACAGTTCTCAGTGGCTCGGTAGTTGGGATTGGGACACTAAAAAAGCGTCCCTGAGAAATTTGGAAGGCAGAAAAATCTTATATTCGTTACAACACCTTCATACATTTACATAAAATGTTCACCGTATAAAATTTTAAGAAAATCATATAATTATACAAAAGAAATATATTGGAACATGTCAAATATGTCAACATTTTTAGACTGACTTCTAAATTAAAACAGCAAAAATATTATTAGAAACCTGGGAATATTTGTTGAAAAACTTTTAATACAATTACATGTAATATTATTTTATCACTCGGTAGAATTAATTTCGTGAGAAGTCACTCGTCACTTTGTCATAATGTAACTTGATGATGCTCGTGTTAAATTATTATATGTAACATGCATAAATACGCATGTAATTTTTTTTTTATAAAATATACATTTTGGATCTTTTCCGAGCGCGATCGCCTTTTCATATTGTATATGAATTACTCTTGTTTATGTTCCCTTACTATTTATCTTCAGTTAGCATGTACAACCATGCATATATGTAAATATCACTGTTCGTCAGTCTTGTAATATACTTTATATCCTTGTGGCCTATTAGCCTTTTGGAAAATAAAATGATTCTCATTTTCATAATTTGCTTATCAACAAGTAAGCATATTTTGAACATGAAAATGAAAACGAAGTAAAAACTATCAAATCCCTTTAGATATCTAGGCCGTATTTCCGTTTTCTTCGGCCCGTAAGCTTTTTGAATTTAGTAATACAAAATAATAGATAAACTTCATAAAGTGATGGTGAAATAAAAGAAATATATGCTATTTGCTCTAAAACAATATTTACATATTAATACCTTTCTTTAACCGCATCAAAAATGTTGTCAGATGCCTTTTCTTATTTTTGTCATAATAAAATACTGTGCTACATTTCTGTATGTACTTCAAGATTAAAAAGAAAATTTCGGAATGATTTTACTGCAACTAAACATCAGTTTTACTGACAAGACATCTTTCTAGGCAAAATAAGAGCTACATTAAATTTAACATCCAAAAACGCTAATGGGGCTTTAACATCATAACAGATACAAGAAAGCATGTACATGTTGTATATAATTTATTATTATTATAGATAACGCATTCTGATATTTAAGATATCAATCCCGGATTTATGGACAGAACATTTAGAAAGCAATTAGAGAAAACATGGTTTACTAGAAATCAGTTTATTTACCATTTGCTAAAAATAGTCCCTACAAAAATACAATCACGACACACATCTTTCTTGCTGAGGGATCGACCAGTGACTGCCGCAAACAAGTAACTCGGTCACATGACGAACGTTCGCGCAGCAAAAGGTACGTGCTCATTCGTCAAGGGCAATATTGATTCAATTATAAGACGCTAATTGTTTTGCTACGGATGGTTTACTTATTCGTGAAACGAAGGCTGGATTTGAACAACGAGTTTGTGCATGAATATATAACCTTGCCCTACTTCAGGAACGTCATGTCTACACCGGCATATATGTATATACATGTATATAATTACTAGTATACGATAAAGTACGGATACAGAGGAAGTTTTTTGATTTGGAAAATAAAATCATGTACGATTTTATTACAATAGACATACGTTTGAAATTGTAAAAAAATACTTATTTATGAATAGTCTTCGTCAGTGGGGGTTCTTTTAAGAAACGAGAAACGCAAAACGCGTTTTCTGGTCAAGTACTAAAATCTATTTCAACTTACATCTGTCAGACTTTATTTACGACATTTTATTTCGAATTCACGGGAAAACGTTACTAAATCTCCGCCAAGAAAATCACCTGTAAAACAATATTCCTAGTTAAATGATGACTGTAAATATTCTACAGATATAAAGATAATAATAAACAATAAACATAGCACAGTGGATTGTTTATTTATAGTACATTCTATTACTAGTATAATAAATGTTATTGCTCGCATCTTTGAACCACGCCAAAGTAACTGTAATCAAAGCTGGTATATACTAGGCCTAAAGAAGAACCTGTGGAAATTATTGATAAGTTCTGTTTCTAAGAATCACATTTTACTATTCTGTGAACACTAAACAATCAAGCACTTAGAGCATATAACAATCTTATTTCTCTTTTGAGTAGAAGTAAGCTTTACTTCATAAAAATAAAAAAAAACTCACATTATTTGATAGTCTAGTTGTCCACATCATTCTTTACGGCTCGGAAATATTTGAGAATATACGATTATAAAGAAGTTGACAAAATTCATTTCAGATTTTGTAAATACGTACTATAGGCGTCTGTAACCAAACCTCAAAAGTAGAGCTGGGAGGTTTTATCGGTTTATCGGTATATCGCGATATCAGCTAGACAATATAAATATCACAATATTTTTTCAGCATACCGATATATCGGGTTTAGCTTAAATAACTGAACTTTGTGTTTATTATAGTAAAAAATAGTTCATACATTGTGGTAAAGTGTTATTCATGTCTAAATGCTGGTCAATCTTGTAATATTATTGACTGTGCATGCATACATATTTATATGTATACATGCATTAATAGTTACAACAGTGCTAAAAAAGAACAAGTTATTTGAAGTGTGAAACTACACTGTCAGCTATAGTCTGTATTATTACCCAAGACTTTATATAAATGTTAATTTTTAATGCTTTTCTGTAAATTTACCATTTATATATATCGCGATACGTATCGCGATACAGCATGAAATATTGTGATATATCGTGATACGCTTTTAAGGACCGATACCCAGCTCTCCTCAAAAGCAGTAGTATTAGGGGAACTGGAAAGATAACCACTATCAGTTATAGCTTAAAAACAACGTTCTGTTAAATTCTGGCTGAAACTAAAATCGTCAAATCAATCTGCTATGCTTAGAATATATCAAGAACAATTAAATTTTGTTTGTAATTCCATTTATAATAACGCGATAATTAGTGAAATTTCGCGGGTTTTTTTCTTCGGCCTGTCAAAAAGGCGTGGTACGCGATCGCTGTGACCCTATCCGGATTCCGTACGTAGGATCCAGAAAATGCTAACACAAGTTGGGTTCATATCTTAAAGCAGAGACTCCGCAATCAATATATATAACATGTCCGACAAATATAAGCAATCAACCTAAATTAATACGTATTATTACAGCTTGATTAAAACGACTACTTGGATTACATAAATAATGATGCATTATAGAATTGGAGTAAAAAACAATTACAAAATGATTTAATAACTGAAGAATGTTCCGACGTGTTTTTATTGTTTTTTATTCTTATTTTTTGGCCTGTTGATGTTTATGTTTTGTTTTTTCGGCGTGGTTTTATTATTTTTTTATCTTTTGGCGTTTTTTTTATTCGTTTGAGGCATAAATCTGATTAATATATTACTTTCAAGGTTTTTATGGATTAAATGATAGAAAAAATATAATGTTCAACATACAAACATAAATAAACCAATTTTCTTTGCACTGTTATAAACTGTGAAGTACCAAGCCTATCTTAGATGTTATCTTTCATGAAAAGATAGCAAGACTTAGTAAAGATATACAGTGCAACCTCTCCAAAGTAACACCTTTTGTGATTAGCAAAATTATGTTGTAGTCAAATTGTGCTGTGGGAAAATCATGCTGTTGTTTAAAGGGGCCGCTCTGGAGAGGTTGTTGTAGAAGGGAGGGCCGCTCTGGAGAGGTTGTTGTAGAAGAGAGGGCCGCTCTGGAGAGGTTGTTGTAGAAGGGAGGGTCGCTCTGGAGAGGTTGTTGTAGAAGGGAGGGCCGCTCTGGAGAGGTTGTTGTAGAAGGGAGGGCCGCTCTGGAGAGGTTGTTGTAGAAGGGAGGGCCGCTGTGGAGAGGTTGTTGCTGAAGGGAGGCCGCTCTGGAGAGGTTGTTGTAGAAGGGAGGGCCGCTCTGGAGAGGTTGTTGTAGAAGGGAGGGCCGCTCTGGAGAGGTTGTTGTAGAAGGGAGGGCCGCTCTTGAGAGGTTGTTGTAGAAGGGAGGGTCGCTCTGGAGAGGTTGTTGTAGAAGAGAGGGCCGCTCTGGAGAGGTTGTTCTGTAGTTTTGAGTGGTCTCAATTATCTGTTCTTTACTCAATCCACGTCTTTCAAAAATTGTTCTTTAAGATGTTTTTTCACATCTGATAATCTTATTATAACTCACTAGATAATTTATTATTAGGTAAACGCTTTCATTGTGTCAATAAATGAAATGTTTGATGTAGCCATTACTATTATATAACCTTCTCAGATGACTCTTCAAATTGTTTCATGTATTGGCCTTCTAATCACAGTCAAACACTTTTCATCCATAAGTTATGTCGGGTTAAATAAGGATAGTTTAAGCAAAGGTATTGAAGTTATTAGTAATCACTTGGATACCATTGTTTGGATCAAACTGGACCATAGGTTTTTCAATTTAGACCATGATGTATATATTTGTGGTGCATATATTTGGGGAGTAGATTCTCCAGCTTATAATATAAATAATGTTGATCTTTTTGAGCTTCTTGAATCAGATATATGTTTTTATGATAATTTAGGAGTAGTCTATGTTGCAGGCGATTTTAATAGCAGAGTGGGAACAAAATGTGATTACACTCTGGAATGCTTATTTTTAAGTGGCAATGCAAAATCGCAACTTCTTGCACCGAAGCAGATTACTGACAGTGCCCGAAATATCCGCAATGGTCATCACGTGATAAGTGGCAATGCAAAATCGCAACTTCTTGCACCGAAGCAGATTACTGACAGTGCCCGAAATATCCGCAATGGTCATCACGTGATATAAACAAAACAGAAATAGAGCGAGGTCACGTGTTACTCACACCAACTAGTGTTAGCTTGATCACGCAGTCGCTATTTATAGTCTAAGAATGGAGCGAGCTCGATAAACAACGACGGGAATGAATCTGCCCATCTGTCAATAAACGAACCGAATCCAATCCTACTATAGTAAACAAACATGGCGTTGAATTTAGTACACTATCAAGCATTGTGTTATATTACTGAGGATGAAGCAAAACTACTTTTTAAGTGGTGTTCATGTGTACATACAGACTGTATTATTCAAATTGTTAATCGGACTCGCTAATAGTCTCAATGATCACGTGACATTCACCGAATACTATATATAGTAGCTGTTTCATATCGTTGTCGTCTCGTCAATGTCAATCACCTATAAATTACTAGAAACGTGTCAATATTTCAATAAAAGTGATTTCAGTTGACTGAGAATTTGACTCTGCCTGGTGCGCTACAACGAGAAATAGTTTAGTATTTATATGGGCACTGTGACGACAGGGTTCGACATTAAGGCAGGTCCGAACGACAAGCAATAGCTTACTGATCCAGTCTAGTGCATCTTGCTATTTGGTAGCCCGAATGGTCGTGCTCTTGAAAATGCAGCCGAAACTCTTTATATCAAAGGACTTAGGAAAAATTGTTCGATCTAAATGAACTTCGATGTATAAATTATAAGAGAAATTCGCTGTGTTTATTACATTTTGGAGCGATCGTCGGTGTGTTGTAATAATCATTTAATCGTGTTATAAGATACGGAACACGGTATTTATACGTTTCGATGTATTTATTTTAGCAACATGTCGCAAATAAACAAAACATTATAAACATATTCACACAGACTAATTTTATAATCGCGAGCGTGGACACTGACTTGTTTACGCAATTGTCATTAATTAAATATCGATTTCGGAGCTCAATACAAAAAATGTCCGATCAGGTGAGAAATGGTGACTTAATTGGTTCGACATAGACGGTCACTTTATGGTTCGATATAGATGGTCACTTTACAGTTGAAAATCTATGTTTGGGACCGTTATACCAGGTTTTTACGACAACGTACCCTCAGACAATGGAGTATATTATTTTTGGAGACTTTATTTAAATATTTTAAATGCATTCCAGCAGATATTGCAACGTCTGATACATCGAGGTGATAGTTTCCCCTGATTTTAATTTTAGGTTGGAAACAGGGACTACATATAGAGTACCTCGTGAACTGTAGAACCATATGACCAGATTCATGCGATTCATGAAACATCAACGGCTTGTATTTTTGATGGAGTAGATGATCACTTAGTTTCGGGATCAGTTAAGTCAAAATAACAAATTCGTTTGATCTGAAACTTCAAAAATGTTACATAGGCCACATTCTAGTATTGAATTGCCGGATGCGATTTTGCGCCGTACAAACATTTAACTTGTATTATTCAAGATAAGAATATTGATTTTATTGATGATTGTGATTATTTTGCAGATACGCCCTTGCTGCGGGCCTCACCGGACAAAAACACAAATTCTCACGGGGTAAAACTACTTGATATGTGTAAAGCCACTAACATGCACATTCTTAACGGTAGATTTCATGATACCGATCGTTTTACATTTATTTCACAACAAGGTGCCTCAGTGATTGATTATTTGCTCACGAAAGAATGTAACTTTTCGATGATCAATAGTCTTAGTATAGGGGATTTAAATGTATGTAGTGATCACACACCAATCAAATTTTCTCTGCAATGCAAACTTAATAAAATGTTACCGTCGTGCGAACAGTTTGTAAGAATAAATTGGAGTGACGCGAACCGTAATTTATTCCGTTCAGCTCTTATAGCAAAATTACCTGAGTTAAACGGATTAACGAACGAGAATAGTATTGATATTTCAAGCAGAAAATCAGTGAATGATTTATAAAATGAGTTCACGTCAATTTTACGAAATGTTGCGGATCCGTTATTTTCAAAGAATGTGACGTGTAACGCATGCGCGGATTTGAATGTGGGAAAAAATGCTCGAATAAAATTTATTAATTAAATCAAGTAATTAGTAGAATATATATAATTGGAGATGGTGTAATGGATATTATATGTTCTTGTGATTACCTAGATGTGATTCGATTGTGAAAATTGTGGATATATTTGATGCTATTGACTTGATTTACCCCAAAGGGTTATGTGTTCTTTCCCGCACAGATTACACGATCAGTACACAATATCATGGAATGTGGACTTAACAATCTAGTGTTATTTTCTAGTGGTAAAAGCCGATTATGGGGGAAAAAAGCAGAAACAAGAGAAAAAAGAGTGACAGTAGTATAAATCATAGCGACAATAACGATAGTGCGTATAAAGTGGGCCGTTATACAAGTACCCCAGAACAAGTATGTGTAAGTAGTCTACTTAAAGAGGCAAATTCTGTTATATTCAGTAACGTTGATGACTCTGATATTAATAACACATCTAATTCAAGTATAAATAACTTGTTCACGCAATCATCCGTGACCACTAAATCTGAAGGTACCCCACCCACTATGGAGAATTCAAGGGAAGAAAATGATACTGCATGCAGTTCCAATCCCTCTAATGGTGATCTATTGAAATACTTACAGAAAATAGATGATAAGATAAGTAAGATGGAAAAGAGGCTTGATAAACTGGACAATTTAGAGAAGAAAGTGACAAATTTTGAACGAGAATTAAATAAAGTTTGCCTGTGTGTTCAAGAACAATCCAAGAAATCAGATGAAAGACTGAGTGTTGTTGAAGAAAGAGTAGAGAGTGCTGATTTTAACCTTGGTATAATGAATGATAAAATTGTGACTCTTGAGAAAGAGAAAGGGGTCATGCAGGAAAATCTAACATATCTCCAATCACACTCGATGAGGAATAATTTGATATTTGCCAATATTGAAGAGGCCCAAGCCGGGGTTCAAGAAGATACGGAACAAAGGGTGAGAGAATTCCTTGAAGTTAAGATGAAACTAGCGAAGGAGCAAGTTACCCAGATGAGCTTCGAGAGAGTACATAGAATGGGACAAAGATTTGCTGACAGTACAAGAAAGATAGGGGCCAAATTCACGTATTTTAAAGATCGAGAGTTGGTAAGAAAGAATTGGAAAGCGTTGGAGAAAACAGCATACTATGTATACGAACAGTTCCCAAGAGAAGTAGTCCAGAAACGCAAGCAACTAATCCCAAGATTGAAGGAGGCAAAAGCAAACGGACAAAGGGCCTGGATTTCTTATGATACTTTATATATTAATGGCAAGGCCCAGCGCGAAAATACCAAATAATGGGGCGATGAGAGTGAACTGAAAGTCCTAGCATGGAATGTGAATGGTCTAACTGAAGCAAAAACATGTTGTAGTGATTTTGTTAAAGTAATTGAAGAAAATGACATTGTGTTCATATTTGAATCATGGACAAGCTCTGTGAGCAACATTGAAATAAACGGGTATGTTTCTTATAACTTTTATAGAAAATACCAACATAAAAAAGCTAAAAGATGTAGTGGTGGTATTGTTGTATATATCAGAGAAACTATAAGCAGTGGCGTCACGGTTGTAAAACAAAATTTAGACTCTAGTATCTGGCTTAAATTAGATAAGAATTATTTTCATTTTGACGATCATGTTTATCTATGTGGGGTGTATATTTGGCCTGAAGGTTCACCTGTTTACAACATAGTGAACATTGATTTATTTGATGAAATATCAAGTGATATATCTGACTTTGAAAATAATGGTAAAATTTTTCTAATGGGTGACTGGAACAGTCGAGTTGGTTTAAGAGATGATTTTATTGCTTTTGATAGAAATATTGAACAAATAGATAGCGACGAATATGTTCCCGATGTACCGCTATATAGGGCCTCAGATGATAAAAAGTGTAACAATTTTGGTGTAAAGCTTCTTGATCTTTGTAAATCGTCGAATATTAGAATAGTTAACGGTCGACTTAGTCATGATTTTGGTCATGGTTCTTACACTTACGTGAATAAACAAGGAGCATCGGTTATAGACTATGTATTATGTAAAGAAACTGAGTTCAAATATATAAACAATTTTATGGTTCATGACATTAATCCATGGAGTGACCATTGTCCAATTTCGCTATCGTTGAAATGTGCTGTTATATCCAAAGTTAATGACTCAAGCAAACATGTAATTCATAAATGGTCTGACGATTCGAAGGCTGCATACAGAGCTGGTATAATAGGCAAATTATCTTATTTTAACCGTTTGACTGAATCCATTGATACAAATAACAGAAATTCTATCAATAATGTTGTTGATAAATTCTCACAATGCTTGCGTGATATAGCTGAACCACTATTTACAAGATGTGTATCTAGTAAGAAATCTGAAACTAAATTTACCGATAATCCAGTCACTGACAAAGAATGGTTCGACAACGAATGTTTTCGCGCGAAACAGCAATACATGGAAACACAGCGTATTTTCAAACGTTGTCCATCAGAACTTAATAGACATGAATTATGTAGATTAAAATCAAAATATAAAAATATTGTAAAAAAGAAACGTAAGACCTATGAATTAAAGCAAATAGCAGAAATAGAAAAACTTAGATTTTCCAAACCTAAAGAGTTCTGGAAATTTTTCAAGAAAAATACTACCGGAAAATCTCCCAGCGACGATATTTCCTTGGAAGATTTTTTCAAACACTTTTCGAATTTAAGTAATGACGTAGCTAGGAATACTCACGAGGAAGCTGAAATTTTCGCTGAAGAACATGATTTTAATGACCCTGGCTCATTAACTGATGAACCAAGCTTACTAAATGACCCTGTAACTGTAGAAGAGGTATTAAAAGCAATTAAATTGTTAAAAAGAAACAAATCCTCGGGCAACGATCTACTTTTAAACGAGTATTTTATCGAAGCTGCAGACATTTTATCTTCACATTTGTGTGATGTTTTTAACGCTGTATTAAATAGTGGTGTTTTTCCGGATACTTGGTCTGAGGGAGTTATTATACCTATCCATAAAAAGGGAAATAAACACGATGTTAAAAACTATAGGGGAATAACTCTAGTTAGTTGTATGTCTAATTATTCACATCTATCATTAATAAACGAATTACTGAATTTTGTGATAATAATAATACAATTTCCGACACGCAGTTTGGATTTAGGAAAGGGGTGTCTACCACCGATGCTCAGTTTATTCTATTGAATTTAATACAGAAGTATTTAAACGAAAATAAAAGATTGTACTGTGTATTCGTAGATCTGAAAATGGCGTACGATTGTGTATACCGAAATGCTCTTTGGTATAAGTTGTTTAAACAAGGAATATGTGGCAAAGTGCTGAGGATAATTAAAACTATGTATGATAAAGTTAAATCCTGTGTCAAGTTATATGTAACTCGTACTCAGATCTTTTTGAGTATGCAGTGGTGCTTCGGCAAGGAGAAGTTTTGTCCCCTGTTTTATTCTCACTTTTTATTGAAGATTTAGAGTTGTTCCTTCAGCATGATATAAATGCAGGATTGTCTTTAGAAGATATAACACTTCTTCTGCTCCTATTTGCCGACGATATGATTATTATTGGTAAGACACCCGATGAAATTAATAAAAGCCTACAATTATTACATGATTATTGTAATAAGTGGAGTCTAACAGTTAATACACAGAAAACTAAGGCAATGGTTTTTCGTAAGCGGGGTGGTGTTCTTAGAAATGAATTTTTTACATGCAATGGCGTTGAAGTTGAAATTGTTAATGATTTCATATACCTAGGGACTGTTTTTAACTACACTGGAAATTTCTCAATGAATCAAACAAATCTGTCTGGAAAAGCTCTGAAAGCTCTAAATGTTTTGTTAAATAAGTGTAAACAATTTAAGTTAAAACCAAAAGTGTTATGCCAATTGTTTGATTCATTTGTAGGGTCCATTTTAAGTTACGGTTCTGAAATATGGGGTTTTAGTAAATCACAAGAAATAGAAAGAATCCATTTAAAATTTTTAAAGAAAATACTTAATGTAAAACTTAATTCGTCTAATGTAGCAGTTTACGGCGAACTGGGTAGATATCCATTATATATATCCAAATATCTGAGAATAATCAAGTACTGGTTCAAGCTGTTTCAAACAGATAATATCATTTTAAAAACTGTGTATAAATGTTCATATGATGACTATATGAAAGGTAAAAATAATTGGATTACGAAAGTAAAACAATTGTTGTCAGAATACGGGTTTTATTATGTTTTTATTAATCCTACGTCCGTTGAAAAAACGAAATTCCTAAATGAATTTAAGCAACGGTTGATAGATGTTTTTTTAAATGAATGGTTAAATAAAAAAGCGATATCGACTCAACTGTTTCTGTATAATTCTATCAAAGATAAATTTGATTATTCGTGGTATCTAGATATTTTACCCCACGACGTAAGAAACTATCTTGTCCGCATCCGAATATCCGCTCACCAACTAAAAATCCAAACTGGTAGATATGGAACTAATAGGCTACCCAGAAATGAGAGAGTTTGTATATACTGTAACTTAAATGAAATTGACGACGAATTCCATTGTATCTTTAGGTGTCCTTTTGTAGAAGAGCTGAGAAAAATATATATAAAACGATATTTTTTTACTCGACCAAATATGTTAAAACTAAAACAATTGTTAAATAGCGATAGTAAAACTATTATCCTACAATTATGTAAGTTTATCAAATTGGCATTTGAAAAAAGAAACAAATCATCAATAATGGTATAGATTAATTTAGCCATACGTTCATTCTCTGTAAATGTTTCTGAATATGTTATTATACATGTGATTTTTTGGTCATGTTATATATAATATTATATATTTATGTGTGTAATCTTATTGTACATGTAATGTAAGTGTATTGTGTAGTGTTTATTGTAATATGTTTAATGTAATATGTGTAATATGTGTATACATTTCAAATATTTTCAAGTTGTTATATGTGATGTATTGTAACAATGTACAGGATGTACAAGTTGTAAATAAAATTCTGTTCTGTTCTGTTCTGTAACTACTCTACAACGTCTGAAAGAACACAGTCACGGGACGCGGAATGGTTTGATCGCGAATGCACAAACGCCAAAAATCGATATTTACATGCGTTAAGTGTTTTTAATACTTGTCATTCTCGCGATAGTCGTGAGCGTCTTTGTGAAATTAAAAAGGAATATAAGAATTTATTAAACAGGAAAAAACGCATTTTTAACACTAAACAATTACATGATATTGAAAAACTAAAATATTGTAAACCTAAACAGTTCTGGAAATATTTTAAAAGGAACAAATCAAAAAGAAATAATGATATCTCTTTAGAGAGCTTTTATCAATATTTTTCATCCTTAAGTAGTGATATCTCTAATTGTTCAAATGAAGACGCTGAGCAGTTTTGTAGTAATCATGATTTTGATGCCCCAAATAATACTTTTCCAGAATTGGATAGTGATATTACGGTTGACGAAATATTAAACGCGGTAAAATCTGTAAAGTCCGGAAAATTAGCTGGTAGCGATTGTTTGTTAAATGAATATTTTATTGAAAGCATCGATATAATCTCATCTCATGTTTGCGACATATTTAATGCAATATTGAACTCGGGTTACTTCCCCGATAAATGGACCGAAGGTGTCATTGTCCCTATTCATAAGAAAGGTGACACAGCTAATACGAATAACTATAGGGGTATTACATTACTGAGTTGTCTATTTAAACTATTTACTACTGTCATTAATAAACGTGTCGAAATTTTTTGTAATAACAACAGTAAGATTTCGGATGCACAATTCGGATTTCGTAAAGGGTGTTCCACTGTAGACGCTATTTTTGTTTTAATGTCTCTTGTACAGAAATATTTAAATGATAACAAACGTTTGTATGTTGTATTCGTAGACATGTTTAAATGTTTTGATTCTATATACAGAAATGCATTATGGTATAAGTTATACAACACGGGCATCCAAGGTAAATTATTAAGGGTAATAAGGGACATGTATCAGAAAATTAAGTCCTGTGCGAAAGCGTGTAATAGTTATACTGATTTCTTTGATTGTGCAGTTGGTTTGAGACAAGGGGAGGTTATTTCGCCGCTATTATTTTCTTTATTCGTTGAAGATATTGAATTATATTTACAAATAATGTTGAGTCAGGTTTGATTTTAGATGATATTGTTGTTATACTTTTGTTGTTCGCCGATGATATGGCCATTTTTGCCAAAACACAAAGTGAGCTGCAGGATAATTTAAATTGTTTGAAAACATATTGTGATAAATGGGGGCTTAAAGTGAATTCCGATAAAACTAAAATAATGGTATTTAGAAAACGCGGAAAATTATTGCAAAACGAACACTGGGTATATGATAACAAACAAATCGAAGTGGTGAACGATTTTAACTATCTGGGTACTGTGTTTCATTATACGGGTAATTTTAACCTTAATCAAGAGTTTCTAGCTGGAAAAGCTGTGAAGGCATTAAATATTTTACTTATTAATTGTAAAAAGTATAAATTAAAACCAAAATTATTAATCCAGTTATTTGATGCTTTTGTTGGGTCAATTTTAGGATATGCTTCAGAGGTGTGGGGTTGCTCAAAGTCAAAGGAAATAGAGAGAATTCATCTCAAATTTTGTAAACGAATTCTAAGACTTAAAACAAATTCTTCCTCGGTTGGTATTTATGGTGAACTAGGTCGCTATTTTTTGTATATTTCAAGGTATGTAAAAAATGTAAAATATTGGTGTAAATTATTAAACACAGATAACATTATAATGAAAACAGTGTACAAACAGGCTCTTTTAGATTGTAAGAAAGGGTTAACAAATTGGGGTTCAAATGTTAGAAAATTATTAAACGATTATGGTTTTTCATTTGTTTTTGAAAATTGTGACAATATTGATGTAGCTTCGTTTCTTCCCATTTTTAAGCAACGTGTTATTGATGTTTTTATTCAGGAATGGTCAATGGGGATACAAAGAAACGCTGTGCTTGAAAACTATAAACACATTAAAACAATATTCCAGTATGAAAGTTATCTTGACACTTTGCCTAATAATTTAAGATTTTTCTTTACTAAGCTTAGATTGTCCGAACATCCTCTACGCATACAAACAGGCCGCTATAACAGAAATAAAATCGAAAGAAATCAACGTTATTGTTTACTTTGCAAAAATGATATTGAAGACGAGTACCATTTTATATGTATTTGCCCTATACTCAAAGACTTAAGGAAAAAATTTATACCTAACTATTATCATAAAAAAACATCTATGTTTAAATTTCTTGAATTACTAAATACTCAAAATAAAACTGTTTTACTAAAAACTGCTAGATTTATAAAACAAGCTTTATCTCTTAGAACTTCCATGTTAAATACTCTTAACTGATTATATGTTCACCCTCTTAGCACAACTTACGTACATATATATTTTTTTCTAAAATAGATTACTAGTACATGTATATACATTTGTATTGTTAAATATGATTTCTCACTCATGTGCCTTTTCAACCTATCACATGACATGTGTTTTTTTTTGTATTGTATATTTGTTTTGTTTCGACGATGTACATTGTACAAGTCTCTAATAAAAGTTCTGTTAAATTTGTATCAGCTCTAATGTAATATTTAATTAGGTTAGTGAGTTGTAAAGGTGATATATTCACTTTATTGTAGGTGTATGTATTGCCCTGCGTGGTTTGTAATGTTTTAATGTTCCATTGGTAAGGACTTGGTTAATAGTTCTGGGCCCGTATTCACAAACGTTCTTAGTTTTCCGAGTTGAGAATTTTCTTTATCTTAAATTTTGACTAAGACATAAGAAATTTCTTAGTCTTCATCTTGGATTTATTCTAAGCGTAAACTAAGACGGAATTATTCTTAGTTTGAAAAGAAAATTTACCGTTGTCAGGGTTTTTTCCACGGAATTCCCATACGTCATAACTTACGATTGGCGATTAATTAGTTTAACCACTTTCTCAATTTTACGGATACGATTGGTATTTTTTCAGCCACAGATGACACAAATATAATTGTTGGTCATGTTTGCAAGAATACAAACAGGTTCCTTACGAACAGTGTCACTGATATATCAATTCAAATTAATATCTTTGATATTTTGAAATTTTATGAAGTATGCAGTTAAGTTCCAACAGCAGTAGTATCAAAAATAAAAATATATATGTAATTATGTACCATTAGGGCATCAGAACCCAAGTATCATTGATCACTCATGTTTTTAATTGATTCTTACTATGAAATATGTATACATGTATGTATTTTGTTTACTGTCCGATATATTTCTGCTTGTCATATCATTACTCACAGTTGAGAGATTTATAACAACAGAGGCTCAGTATAGCTGTAGAATATTTCATCCATAACTGAACATTGATGGTTAATAACAAAAACATCTTTAAGTTGTGCAGCATTAATTTCAAATTCATACAAACGCATTTTATAAAGTTTACTGATATTATTTGCTTCACTTAATTCATATTGCCAAGGATACAATTGCATGTTTACTGGTAGTTTCAAAATTGCTTATACCTGTATCATACTCTATTCAACAAACTGCACAAAATAATAAATAAATTATAATTGATGATATACTAAAGTCACAATGAAATTCTTGCATGCATGTGCTTTCAGTTGGAACAAACTTTATCACAATATGCGCATTAACAAGAATATGTAAACAAGGTAATAAAGATTTAAGATTATAGTTCATATCAAACATTAATACAGCAAAACAGTGGCTGAATATATTTGCACCCAAATTCATGGAAAGCAATGTTTATCTATCTAAATGTTTATCACATCAAAATCACATTAGGCACTGGTATCTGTCTTTACTAATGTCACCAAAATTGTTTCATGGAGTCCTCAAAAGAATCTGTGAATACAAAGTACATCATTTCAATTCATAGCAAGTCTTCATAGTTGATAAACTCAGAAACTGATGCTGAATTATTCATGAAGAAGCAAAACCGACATAAATAACGAAATATATTAAATGGTATATGGTTTAATGATATTTTAGTTCACATTGCACTGTCCTTGTATGACAATTAACTTGAACCAATGTCTATCCGAAAATCGTACAATATCCCACATATGCGTAAATAGTCACATAACACGTACTTGTTGATTGTTCTATCATAAAGTCCAGTGAAAAGCATCTTGGATCACTGGCAATGAATTTCAAGTTAAGCACCAAAGGTCTACATTCTGCTAGATCTTTGCTTATCTTGTGATGGCAAAATTTAATGTATCTTTTCACAATATTTGTAAGTGAAATTGACACATTATTTTGACAACTGCTCCGCCCAAGATCAAGTCAAAATATAAACGACAGAAAAGTGTTTAAAAGTTCATAATCCAAGAAATTAACTTTATTCTTCATAGATATGGACAAACAATGAGTTCGACGTAGCATCCATTTTCGTTTTATTTTTTATCTAAGAAAATTTCTTAAAGTTAAGACACCTCGTACCTTGACTAAACTTTTAAGATAAAAATCGTCGATCTAAGAATTTTTCTAAGATTTTTTTCACTCTTAGACAAAAGTAAAGACAAATCTTACAATGTTAGCAAAACTTGGTGAAAACTAAGATAATTTCGGTATTCTTAGATGATTTTTCATCTTAGTTGGTTTGTGAATACGGGCCCTGGTATAAATGTTTAAGTTTGGTGTATTTCTTTTGTTATATACACTCACTGTTTAATGTATAATTTATTAGCCTCTTGTCCGATGAATTATTGTTATTATTTGTTAGACTTTTCCTTTATAGTGTTTGCCTTTTTGAGGAGGTGTTTTCGTTGAACGTATACCTACTATATAATTTAGTATTTTGTAAAGTGCGTCTATCAAAGAGCGTGCCGATTTACGTACGGTTAGTACAAAATTTAGTTTTTTTCTGAAATGTTTAAGTAATTGTGGAGGTGACATAATCATTTAGGTGACCTATAACCATATTATGTTCGGTAAGGTTAGGTGACGTACGCTATCATTTCTCCGTATTACTACTTTCTCTCACGCTTTGTATTCAGCCCCCCCCCCCCCCATGATATCTTCCTCTGCAAATTTTCCATCGATCTTTGCTGTTTTGATAAACTTCCCTAACTTGTCACCCTTTAAAATACAATAATGCGGATCGGACCAATAAAGAAAAATTTTCAGAATTCCCATGGTGATTTTTTTATTTTCTGGAAATAGATGCATTACATAATGATAATACCCTACATGAAAACAAAAAATATTTTGCAATTCTCAATTATGCCAATGATGGATGGCTTACCTTATAGGACTACTTTTCAGCAAGTTCTCATATACTGTATCTAATTAACCAGTGACTACTTACCCTTCCATAAGGATACGACAGCTTCATCATATATGGAGGAAGATCTATAACTTGTCGTATAAAGTAAAGGTTTTGTTTATTATAGTGTCACTACTATAGACAGGGCCAGCCAAGTTGGCTTATGAGACACCTATCTCAGTTTATTCGCACAGTACCTCGCGAATACCTTCTCGTTTTGATGGGCGCCTGGCTGAGATGAATCTACGGTAACCATTATTATAGCTTGCGGCTCACCAACCTACCACATCAGTTCTTATACCCAGTCTCCACTGGGGTTCAAACCTTCGATCTCCCGCTCTGAAGGCGGACATGCTAACCACTCGACCACGGTTGCGGTGTAAGTGAAAAATTGTTGTAAAACGACGGCGTCGACCCCAAATAAATAAATGCAGCATTAATAGAAGAACGACAATTTCGCGCCCATGTGGGTATAACGCCTCTCTGCCGCACTTGAACTGGAGACGAACATTCCTCAGGGCAGATATAGAATTCCGAACGAAGAAAGCATGACTCTCATTGTACAATTTTGAATATTAAGTACACCATCACGGTGCGAATACCACGTGACTTTTTGCTAAGGATGGGTGCTCCAACAATGGCGGATTCCGTCGATTCAGGTAAGATTTTTCATCCTTGTAGTATTTTATGTACTTTATATTAAAAAAGCTCTTCGCTAGAGCCCGGCCATTTCAAAAACTCACCCTCGGTTGTAGATTATTTAGTATGATATCCCTTAGTTAAATCGTAAAGTGTCACCGCGCATTTTTCATATACACAATGTAAGTGGCTAATGTGGGGTGATTTTTTTATATTTTAAGGAATTATCCCCTTTGGGCGGATTTACATGGTTGTTAATTTGGCGCATGATAACAAAACGCCTTTCTAACACGTTACAATCAAATATTGTCGGTTAATTCTCCAATTTGAGATGTTATGGTCAGGGAGATGACAATGCTAATGATGGGTGACAAAAATATTATGCTAATGTTGGGTGAAAATGCTAAGGATGGGTGTCATAAAAATGTAAGAACTTTCATCCTTGTTAACTGGCTCCAGATATGCCTTTTTCACAAATTTTAATTTTATCGGTCGGCAATTAACCAGAAGTCATTGTCGAAGAATACGGATATCTTGGTGATCAGTGACTATTTCCAATGTTTTCTGATTTCAGGTGTAAAGTGTGTCAAAAAGAGGTAAACTTGTCACTTCACGCTGCGAACCGACTCGAAAAAGACTTTCAGTACAAAAAAACTGACAACGTCATCTATACAGTCACAAAACCCTATAATGGCAGAATGTCAACTGTTGGTCTGCAAGAAAGCGAACATAACGAAGTATGGAAGAAAATGAAGTTATTGCTCGTCAACAAAACGAGATCAATTCGTTTAGTGACACTTTCATATAAAGTTATCATAATAAAGTTAAAACAGGTTTTGATATGAACGGATCATTGAAAACTGGGAGACTAGGTTTAATTGAGTTCCTTCAATGACAATACTGATATGTGCAACAGTGTCCACACTCTCCAAAAGAGATGTATACATGTTGTTTATTTAATTAAAATTTCATATTTTGTGTACCATTGTCTTTGGTTTATGTAACGCATCTGTTGTGTGCACTATGCAAATTGAAAACAAGTAAATATTATTCGAAGTAATTTTAATGATCTAAGCACGTTTAGAATCAGATATTATTCATAATGACAATAAAGAACATATCCAATGTATAATTGTGTTGTTTATATTGGCATTTCGTGACAATGAAACGTTATGGTTCAATCACCTTAGCTTTTCATAGCAGCTGTCACGGTATGCACTTTTAAACACTGGAGACGAGTGGTATTAAATTGAATAAATACACACTGTATGGCTTGGAGTAGTTAAAAACAGACCTATATAATACACCATTTAATAGAATATTTACAACATCGGGTACAATAAATATTGCTCATCATTTTTGTTAACCACAGTTTTAAAACGAATTAACAGTTCGGGATGACGAATTAGTCACGAAAAAAAAAAGAAAAGCGAATGTCACTATAAGGGTTCTGTAACAAGTGACGGGTTATTGCAATAAATACATCAGTCCCTGTCGGACCGACGTGTGTACATCTTTTAGTCTGACCAAAAAAATAAAAGGATTTCTAATCTATATTTTTTGCTCAACTAGTAACTACACCCTAAGTTGCATAAATCTAGCCTACATATTTGTTCGAGTAATCACACTGTACAGACGGAAGGTAAACGTATAGTCCTCTCCGATTCAAACAGGTTATATACAGTGTAGGGTGATTCTTTGGTCTAAATTTATTTGCCGAACCCCTTTGCTCCGATGAAACCAGTAGGGGACTAAAATAATGCCATACAGATAAATGTTATAATTTTCCATTGGTAGATCTTATCATTGAATATTACAGAAAATAGAGCAATGCTCTGAATACATTATACTTATACCCAGAACCCGGAATGCTTTTTTTAGCAAGAAAACGCTATTTTGACAGTATAAAATTTGAAAATCTTAATAATCTCTGTTAAATTCAGTTTGCAAGTAACATCTCAGTTAAATAATAATGGTGAGTATGAAAATGTAATTCATTTCGGAAACAGGCAAACAGAAATAGCGAATGTAGAAGAATGTAAAACGTGATAGTCATTGTTCATATCGAGGAAAATCTTCATCCACCACTTAACACTGAGTTGTTTAGTTCTTCTTTACCTTGGTAATACAATACACTCGAATCTACTTCCGGTCTACAGGAAGCAACATGTTCCGGATATTTCCGTCACTGTATATATAAAATTCACAAATGAGCCAGCCCGTGCGATTTCCAACACATTGTGGTCAGTCTGGCCTCAAATTATAAAAAGACGTCAACAAAATAATGAAACAACAAAGTTGCTTCGTTTTTTGTGAAGATATCAGTTTACCTAAGTGTTACAATATATCTCCACTTGCTATGAATTAAGCCACATTGTCAAGTGTCACGGAACGAATTGTTGATACGCAAGAACTTCGTCGTTTTCTGTCATACTTCGTTCATGCTGCTTTCTTTGACACTAAGCTACTATTTCTGCAGCATTGTTCGCATCAGCTATTATAAGGTTAACACTTGTTTCGCCATCCTCATGGATACATCTTAAGTCACTATCGAGCTTTTCGGCATGTTTAACCGTGTGTTCCTGTATCTTTGTCACTGCAAACTCCGCAAGTCTTTCACATCCTCTTACTTTTCAATGGCTTAGTCGTTGTGTTTCAAGGATTGGATACCCTTGGACTGTGTAGAGAAATGCGATGTGATTTTAAGTCTTTTCCGGTGCGCTAATGACTGCGCGCATAAGTAGGGGAGACCGGGGCAAAATGAAACATTTTTTACAAAACTCAGTAGTTCTCATTCGTGCGTTATCTGTTCGGGAAACCTTTTGCACGTGTATAACGTACGTTTATCGCACGTCATATATATATTTGTTAAGTATGCATATTTCTTTTAATTGGACCCATATTAAGGGACAAGTTAGTTGTCGTAAAATGTTTCATTTTGCCCCATAGAAGGGGCAAAATGAAACATTACCTGGGGCAAAATGGAACAATGAGCCTCATACTCATATTTTGTACAAAGCATTCATTTCAACATTTGTTTTCGTACTGTATGAATTACGGGGCAAATTTTAGTACCATGTAATGCCACGTTGTGATATATATAAATCTGAACAGATGATATCGTCTTTCGAATATGTGATATCACTCAAGTGAAAATATATTTTTGTACATGACTGTCTCAAAGTCTGATCTGGTTGGGACATTGACCATGTACAGTGTTGATAAAATTATTAATAATTATTCCATTTTACAAACATTCATTCGATTGTGTCATTATGAATAGAAGGCATTAAAATGCATATAACCTTTGTTATATATACCAAGGACTTATATAAGTCCTTGTATATACTTAGAGCATCAGTTTCCTGGATCATATAGCTTGTTGTAGATTACAGAAAATAATGTTCATACGTGATGTATGGTAAAAATATAACTTCATTGTTGCAAAACTGCCGTATATAACGTCAGTGATATCGATAATTTGGGGAAAGAACAGGTTTATGCGGCTTCCAAAACGTATCAATTAAAGACGTTCTAAGTAAAACCCGATTAGTGACCATATGAACGACAACAGAGTGCCTCGGCTTATTTCTGGCTATGCCACTGAGATCTAGTTTTTAAAATGGAAAGCACATAGCTAATATCACACCCACAAAACGTCAGAACGTAAATGCAAGTTTTTTTATTACTTTACCAACTTTGAAAATATGTTGGGGCAAATCGAAACATTGTTCCAACATGCCCCGTCACTAATGTTCCATTTTGCCCCATCCATACCGAATGACCTTTGACCCTAATCCATGTGAAATCATACAAGAAGAGACTTTCAACATTCTGTTAAATATAAGCACAACACATACAGTTTCTATTTAGGCTACGGCATTGTGTTCCACTATTAATATTATCGGAACTAATTAAAATAATTACGGGATGATAAAAAGTCACTTACATTGCATAGAAACTGAAATATCTGCTTATTTACGTTTTACAGCGTTTGTTCTTAATGATGTTCAATTCCAAACCGTGCAAAGGAAGGACACTGCGTTTTTTCGAATTTTATTGGGTCATATGTGGTTTCACAACAACGATATCTAGTGTGTTTCATTTTGCCCCATGTTTCATTTTGCCCCGGTCTCCCCTACTTCTTATGTTTTTTTTCTTGCTGGCATTGTCAGTTAGTGAAAATATCAAGGTATTTTTGCATTGAAAGTCTCTTTTGGAGCCTGTTCGCAGCGTGCAGTGACAAGTTAACCTCTTTTTGACGCACTTTACACCTGAAATCAGAAAACATACATTGCAAATGATCGCAGATCACTGTATGTTATAAACAAGATGTCAATATTCTTCGACAATGGCTTCTGGTTAAGTGCCGACCGATAAAACTAAAATTTGTGAAAAAGCATATCTGGAGCCAGTTAACAAGAATGAAAGTTCTTACATTTTTATGACACCCATCCTTAGCATTTTCACCCAACATTAGCATAATATTTTTGTCACCCATCATTAGCATTGTCATCTCCCTAACCATAACATCTCAAATCGGAGAATTAACCGACAATATTTGATTGTAACGTGTTAGAAAGGCGTTTTGTTATCATGCGCCAAATTAACAACCATGTAAATCCGCCAAAAGGGGATAATTCCTTAAAATATAAAAAATTCACCCCACATTAGGTCCATTCTCACACAACTTGGACAATTGTGTAAAAAAAAACGATTTTTCTGTACTCCCAGAACTTACTCATTTCCTTAGCAACATATCAGGATACATATAAACTACTGATTTCCAAAATTTTACCAGCAACATAGTAACAGTTTTCGAGATTCGAATGTTTAATTGGTCTTGTTGCTGTATTTTTGACTGCATTTTTAAACAGTACCCATGATAGTTCGATGTTATATAACTATGAATTGGTATAACTTTTGTACAAGTAACCAATAAATATCTGTGCAAAATAGGTTAAAATATGATATAAGCTCGCGATTTCCCCCCTTGGGTGAGGAATACTTGGATTATGTCATGCTTTTTGAAAATATATTAATAATTTTTACTTCATTTTTGAAAAACTTTGTATAAAGTTGTGAAATAAAACCACTTTAAAGAAGATAAATGTATCTGAACTATTTAATCGAAACAAGTATATGCTTACGATGGTGAAAGCGAATATATTACTCGTCAGACAAACTGATTGAACTTATCACACGGATGAAATGTTGTCCCGTTGATTATTCAAGAGTTGTCCCGTAGATTATAATTCTTTGTGAATTGGACTTCGCCATAATGCAAATACGAATATGCATGGTTGCGAATATAATAGTATATGCATCAATTCGATAACTAACCAACATGGCTGAAAATTCATAGACTTTTGTTGTACGTAATCAACGGGACAACTCTTGAATAATCAACGGGACAACTGCATTTCTCCGTTCCACTTAAATGTGTTATCAGTTTTGCACGATATGTTACGGGGATACTAAACGCAAGACACTGCAAAATACTTATATACATCTTTTTTATACTGTAAGTGCAGTTTGTATTAATATTGAACAATTATATTTTACAAAGATGTAAATACTGACCTACATCGAATATGATTGCGTGCTAAATGCACTCTACACATCTAATCAGACATTATTACACCAAATTTACTTGTGTATTTGAATTCTGCATGCTGTCCGAACATATTTAGAAATTAATAAATGTACATAAATACTAAACAAATTGTTACTGTTATTATCAAAATGTTAGTCCAATAAAAAATCAACGGGACAATCACTACGTAATCAACGAGGCCTTCATTACATAGCACAGAAAACGTCTATGAGACTTTATAAAATAGGGCAGTGGCTTGAAAACGGTATATTAATAAGTCAACAAGCAAAATCAGTAACAGCTTATAAATTATAAGCTATTTACCACTTTAGACGATATCAACCCTTACTCGCCTCAAAAACAAAGTTTAGGCGGATGTGTTTTTACCCGTTTTTTTTCTGAAATCGATGGCAGACGACAATTATAAACATATGATTGACGTTTTGAAGCATATATGAGCCCAAATGTATATTATAGCGGCAAGAATGTGCAAGATTTAGTCCTATCCTGACAGTGTGTGTCCCGTTGCTTACGTCCCGTTGCTTATGTTAATTTCAAATTTCTAGATTATAACACAGCAAAATCGAATATTTTTTACACGTATGAATAAAAGTTTCTGCAATACCTTGGTGGGGAATATAGCTCGTCATGTTAAGCTTTTATACCATCTTTATATGCAATGATATGCATTTCAATTCAGTTTTTGCTACGGACTCGTTGATTATTGCATCAAAATTACGGTAGTAAATTCGGATTTCATGACCTATCCTTTGTTCTCGTAAAATACGTAGATATAAATTGAAACCAACATTCATTTTATTACATTTTACGAATTCAAAAAGCACATTAACTATGTCAAAAGTTATTCTTTTGTACATTAAGACTTGAGTGTTAAATGTTGTCCCGTTGATTTCGATAATTTGGAGACACGACCCAAAATGTGTGCATTTTCGTTAATTGGTAGATTTTTAAAAAACAAATAGTTCAGCTGGCTGGCACTCATTACTTACTACGAAATATATTCGGTACTGTGCTGGAATTATGTCGTAGCTGTTTTACAGGATGGATTTTATTTTGTATTATGTACCTGGAGACACAGCATTTTAGACGCACCTGCATAACTATTCCTTCTTAATTTAGACCAAAACAGCTATTTATTCACCAAAATGTAAGCTCATTTTTAAGTATTCATATTAATTGTTCACACGAAACAAAGTGTTAACTTTTTTTCCTTTTCATTGAAAATCGTCATCATTTTCTATACTGAGGACATCAATTGTCCAAGTTGTGTGAGAATGGGCCATTAGCTACTTACACTGTGTATATGAAAAATGCGCGGTGACACTTTACGATTTAAATAGGGGATATTATGCTAAATAATCTACAACCGAGGGTGAGTTTTTGAAATGGCCGGGCTCTAGCGAAGAGCTTTTTTAATATAAAGTACATATAAGACTACAAGGATGAAAAATCTTACCTGAATCGACGGAATCCGCCATTGTTGGAGCACCCATCCTTAGCAAAAAGTCACGTGGTATTCGCACCGTGTTCCATACGTCGAACGTCGAAATATACCGTCTCCTGAAAAGACTCTTAAGCTGTTTTTGCCTTATTTTTTTTAAATAAAAAATGAACAAAGTATTAAAATATTTATTGATTTCTATAGTTGAGTGTGTTGGTTTCAAGTTAAAAAAATATGACAACATGTTGTTTGCTAATTACTAGATCTAATAAAGCTTTTCTTATTAATGTGTCAAGTCGTACACGATGGTCCATTGTGTCGTGTTGGCGACGAAAACCTTTTCCAACGTCAACAATGAAATTATTAACTTTTTTTCAAGTTATTTGTCATTGTCAAATCTTTCTAAGTTTTCAGATGCGGCTTGTGAGAGCTATTGTGCTCTTTTATTTACATTATATTTCAATTAGCAACAGGTTGTATATCAAAAGAATTATAACATGCAAATTCAGCCCTGGCATTACCGATTTCAAATGTTAAAACCACAGGCTGATCCAAGATTTCAGGCTTGAGCGATTTGTAAGTTGATAGTGGTGTGCGAACATTTTTAATTTGAAGAAGTGAAGTGGTGCATTCTGGTGAGATTTGGATCCGTTTTGTACTGCCTCATTTAATTGGTTGCGGTTGTGCTAGATAACCCGACAAAAAGGGAAAGATCAGAGAGCTACAGAATTGAATGCCATTTCATTGAATGTTATCATTCTTTCTGTCTATGGTCAGTGACTTTTAGGGAGTGCACCGGGTGAAAATTTCATAAACCTGATTCCGCATAATCTACTATTTTAACCATATCATATCTTCTTTCAGTGCAAGTGGGATGCTGACATTTACAACAAACATCAGTCAAACCAACTCCGGGTCGGTGAATAGCACCCAAGAAATAATTGCTAGATAAAGAATTGGCCATTCACGATTCTTGGCTTCTTTCATCTAAATCTGCATCATCTAACGTCTGACTGTATAACGCGATGGGTGGTTGCTGGTCAGAAAAAGATTCGGAGAAAGTATAGAAAAGTGTAGGGAAAAGTGCATGTGTAGGTAGTACTTTTTAGATAATGTACTTTAAAACTGCATTTCGCCTTCTTTCCCCCAAGCCTCTCAGGTTATCGTGGCCACGGCCGGCACAGCTCTGGGAATCATTAATGGTTTACGTACACGTACAGTTACTTACAAATCTAAACACTAACAAATCTAATGTAAATGTCACGCTTAGTGGTCAAAGGTCATATATGCATGACCTCTGTAACTCTTTATGCATGCGAAGGAAGCTTAAAAAACTTTAATGAAATGTTCACCACATCAGGTAGTTGTATTTAGTTAATACACATTTAGAATACAACTACCTGACCACATCAAGACGACACGCAGAGCGTATGATTTGGAAGACTCACGTCAAGGTCAAGGTCACAATTAGCGGTCAAATGTCACATGACTTATTTTGTGTCCGCTACTTAATCAAGGACTTATATACATGTATATAAGTGCTTGCCTTAATTAGATTTTTACAGAGTCAAATATATCTTCGGGCGTATATTACCCTGACTTGCGGTGCATCTGTCCAGTTATGTGTTACTACATGTACGTCAGTTTTACCAATTCATATAATTTACCCTTATAAATTATTTATAATAGCAATGACTTATATACATACATGTATAGCTAGGGCCTATTTCTTTGGTTTTGTCAGTGTTTTATTATTAACCAGCTCGGCTATTGCAAACGTTGCGTTTTATTAAAATTAAGTTTTTTTACAATTGGGTCGAATTCTTGCTTCCAGTATCTTCGACGCTGTGGCTTTTTCGGAAAAAAATGCTATAATGCAAATACCCGACACTTTAAGAATATAAATAAATGCACTGACAGGGTAGATAATTCAGCGACATCGCGTGTTCGAGATATGACCGGTACCAATTTGTAAATCCGGATATTCCGGTCAAAACGAGAATTTAGAAATGTGAATATGTTATTGCTAAATGATTTTTAGCCAATCAGAATCCAGTATTTTATCAGTGCGGAAGAGGCCATTTCGCAAGACAATTTGTGTTTATTTCGATAGGCAGTCTTTCTGAAAATCTGCGAAAATGGGCTTCGAAACGTGTGGTCCCAATGAAGTAATGGTAGTTTCGGGTAAGTTATTTTATACCGCTGAATATGCATGTAAATTTGCTTGCAGTATTTTCGCATGATCAATGATAAAATTCAGATTTCATTCATTTTAGAAAAATAGGTCATCTGTCAGCATCGTCAGAAATTAGATACAGTCGGTCAACTCCCAAATTATTAAGCGTTTTATAACATCTACATTATAACGTTTCTTTCATAAAACATTTGTGCAACATTTTATAGATCTGAATATATTTGGTGTAATGTAGCTTGGCTGATTGTTTCGGGCCATGGAGTTTAGTGCTGACATAGAGATGAACTCACTCCGTCAGTAACATCGATAATTAAAAGGGGGATAACCTAAGGAAGACAGCTTTGGTTGATAACAATAACTTCATTGGTAGTTAACGCTGAAATAATATTGAAATACCCCTAAAACACCAACTTTCGCAGATATGGGGATATATATTACTGGTCATACGAAATACTGCGAGTCTAACTCTTTACTTAGCATAAAATTCACGACAATGCTAGCATGCAATCATTAAACCATTTAAATTTTAATTCAAATAAACAATCCTTCATTGTGCCAAAAAACATAAAAATACTCTAAAAACAATAAAAAAACATATGCCATCTGCAGGGCTTTTTTTCCTTCTATAGTAGGGGCCGTTAACAGGCGTCTTCCCCTCAGGAAAATTCTTTAAAATCATGCACTTTTCCCCTAAAATTCAATTTACATCAAGTTTTTTCTTCCCCTTTTGCAAAAATTATGCGTTATTTTTCCCCAAATTTAAAGAAAAGGCCCCTTCCCCTACCTGTGAAAAAAAGCCCTGAATTCTGCTTTCATTCTTTGACACACTGGCAGCCATATTTATTTTTACCTTGTATACAAAAAAACGCGAATCGGCCAATCAATTGTGAGACAAAATGCATTAAAAATAAAATGCGATAGAATTATATAGCAGTACTTTTATTAATTTGAATTGAATTCAAATGATTACATGAACGATCAATTGACATGACTGTAGAAATGACATAAATCATTGATGAATAATGTGTTAAAGCTGCGGCATGCAATGTAAACAATTGTCTGGTTCCCTGCCTACAGATGCCTGGCGGAGACAGAAATGGAGGTGATGTGCATGTGTCAGATAATATTGTTATTATACGGGCATTCGCGGTACAGTGTATTTCATGGTTTTAAGTTTACAAGGGATATAATTATAATGTATTGCTTTGCTCATGTTGGTTGGTCCGTCCATAACCAAACATGCTTACCTGGTTCTTGGTACCATAACCAAATTGGTCTTCTTTATTTCATATTGTTGACCATTTTAATGGAATTGTTCTCTTCCTAAGTCAATAGCTTAAAACACTTAACATGGTTTGTGGAACGCTACTGACTTAATCCAAAGCATTACAGGAAAATGTTGAAATTAAGGGTACATTGTAGTCTGAAACATCAGAAAAATATTTGGCACATTTGAAGACACATGTCACTGAAGATAAAGAAACATGTTTTATTGATAATTTGGCGTGTGTGTTTTCAGTTCATAATCATATTACTTCTCAATATGAATATGAGTTCTGTGTGGGGTTTTCCAGTAACCAGGTACTAATAATTATATTATGAGTGTGAAAATTTTCCTCTACTGTGTTTACAGATGGTCTTACTTCCTTCAGGTTTCAAGTGTGTTTTCTTTATTTTGTGTGATTGAAAGTTACATCGTACTTGAGGTCATCCTGACATGAAATATTTTGTTTGCAGGAACAGTGCCTAGTACCTACTCTGTACTCACCCAAAAAAGCCCCTACCCAACTTTTTTGGGCCTCTCTGGAACTTTTTTTCTTCATTAAAAAAAGCATTCTGACAGGTGTTTTGGGTTCATTCTAAACGTATATGATAAAAAAATCCTACCTACCTACCCACTGAAAATTCTCTGGGTAGGGTTACCACAAACAAAATATTATATTCAACAATTTTTGTTTCTTCAGGATGCTGCCGAGGAAATTCTGAGTATATCCCTGGTGGCCGAGTATTTGTGTGGCCCGTAGTACAAAGGTTACAAAGGTATGCTGAATGCTTCTGCACCATTTTATCTATTTATAATAACTTAAACATGTATAAAATAATTAATGTCTGCTTAAGACAAAGTATAATTTAATAAATCTACTTCCATCACATTTAATTCAGTCATTTATATTTAGATGAGGTGCTTTATCTGAGCACAGTTATCTTCTAAATAGCTCGGGATATTTATATCAATTAACTGGAAATATGACAATTTTATTTTAAATGATGTCTTTTATTGATTAAATAATTCTGTAATAATTTTATTTGTTGCTCTATAATTGTATTGTATTATGAGTTTTTCTGTGATATTTTAATGCTGCTCATAATTATAGAATGACCTTAAATACAATGACCCTAATGATTGAGAGTCCAATGGTTTATACAAAGTATGGTGTGGCTATATCTGTCACTGGTATAGCTCAAGTAAGTTCACATTGTAGGCATGGAGAGTCACATAACTTGATCATGTATCATAGACTTCTTGTATAAATATCAAAGACTCCAGCAATAAAGTCTTATAAATGATAATCTGGATTGTCCCAAACCATTGCAGATAGAAACAATTTCTGTAAAATCTTGAAATTTTTATGTTAATATGGTCAGACTTTATCACTTACTTCTAAACAATTTTAATGTTCATAATCATACTATGAAGAATTATAACTTGCGGTCTGTCAATTGTAACCAGAACTAGTTACATGTATCTGTGGGACAATGCTCCAGTACACTCATGAAAAAGCAAGAAGCCCAGGCGGATGGTGATATCGCCTTCTACTCGAAAACCTTAGTATACATGTATAAAACAGGCTACAAATTAAATTTAGTCTTCTAGTATGAACACTAGGAAAGTTTTCTGCTTGCTTATAGAATAATGATATTGGAAGGATATTTCATTTATAAACCACTTAAGTATAATCTAACTGAAGTTACAGTATCTATGTATAGATTTGTATAAGAATAACATGCTATATCTTGTCATTGATGGAATATAAATTCCTTTCACTGATGAATTATTTAACAAGATCGTTTATCACTGTCTATGATGTATGATCAAGTATTAGACTTCCTGCCTCTTCTGTGCTACCATTCAGTGCTTACTTTAAGTAGCTCAGTATTTTTGGTGCTGCCTCAACGATCACAATTCTCATTTCTGTTGCTGGAATGATTCAATGTTGTACACTTTTATGCATGATTTACTTATTATAGAGTTTCGGGTCACACATTTAGAAATGTTGGTTTTATTTTAGGGAAAATGTTATGTTTCATGTACAGTGGTTTGTTTTGGAGTGTTTTATGAATGTAATGTCAGTATGTCCCTGAAATTTAACTTTAGTTGATCCAGTTTATTATTTTGATCCCCTCTATGGTTTCATCAGCTCTACAGGTATTTATCAAACCCTGTCTCCTTGGATTTGTACACTTGGGTGATACCTACATGTTCACCACTGATCAGACTGTCATATAATTTTTTATGAAGTTGGAACTGAAAATCTTGGTGATATTTTATGGGAATGAGGGACTTAGTGTAGGTTTCACTGTTTGTTTATATTCTGTTCTAGTAGCAAAATCATACTGAGTTTTCAATAAAATGCGTTCAAGTATGATTGTGTGGTGGTTGCATAGGGTCAGAGATTTCACTGCCATGTTGTAATACAGTATTGTTTTGGGATAGGTAAAGTTAGGAGGTTATCTATTTGATATGTAATGCGATGAACAATCAGCTGCACTATTATGACTATATCCATGTTCACTTGTTGTAAAAAGCAACTTAGTCACCACCTGGTGAGGCCACCCTTAATTAATTGTTTGTTTGCCACTTCCGACCCATACTTTTTGGGTTGGGTCGGTAGGTAGGTAAAATCTTTTTTTATATATATATATATACTTTACTATATAATCGCCTACAAGACGATCCCCACATAGGGTGATTTGTCCAAAAACCGCTTTCGTAATTGGCAATTTATCACCCGTAGCGGAGATTTTCTTCACGGCATCGATCTTGAAAAAACGCGAATCACCGCAATGTCGCTATTCATCGCGTTTTATGACTTTTTATCAGACGGTAATCTTCGATCGCTAAGGGTCATGGTGATTCGCGAACGTCTGAAGCCGACTCTCGATTAGCTAAAATGATATTTATTGTGAATGTTTCTTCTACTTTCGCTTTTTGTTGACCGTTCATTTTCCGAAAACAGTCACATGATAAGTTAACACTTACTAAATCCGTCGGTCAAGACGGACAGAAATCCAGGCATTTGATTGTATTTTGTGAAGTAGGAAATCCCATTCTTGAAGTAAATATGTAGAAAACCGGTGAATATTGCTAAGCGATTTTGTAAACTGTGTAGCCATGTTTTACATATGCAGCGTTACGTACAGGGCGAGATTAATATGTCTATTTTTAGTGTTTTATATATCGAGTACCAGGGCGAGAATTTAGACCGAGTCGCAGTTTCTCATTTTACCTATGTAGCTCGGTGCTCTAATCAATAAAACCAGTCCACTGTTTACATGTAATATTATTTCGCGCAATAATATACGAAAGCTGACAGATTAATTAAAGCTCATCAACTCCGTACTATTAAGTTCTCAACACTTGTTGATTATAATTTGTGTCAACGCTAATTTTTCACACTTATCAGGTAATAATTTGTTCACAACAGCGCAATTAAATGATGTGTGAATAACACTGTTATTGGCGAGAAATTAGTATCATGTTAAGATTTACTTAATTCTCGCGACATCGCCAATCAATGGGTTGTCGACGGAATAAAGGATGTCAAATATACAACTGTAAGCACGTGTGTCGAAGAAACCAAATGGCATTTGACTTAGATTCACGAAAGAAATATTACACATACCGTATATACTCGACTATAAGGCGCATGCGCTTATAAGACGCACCTATGAAATGGACGAGCAATCTGGGGTATTTAGCATTGACCCTTCTATAAGACGCTGTCGAATTTTGAGATCGAGCGAGGATAGTTAAAAGTTCCAGAGGGAGTTAATCTTCTGACATAAACTGTTTAAAATCAAACAATAACAGCAAATTATTGCTTTATTTCAAAGCAGAAATTGCATCGCTCCCGACCGTCGTTTAAAACAGAAAGTAGAATTTAACAAAGGGGAGTAACTTCTACAGGCTGTTAATTAATATATATCCCATAATGCACAGTAAGAGAATCTGTTATTCTGAAATGCCCCCAGGTAATGTTAATTCAAATGTTTAACCTATTGCAATCAGCAACGATTATGTCATACAGACTGTGCTTTTGATAAGTTGAGATATAAAAGGTGCTAATTTCACTGGATACAAAAGAAATTAACACACACACAAACAAAACAATGTGTCAAACTTGCTAAACCACGACCAAAGAAAACAAAAGCCATCAAGACGTGCATTACCTCAAATAGAACTCTTAATGATTTACTAATACAACTTCTTTGTCACTGATAAGTGATAACATCTGTATTAATCTCGTACCTTACTAAATAATCCAGTAACAAATTATTTACACAGAAAATATCTGTAATTGTGTGTCACATTTAAATTCAATTTATGTGAGTAAAATATTCACCAGAGAGCAAGAAACTGATCATTTGATTGACGGGTTGCATCATTTATGACGTCAGTTACATTAACCTTAAACCTAAGCATATTTCAACACCGCTAAAAATAGAAAATCAATATAGTTACAAGTCTGGGAGTGTGGGAAAATATGTGCGGACTTTAAACCTCTGGGTCTAAGTGATAAAAAAATTTTTTTGGTCATAAGTTGAGCTGAATTTGTGACCTAATTACTATAGAACTTTAGAAATAAGGATGATTTAATCGATCAAAGGCGGTGAATTGTTCATAAGTCGTAAAAGAAAAAGTGTCAAGGAAAATTTTGTTACATCAAAGGATGCCGACATTTTACACGATTAACTCGTTCTTAATTATGAAATAATTCATCTAAGGGTGAAGGAACCTGTTAGATAAGATAAGAACAGAAAGTTATTAATGCTGACAACATATTATACGGTAGGTAATGTTGTGTGTTTTTTTGCTAAACTGTTGGACAAATAGTGGGTGGGAGTGCCTCGCCGAAAACGCAATCTACGGTCGATAAAATGAAATATTCTGTCAAAAGTATAAGATTTTGGAAAAAATATTTTATCTCTCCAGTGTGACTCGCTTGTAAGACGCATCCCCCTCGTCAAGTTTGATAATTGAGTCTCAAAAATGCGTCTTATAGTCGAGCATATACGGTAAGTAATAAAAAAAAATGCATTATTTTTTTAGTAAAAAACATTTTTGGACCGGCGGATTTTTGTCGGGTCGGCCGGAAGCGGCAAACAAACAATCTTTTAATTTAGGCCTGAGTGGTTAAGTGCATGTTCCTGGAAACTCTAGGTAAATCATTCTGTAATAAGGTAATTCAAGTTTTATAATGCATCTCACTTAGAACTGTCTTGTCTAGTTCTTAGGAAGAGTTTGGCTTATGTTTCTTATTACTTCTTCAGTTGACTCCTTGTATGTTATCATGTCTTGTTCTACACTTCTATCAGTTTAGAATTGCACTGCATGCTATATCAATGTCATCTAAAGATGTTTAGATGACTTGGTTAATGAAACTTTATTGTTTCATGATATGTTACAATGTCACTGAAGTGTAGTCTATGTATTGCAGGGATGGTTTGATCATAAAGTAATGTTTTACTGCTGTTTAAGGTCACATGAGGATCTTAAAGTGCTTCTCAATGAGCACAAGCAGCATTGTTAACATCATTGTGACAACCCTCTTTCAGAGCTGTTTGTATCAATTATTCAGTGACAGCCCACTTTCAGAGCTGTTACTATCAGTCTTTAAGTGACAGCCCTCATTCAGAACTGTTAGTATAATCATTCAGTGACAGCCCTCATTCAAAGCTGTTTGTTTCAATCATTCAGTGACAGCCCACTTTCAGAGCTGTTTATCTCGATCATTTGGTGACAGCCCTCTTTCAGAGCTGTTTATCTCGATCATTCAGTGACAGCCCTCATTCAGAGCTGTTTATCTCAATCATCCAGTGACAGCCCTCATTCAGAGCTGTTTGTATCCATCATTCAGTGACAGCCCTCTTTCAGAGCTGTGTATCAGGTAATGAATACTCTAGCCAACCCGTAGTATTAGACTTCTAGTTCTACAGGAATAAGTACACATAGTGCTGGTTACCATCAGGTTGCTGCCTGCCGCTGACAGTCCAGGTTTTATTGTCTGATGGACTGTTTGTCAGTATATGGTAGGTGTTATGTGTGTCTGTTGTTATTAATTTTTCATGCTTTTATTAAAAACTTTACTGAGAACTTAAAGGCTTTGATTTTCAGACTTACTTTGAACACAATGACTTTAACTATAACAAGTCATGGCGTCTATACCAAGTTAGGTGTTGGAATATCTGTGACTGGGGTCGCACAGGTAAAACAATGGTTGTCATGGGAGCAAACCTGCCAGTTTATTGTTGTTCTTACACAACATTTGTTGTCCTTTTTCTTCCCTTGTTTTAAGTACAGGGGTGTGATTCTTCCTCCTTTCAGCTGATTTCCTCTTTTTTGTCTTAAAATCTTTGAAATAAAAGGGTCCTGATTCAGACTGATCTACTCAAAAATGATGTTTTTGCTGGTATGAAGGGGTGGGGGTAGGGTATTTCAGCCTTTTTTCTCTTGGAGCAGTCACACCCCTGAAGTATCATGTTCAAAATACAGTTTGATTCTACATGGATTTTATTGTGTTTCCTTGCTTCATGGAACTTATTAGAAGCAAGTGATGAAATATTGGGATAATCACAAATTTTTATTCATTTTGTAACGCTTTTCTTTCTGTTCAAACTGCTAAATGACATAAACCTGTTGCTCTCTGTGTCGTGGTTTTCTTTGCTGCTTTTTTGTGCTTTTTATTAATATAAGAATGTTTGTTGAAGACAAATCGTCAAAACTAAATGAGTTAATTATGTCCCCTTTCGAAGAAAAGAGGCATATTGCTTTGCACATGTCGGTCGGTTTATAACCAAACCTTGTTCGGGCTTATATAACTAGAGAACTATTTGGCCTAAGCTCCTCAGATTTGGTTGGGAGGTTGGTCATCACATGTATGTAGATGACCTCTATTGATTTTTTAAGTTCAGTAGGTCAAAGGTCAAGGTCTTACTATCCAGTTGGCCTTTAGGGAGCATCCGTGTTTCACAAACACTTCTTGTTTAAACTTTTATTGGCACTGAATGAATGATTTTTAGCATATAATGGAATGTCTGCCAATGTGCTGTCCAGCCTGTATTTTGAACATGAAAAACATATTTACTAACATTATTAGTTATCTTCTTAACTATCTGCACGTACTACTTATAGCATTATATAAGCTTCTGAAAGTTGGATAATAGATTACTACAATCAGTGACCATGGTTATAACAATACTCAAGATTGTTCTGTTATTCAGTTTTTTTTTAATTAAGTAATTAAGAGAGGGGGGGGGGGGGGCAACCTGTGTATACAGTAGCTTTTTTTGGCTGACCGTCAAAGTCTGGGCAAAGTTCTTGATGCTGATTTTTTTCGAGCGTTGTCAATCAAACACAGAATTTTCTGTTTACAAAAAACAAATACTAATTGCTTTAAAAATCTGTCTTCTTCTCAACAGTTTGTGTAGCCTTAGAAATGGTATCTTGATTTAAATTAATGCTTAAAGAAACAATTGTCACTGATTGTAAGGAGTAGCGAATTTCACCTCAGTTATGAACATGGTGTAGGTCAGTAAGTTAAAATGCGTATCTTTATTTAACAAACAAAATGAATATAGACTGAAATAGATTATTTTTAATCAAAGGTTTCAGAACCAAATGAGCAGACTCACAAAAATAATTGTTTCTTTTTTTCTGACCTTGTCATTCGAAATGGTGGAAGGGCATAAAGTGTCAACCCTGTGACTGTCCATTCAAAATTTGGTTTCTGAGTGATAACTCTAGAAATATTAAATGGCTTGCCTTCATATTTTACAAGAAGGTGTAAAATAAAGGCAAATTTTAATTTCCATTAAGATCTAAAGATTTTCACAGGAGTTATGGCCCTTTTTGATTTAGCTCTCAGCGGTGGCAATCAGTTCTAGTTTATATTCTTGTTACATCATGTTTGTTCAAAGTGTTACTTTACATCATGAGTTGTACACTTAGTTATTCAACCAAGAAAAAATCCTGTGTGCTTTTTTGTCCAACTTGCTTTAAAGAGTTGGTGTATTAAATATGTATCATATAAGCATAACATGATTTTATTAAATTATGCTTCATTGTTCCATTTACACACACTGGCCTGTAGAATAGTCAGTGTATAAATGCTCCATACTGTGTTATTATTATTGTATCTATAGTTCTATTGTCAGTAATACAGTGTACTGGACATAAGTTGACCATCTGAGCCACTAAATTACCATTATTGTTGAACATAGGTTACTTAGCAGTATTCATATTGAATTAATAATGCTGTAAGTGGGCTGGTGAATATGAACAGTTTACCACTAGCCTGAAGACTCGATTTTGAGAAAGTTCACTAGGTTAGCCCGAATAGAATTTCACCAGCCCCAGGCTTTGGCTTTCGCTTAGAATTAAAAAACTGCAATTTTGAAATTTTGACTTAAATCAATACATAGAACATCAAGTTAAAAGGTCATTTATTAATGTCTTAGCATGTAGCATTCCTAGTTGTAGAAAAGTCCTGTCTATTTCTAATCAGCGATCAATCATGATTTTCAGGCAGCAATGAATAAATGTTTGTGACAATATAAAAACTGACTGCAGTTTTAGCAAGTTAATGAATATTTTTATTAGCTCGGCTGTATTCTAAGAAAAGGTTAAGCTGTTATGATCACTGCAGTGTCTTTGTCTGTGCAGAAACTTTAATGTAACTCATAAATCAGAAACTTTAAAAGAGGTAGCAACATGAATCTTTATGAGGTGGTGAACAGACGAGTGTTGGCACCGCTCAATGCACTCTTGTTTAAAATATGTAGTAGGCACAGCAAAGTTCAATAGCCAACTAGTCCAGTTATCTGGAGTTGATAAGTTATTGAACTAACAGCCAAAAAAGAGCTGAGTGTTAAACAAGAATTACTCAACAATTAATAACCAAACTAATAATACAGGATCTGCATGTGAAAAGATAACTTTGCTTTTAGCATTGAATAGTTTTTATCTTAATGTTAATTAACATCATCTGTTGAAGTATATATGTCAATTGATCGACATTCCTATATTTTCATCTTATTTAGAATTTTCTCTACTCTTACAAGGCTCCTGTTTCATGTTACCAGAGTGGGTGGGGATCAAGTCTGCAATTAGTGTTTTAACCGTGGGATGGGATCAAGTCTGTTATTCAACTAAAGTAATACTGTACAATATTATTGTTAGTGACTTTCAGGGAGACAACGACAAACTCTTTTTGCACTTTTTATCTTTGGCAGAATGACTTATAAACATCTCATGAACAATTGGATGTATTATCACTAAACTTGGCCTGTAGCATCCGTAGATGGTCCTTTGTCAAGTTTGCTCAAATGAATTGGTCTGTCCCTTTTAGGGACTGTTATATTAAAAATAGAAATACCTTAAAATACCTTAGAACCTATTGCCAGCCCTTAATTAGAGGGTCACTAGTAGAGTTAAAAATAGAAATAACTTTGATGGGCCTTCATCTTGTTCATTGTTCCCCTCTATCCTGAGTATTACCTTTTTAGTACTGAAGTCATTCTTACTTAGAAAAAAATTTGTTCGGAGTTACGTTACCTACTCTCCAAAAAACGGACCTGACCAACTTCTTTTTTGGCATTGTGGGTTGAAAAAAAATTCAGTATATAAATAGCATTTAGACAGACCTGTATTTTTGGTTCAATGAAAAAATAAATTGTAAAATATATTTCCTATAGTAACCCACTGATAATTCTCTTAGTAGGGTATCTCCAAACAAACATTTTTTCAGGATGGCCTGTGTTACCTTGTTGCTGTATACTATAGTGGATTTAAGCTTAGGATTGTAACCACCTTTCCCTTAAACCCCATAAAAGGCCTCTGAATTATAGTAACATTTATTCGGTGAGCAATGCAGGGCCATCAGGGTCCATTTGTTAATTAATTATTTGGCATTTGTTGCATATTTCCCCACCACATCACCCTAATCTGTGTTCCAGTACAGTGTCTGAATCCTTGCTTGTTGTTAATCTCAAGCCATCATTTAAAGGTAAGATATTTTTATTTTATTACCCATATCATAGGAAGCACATGCTGAGAGAAAGGGTCGGGTGGTCTAAGGAATGGTAATTTTTTTTTTTTGGAAATGAATAAATGCTAGTAACAAAACTTGTTTTTGCTTTTCAAAAATCTTTCAGCCCCTTTTGGTATAGGAAATGCATACATTTTGAGACTTAAGTAAGGGAATCACTCATATAGAAATATAACATACAGTTCTCTTTCAAATTTTATGTTTCAAAGTATTAATCATCTGATATTATGCTTTTTAAAGTTTTGATAAAAAAAAAGTAAAATGTTTATATTTAAATTTTTCTTCTAAACTACTAAGCTTCACCCTTAAAATTCACTGAACCCTTAAAGACTTCACCCCACCCCCATCTCAGCTCAGTTCAGTTGAGCTTGCTTTGACCAGCTACAAGAGGTTTGTTGCCAAGGTAACACAAGGTAATACAATTTTATACTACTAGTATGTAGCCGGAAGAAAAAAACTGTTTTACCTGTAAATGTATTTTGAGATGTTAAAAATTTTAGATGATAAACTTTCAGATTGTCTTTGAACGTTTTGACTATTCACATAGAATCACACAGTGTCTTCACACTTAAAGGCGTGGGAGTGTCCGTTACTGGTATTGCTCAGGTAAGAAGGGGCGTGTCTTGAAAACACTTGATTCTCATTGGCCTGTATGCCTTTGTCCTGCCCCTATTTCTCTTAGATGTTCTAGGGTTGTAGTTTTGATAGTTTTTCTCTCACAGTGTACATAGTGTTTTAAATGACTCATGCAGCAGGCATAGAGGACACTTTAACAGATAACACAGTCAAATGATGGGTAAGCATTCTGCAGTGTTTAATTTATTTGCAGGGGTGACAATATTTCGGATATATATAGATTTCTGGATTATAATCTGTCTTGAGAGCTTTGATTTGTGAGCAAAATAAAAGTTATTTGATGAAAATATCTCAAGAAATGACAAAGTTATGGTCAATTTAATCTGCTCTGACAGATTTTCTTTGATACAGACTGAGTTAAACATTGAAATAATGTGATTGAAGGCCCCTAGGCTAGTTTGGCAAAAGTGGGTGGCTGCATATGATTTTCAGGATTTTTATTTTGGCTCTATTGACACCCCTGATTTGTGAAGTTTTATGTATACATAACATCATACTGTCCCCCAAGAAAAAGACCCCTATTTAATATTTGAATTATTTTGTCCTTGACATTATTTGCTATGGTGGTCTCTATTTTAGTGACCTTGACATTTTACTGATTACTGTTGGCGTGTCTGCTTTATGACCTTTACTTTAATCTGGTTGCTATGGCAATTTGTTTTTAAAGGCTTTGATATTTATTATTTATATATTATTTTAAATGGTGGATATGCCAGTTCATTATGAATGGTCATCTGACAAAACTGACGGATCTTATAGATTATAAAAAATATGATTCATAACTTCATAGTAAAAAATGTCTAAAGTCGGAACCAGTTATTATGATTCAAGTTTCAGTAATCTTCAGCTATAAGAGGTATTGTACTGTATCTCTGTTTTGATAGAAGTATTTATTTTTGTCTGCTTTACAATAAAACGTGAAATATTAATAGTTTTTAATCACCTTATTTTGTTACGAAGTATTCATGGTTTTTAATTTTATTTGAGTCTGTGCATTTGACTTTGTACATCACAATTTTTTTATGACCCCCCCACCCACCCACATTTGTATTGCATGCTATGAAGTACATGTATATTTTGATATTTATTTAATTAACTTATCTGGTGATATTCTTATTCTTAGTGGTGTCAGTGTTGCTTTGTTGCAGTACTTATGTATATTTTCATTTATGTGATGATATAAATTCAACAAAATATTAGATGTGTATCATCTTGTTGCCATGGAAACTTTTTGCACATTATAAACAAACATCATATTGCTTAGTTGTATTCAGTTAGCATTAATAATATTGATGTAAAAACTTGACAATGTTTATATTTAACCAGGTTTAATAAACAATGTATATAATTTATATCCAAGTTCAAAGTTTATTGATATATTTATTTTCGCTTCTATTTAACTTTTAAGTACATGTTTTGACTTACTTTCGTGTTTTTACTGACATTATATAAAACTTTATTATAATATAATATGAAAACTTGAGCCTTCGAAACACTTTTTAATATAATTGATATTTAATTGACTATAAAATACAAATCAGAATCTAGTATTGACTCCATGCTATTGCTGTGACTTTTAATGTCACAATCTGTCAAGGTGATTTGTTTTTCATTTAGGTTAAAATTCAAGGACAGAGTCAAGAAATGTTGGCCTCGGCTTGCGAACTTTTCCTCGGAAAGTCTGAGAGTGAAGTGCGTAAAGTCGCCCAGGAGACTCTAGAAGGTCATCAGAGAGCGATAATGGGAAACATGACTGTTGAGGTACCACCATTTATCATGTAGCCAGATATTGATCATATTTCAGGTTGTTTTACTAGGCTTTGATTTGTCTGCAAGCCAGATGATCATTGACCAATCACATTGCTGGTTATGTAAGTTGGTATACACTGATCCCTCAGCCAGTAGAGCCCCCTGTCAGCTAATATAGAGGTCATTTGTTTGTGACCCCTAAGTTTACTCCATATATCTAATAATTATCCATGATAGTTAGAAGATAATTATTGTCCTCTGTTGTCTACTATTTTACTCGTTTAGACTAAATGACTGAAGCATTAATTGGTTGAGTTCTGTTTTTGAAATGTTCACTTTTGTGATAAGTGGTAACAGTGTGCTTGTCTTAGGCAATAGTTATTTGAAGTCAAACTTGTTGCTGTCTTGGTGTGCTACATGCTGCCTGCTCAGGTAGAAGCTAGTACAGGCTTGTCCCTGAACATCACCAGACTTGTCAATGAATTTCATACTTCACACATACATGTAACCTTGACATGTCAAGTTCATACTGTGAGGTCAAAGATCAGACTTCAAGGCCAAATAGATGAAGTTGTGATGTAATGATGAAATTAGATTTGCTTTACAACTTAAGTGATTATAAATTTAATCATTGACCTTCTAATGTTGGTGTTACGGTATGTTTGTAATTTTGTTTAAGTTTTATGTAGTTTTCAGAATGCAATTATGTTTCATCCAATTAGCTAACTCACATATTACTGGAATCATCTTAAATAGGTCAAACTTTATTTTACGCATTATCAATTGACATAATTCTCATTTCTCAGGAAATTTACAAAGATCGTAAAAAGTTTTCCAAGCATGTGTTTGATGTAGCTTCGTCCGATCTTGTCAATATGGGTATCTGTGTTGTGAGTTACACCCTTAAGGATATCCGTGATGATGAGGTATGTTCAACTTTTTATTATATATCCTTTTTATTCTTATATATCTATTTTACTTACTAATAAACATTTATTGATAATTTAATTGTATGTCGTTTTCATTCTTATAAATCTATTTGACTTAAAATTTATTGATAATTAAATTTATATTGTTCATTTATATATTAGTTGCACTTCAGGATCTTTGATTAATATTGAATTAACATTATTGCATTAACCATGAAATGTTGTACATGGTCAATAAAATTTCTAGGTATGGAAATGTGAGTCAAAGCAGGATTGAAACAGTTACATAAAGTCATCCCTGATAGTTTTGAATTGACATAAAACTATGCCAAGCATATCATATTAATTGCTTAATTTCTGTGCTGGTCAGTCATGCCGTTTTGACATTTTATGACTAAAGATGTTTTTAAAAGAATTGATTATTTTTTATGCCAATTCCCAGGCCATGAAATTTGGTCCAGATAAGTTATGTGTTGAATAATTAGTGTGTCGGTGTAAACGTTTCTTTTTCCTTATTTTTTATGATTTTGACAGAACGTCCATGTATAATGCACAAATATCTTTTCTCCTGGTAATTCAGAATGGAAAGAGAAAAAAGCATTATCCATGGGTCAGTCGATAAGAAAATGTTGTTAAGTAATATTTTGGGAAAAAATTGTGAATAATTTTATATTGGATGCAGGGGATTGGTTTCGTGTGATATTTTGAAGAAAGAAGTTGCATTTAAGTCATTTTAGTTCCACAACACACAGTATGGTGTGTTTTTGTGAAGCTGTCTGTTGTTCTTTATAAAGAACATGCTTGTACTGGTTGGTAAACCAGAAACACTGAGTTTGGTCAGTAACCCGGAGATCTGAGTGCGAATCTTGGTTGCAACAGGTTGTACCTTTTTATGGAAATTTGACAGAAATGTTGATTTTCCTCCATATGTTAGACATACACTTGTATCCCTGAAATACCGCAGAAAAAACAGCCTGAGTTTTAAGGTCAATAACGGCTATTTTTAAGGGCTGACTTAAGATTGACCAATCACATTGAAGTATTTTGAGACAAAGATTTTTATATATCGCTGATTATGTCATTTAAAGTATTTAAACTATAGAACAATTAACATGTTTTTTTAGCTCACATGTCACAAAGTGACAAAGTGAGCTATTAGGATCACTCTCCGTCCGGCGTCGTGCGTCGTCAAACTTTTTGTTGTAACCACACTAGGGGCCACATTTTTGGCTCAATTTTAGCAAAACTGGGTCAGAACGTTAATATCAACAAAATCTCGGACGAGTTCGATATTGGGCCATTTGGGGTCAAAAACTAGGTCACCAGGGCCAAATAAGGGAAAACCTTGTGAACACTTTAGAAATCACTGTTTTGACTTTATCTTCATGAAACTTTGTCAGAATGTTTATTTTAATAATATGTAGGTCAAGTTTGATAATGGGTCATTTCTGTAGTAGAATTAGGTCACTAGGGCAAATTGCTGGAAAACCTTGTGAACACTCTAGAAGTCACTGTTTTGATTGGATGATCATGAAACCTTGTCAGAATGTTTGTCTTCATAATATCTTGGACGAGTTCGAACATGGGTCATCTTGGGTCAAAAACTAGGTCGCTAGGTCAAATCTTATGAAAAACCATGTTAACACTGTAGATTTCACAGTTATTGTTGGATCTTGACCAAACTTTGTCAAATCGTTTGTTTTAATGATATAACGGTCAAGTATAAATATGGGTCATCTGGGGTCAATAACTAGGTCACCAGGTCAAATCTTAGGAAAACTTTGTTAACACTGTAGATGTCACAGTTTTAATTGGATCTTCACCAAACCTTGTCAAAATGTTTGCCTCAATGATATGTGGGTCAAGGATGAACATGGGTCAGCTGGGTTCAAAAACTGGGTCACAAGGTCAAATCTTAGGTAAAAATCTTGTAAAAGCTCTAAATGTCATAGTTTTGATTGGATCTTGGCCAAACCTTGTCAGATTGTTTGTCTTAATGATATTAAGGACAAGTTCAAATATGGGTCACCTAACCAGGTCACAAGGTCAAACCTTAGGAAAACCTTATTAACACTGTAGATGTCAAATTTTGATCGTATTTTCACCAAACCTAGTCAGACTGTTTGTCTTAATGATATGTAAGACAAATTCGAACATAGGTCGTCTGGGGTCAAAAACTAGGTCACCGGTTCAAAACAATGTTTTAATGAGTGAACAGTGATTGTCATGTGAGCGATATAGGGCCATCTTGGCCCTCTTGTTTTTTTTTAGAAAAGTAGAAAATGTCCAGTTTTCTATGGAAACCTTTATTTCTTTTTCAAGGAACTGTTTTTTAGGCATTACTTAATTTATATTATAAGTACAATATGATAGATCTTATTTAAGATTAACCTAGAAATGTTCTGAAAGCTATATACATGTATAGTGAACAAATATCTGCGTTGTCTTTTTCGATTTCATCTGGTTTTTGTTATCGTAATTAACTCTGATCGGTAAAGTAGCAGGTAAGGTTTTTGCATCCCATTCTAATAAAAGATAGGAAACGCTTTCTGCACACAGTATGTGGGAATGAATGACTCCATATACGTTGAACTGCAAGCAAAATTGTGAATCTTTGATCCATTGAATTGCACCTAACTACACTAATTCAAAGACGCTATAATTTTATTGTGTATTTGGTATGCAAGATTTCGGTACTTTTTCTGTAAGTGGTATCGTGGCATCAACTTTAATTACTTGTACTGAAGTCTTGTGTACGATTCTCATTGGCGATGATTTTCTGCTTATAATTGCATGAGTAACTAGCTATCATGAAACTTTGACAAAACAAAAAAAATCTGGGTTGATTTATGTTAAGTTCTGTATTGAAAAGTAGTAATTTGTTTATAATTATGGTATGTTAGAATTATTTGAGTATTATATATTAAAAGTAAATAATAAATGTATGTTTGATTTAAAAGTTTTATTGGACATAAATTTTGTGCATATTTAGAGTATGGGGGAAGAGTTATTTGAACAGTGATGGGAGGGGTGTTTCAAAGTGCATCATACTTGGGCGTTTGTAATTCTTAGTGTTAAATTGATTTTCAGATTGTGTTATTTGACTGAATGTATAGCTTGGTAAACACACATGATGTCATCAATATTGCATGCTGCTGTGCACCCAGGGGTGGGTGGGGAATGGGGAATTAATAAACAAAATAAAATTATGAATTAAAACTTATCCTGTGACCTAATGTATTGTCTTTTGCAATTAATTCACTAAACATGAATATTTTAAATCACCCTTTAATGAAAAATAATTCATTGTTTGTCAGAAGTTACCATAGCAAATATGTATTTTTGTCATGTGAAAATGTCCCTTCTATTTTTATAAGTTAAAAAAATGTTACTTTTCTACATGAAGTTTGTTTTTGTTTGTAGTTTGACCCGGGCAAAAAATATTTTAAGACAAATCAATGTTTTATTTGTAGTTTATATGAAATATTGATGATTTTGATATTTATGCTGCATAGGAAACCTTTGTGTTGATTTTAGCTTTTACTGTTGGGTCACGTTAAGGAATGTACTATGTTTGTTTTATTTAATTGTGGCAAACAGTTGATATGGTTTCTACACTTGAACGAAGTTCATGTTGAATCCTTGACAACTTAATTTATGTGATGTTATTATTGGCTTGGCTGAATAATTTCCAGTGGTTTAATGCATGAAAAACTGAATTATTAAAATCCCAACATAGCCATGTTTAAAAAAATCTTTGTCAGCTGTCTGCCATTTTTATTGTAACTTGGGTAAGATGCGGGTAGGCCGTTATATTTTGTTGTATAAGGTCAGGGGTGTGATACTTCTGCCATTTGGTCATGGGTGTGGTTTTCTGGGATCCGGTCAGGGGTGCAGTTCTTCTTGAATTTGGTCAGGGGGGAGATACTTCTGGTTAAGATTCTTCTGGGATCCAGTCATGGTTTTCTGGGATCTGGTCAGGGGTATCTGGGATCTGGTCAGGGGTATCTGGGATCTGGTCAGGGGTTTCTGGGATCTGGACAGGGTTTTTCTGGGATCTAGACAGGGGTATCTGGGATCTGGTCAGGGGTATCTGGGATCTGGTCAGGGGTATCTGGGATCTGGTCAGGGGTATCTGGGATCTGGTCAGGGGTTTCTGGGATCTGGTCAGGGGTATCTGGGATCTGGTCAGGGGTTTCTGGGATCTGGTCAGGGGTTTCTTGGATCTGGTCAGGGGTTTCCTCACTGGAGATTATCAAGGGGTCATTTCTGTGAAACATAGGTTACGAAAAGGGAAATTGGGGGCCCTGTGATCTGGTTATTTTATCTGACTTGTAACACAACTGTGAGTTTGAGTCCCATTCAGTACAAACTTTACACATTTAGAGCTATCCAGTTTAAAGTGATTTTGAACCTTTTATAGTACTCATTATTATTAATAGGAAAAGATCAGAGAGCTATTTCTTCTGTGGGGTGTAGGGTAGTGGGTTAATTGACAGCAGACAAATTTTTTTTTAAATGTGGTCTCAAGTGCCTTATTATTAGTTTAGTTGTGTTTGTCTAGAGTGCCTTAAGTCATAACTTTATGTTGTATGACACAAATTGATTGTTTCTTACAAAAAAAAAGAAAAACCATTCTGTTATGAAAGATGTTAAAGTAGTAACTAATATGTATAGTTTGTAATTTAAGATAAAATGTAGAATCTGTTAATGAATCGCTTACTGCTTTTTCTGCTACAATTGGTGTGTTTTAACCCAGTTAAGAATTAATGGCTTGATTTGTAATAATAATCATTTTTGGAAGTCTTAGCCATACAGTAATAATAAATACCAAATTCTGTGTTTTGATGTTACCCACTAACTCTTGTTTCTGTTGTAAATGTTGTTATTTGTTCTTGATTTTCAGCATAGTTTACACATCTTTCACTGGATATGGAGGTGAACTTTGTACCATTGTACTCATAACCTCATCCCTATCTGGGTTGTTTGAACAAAGGTCAATTTGAACTACATGAAGTAGTGCATGTATAAATATAACATGTTTTGTAATTTTTTAGGGCTATCTTATGGCATTAGGTATGAAACGTACGGCTGAAGTTAAGAGAGACGCAAAGATTGGAGAAGCTGAGGCACGCAAAGACTCAGGAATAAAGGTGACCTTCACCCTTATTGGTCGCTGATGGATGGAATAAAGGGCTGCTTTGTTGACATATGCTTTGATTGGCATGTATTGAAAGACTCGCAACAAGAAAGCTAACATCAAAAGTCGACCTTGATATCATAGCTTTTCTAGAAAAAAATACTGTATTTTAAATGTTTTAGGTGTTTAATATTTTTTCATCTGTTTCGGACTTTGTTGTAAAAAAAGGACACATATTTTCTTGTCAGACTTGATCATGCTTTACTCATGTTGCCAGTCTTACAATAGCTAACTATAGCTGGTCTTATCTTGTACTAACATTCTTGTAACCCCAGAAAACATGTCTGCCTCTAATTTGTCACTTATTATATCAAAATCAGGGCTACTTAAAATCTCTGGGTATGGCTAGAACCGCTCAGGTGAAACGAGATGCTAGGATCGGTGAGGCTGAAGCAAATAAGGACTCGGGGATTAAGGTTTGTCATCGTTGTAAGCTTTTTTAGGAGATGTAAGCCAACTCAGTAGTTAGCCATAATTTGACTCTCTGTGTGTAACATTTTGTGCCTTTTTTTCAAAGTAAATTTCAATTATACTCAGTCTTGTTTTTTCCTGAATTATAAAAATGGTAACTCGGGTGAAGCTCACACTGTCTGTCACAAATTTGAAGATATTACATCCTATGTTAAATTGTCCTCCACCTCTGAATTATCTGGGATAGCTTGGTAATAACTTGCGGATAGAATGTGGTTAGTACTGGTTACGGCCTTAATGAAATGCAGGGAAGCTGGAAAATGGCGTTACATCCGATGAAATAAATGATGACAAGTATTGTAGTCTAGCTGTGTTGCATGCAATTGCCTGTCTAATATTGCGGAAAAAAATTGTCTAAAAATGCTTCTATATAATATTCCTTTTCTTTTTGCGAAAAGTAAATTTTTTGGCTTTTTTTTTAATCAATAATGAATTATATGTATATATATAGTTGCTTACATCTCTGTTACTTGATGAAGCATGTTTTGTTGTCCCCTTCTGTTTTATAGTTTGCGCAATATGTGTATTTTTATAATACAATGTACATACCTTCACCCGTTTTCACTAATACATTACACCTTGAGTTTAGTTACAAAACCTTGTTAATTTGTTTATTAGTTTCTAACAAAGTTCAATAACAATTTGCATGAAACTTGCTTATGTGTGAATTTTATTTTCTGTTAGGGATTGGGGACTAGAATGGATAGTTTAGCAATTGTATAATGGTTTTGACTGTTGAGTTTGGAAAGCTTTTTGTAAAAGAATCAATAAAATAGAGAATACTTCATGATATGGATCATACAACATCTTACTAATTTTATTTAAAAATCCTCTTTTGTAAGGAATGTATGGTAGTTTTATTTTACAAGAAACTGCTGAAATATTAGACAATCCTTGTTTATTTAAGAAATAGTTATATTTAACAGCTGAAATAATTCTATTTGTAAAACTAATCTTTTTTAAAGAAATTATTTTAAAGCACCCTATATTAATAATTGTGAATCACTTTTGTAACCTATATTACTAGTTATAACTTGCTAAACACACTACTAACTCACATCAGTTTATATGTTCATGATATAGACATGTGTAATTCCTAAATATTATTTTGAGGTTTTATGCAGAATGCAGAGTTATCAGCCCTTGATTTTGTGGTCATGAATCTACCAATACTTACCCCTTCTTTTCTGTGTTATGCCCTTTATAATCCAATGTTTAGTATTAAATCCTTTCCCTTTTGTTTGGTGCCCCCTCTTAAGGAATTCTCCTGTCCCTTTTCCTAGCTAGGATCCTTTAGTAGGCCCCTGTCTTAAGGTTGCCATCTCTCCAGCATTAGACTCTTGACTCAACTTGATGTTGATGTTTAGTTTGTATGTACTTATTATGTTACAGTTTAATGATGAATACAGAATACACTTAAAAATCAATTATAGAATTTGAATTTTGATGTTGATACATTAATTGGATGTTACTAGTTCAAAACAACATAAAACATTTCTTTGCATGCTTGCCAATTAGGACTTAACAATATGGGTTTATATAAAACTTCCTCACTAATTAGGCTTATTTTATGCACCCATAATATTTTGCAAATGATATGTCAGGTATGTATTGTTGTATGTTAAGGAAATTATAACATTTTGGGAGTTGGAATGATACCTGTATGTTTGAAATTCTATAAATATGGAGTCATGATGGACAGCAAGTGAATTTGTTTTATATGTAACTTCTTTGCCGCATTCATTATAAATGTCACATAATTATTCAGTGTTTGAATGTAAAACATCCTACTTTATGATTAAGTTGTTATATTTTAAATAACTACGTATAACTACTAGTATTAATAAGATAAAGTATTCTGTAGATATTTTATGTGATTGGTCTAAATGACTAATTTTGACAGTAATTTGTATTAATTAATTAAAATCTTTATTTGCTACTGTGTGAATCGTATCTTTAAAATGAACGAACAAAGGCATTGGATTAAATTTTTAAACATTTATTTTTTTTAAACATTTATTTAGAAAATTTCATCTTTTTTATGAAACAATATTGTTTAAGTAGAATTGTTCTTTTTTCATAGCAAGCCGAGGCTGAAGAACGAAGAATGGCTTCACGTTACGCTAACGATATCGAGATCGCTCACGCTGAACGAGACTTCAATCTGAAGAAGGCAGCTTATGACCAGGAAGTGTTTGGAAAGAAAGCTCAGAGTGACCTTGCATCTGACCTTCAGGTAATTTTATCAATCTTTTATACATCCGACTGTACAAACACGGCTCAGCTGGAACCATACTGCATCTTGATGACTTCCATATTCTGTTAAACCTGTGAAAGTGGCCACCTCTGACTAAGGGCCATTTGTTTAAAAACCGTCATTGATAATTTAGAAAAAAATGACCTCTGAATAACGGCCACCTGTCAGTAAAGGCCACATTATATCTTTCTCAAGGATGGCCTTTGTTCACAAGTTTGCCGTTATTAAAAACTGTTGGTTTTCTGCTATGTGACTGACACATTAAAAATTCCTCACTTTAAACATTTTTTAAAGATATTTTAAAAGAAAGTTAAAGGATTGTCAGACCATAGTGCTACAAAGTATTTACAATGCAATCCACAGTTAAGCAGTCTTCAAATTTAGCCCCAGACCCATGACCAAGTCCACCAAAAGTTTTTCAGCGATAATTACTGTGGAATCATTAATTTTCATTGGGGATTTAATTTCATGGATTTCGTGGGTCAGCTCATACTTGAAATCAAATCCCCATGAATCTAAATGCAGAGATAAGGCATTTCATTTCAAAAATCAAAATCCACAAATTTATGTCCCCACGAAATAGCCATTATAGTAAAAACCACGAAAATTGAGCCCAACGAAAATAAATGAAAATACAGTATAACATATTTCAGAACAAAAAAAGAAATATTCTAATCCCTCAAGATAAATATGACCAAATGTCTGTTGCTTAAAAAAGTCTCGTGAAGACTGGGTTATAAAATGTTTCATTCTCGTCAACAGACGGCTAAGACCCGACAGAAGATCAAGGAAGAAGAAATGCAGGTCAAGGTCATTGAAAGAACTCAGCAGATTCAGCTCCAGGAACAAGAAATTACTCGACGAGAACGTGAACTTGAAGCTCGAGTACGTAAACCAGCTGAGGCTGAAAAATACAAGATGGAGAAACTGGCTGAAGCTGACAGGTAATAATTTGTGGTTTAGTCTGTAATTAACATACAAAATATGATCCTTACTAATTTTTTAGCTCACCAGAGCACGAATGTGCTCAGGGTGAGCTTTTGTGATCGCCCTGTGTCCATCGTGCGTCGTTCGTCGTGAAGTGGCGTCCATGTTTACTTGATAACTTGGTAACTTGATTTTACATAGACTTATATAGGAAATTTAAAAAATCTTCTTGTCAAAAAACTACAATGCCTAGAGCTTTGATATTTGGTGTGTAGCATAGTCTAGTGGACCTCTACCAAGTTTGTTCAAATTATTGCCCTAGGGTCAAAATTGGCCCCGCCCCGGGGGTCACTTGATTTATATAGACTTATATAGGAAAATTTAAAAAATCTTCTCCGAAACTGCAAGGCCTAGAGCTTAGATATTTTGTATGTGGCATTGTCTAGTGGACTTCTACCAAGTTTGTTCAAATTATGGCCCCGGGGTCAAAATTAGCCCTGCACTGGGGTTTATTCTATTTTATATAGGAAAATTTAAAAAATCTTCTTCTCCGAAACCACAAGGCCTAGAGCTAAGATATTTGGTATCTAGCTTTGTCTAATGGACCTCTTTTAAATCTGTTCATATAATGGCCATGGGATAAAAAACGGCCCAGATGGGTCACTTGATCTAACTTGGACTCATATAGAAAACTTCAACAATGTTCATCTCCAAATGACCTTTTCTCCTGGTGAGCATTTATAGGGCCATCATGGCCCTCTTGTTTATGGTAGACAAAGAGCGATATGATTTAACAGACAACAGATACCAGGAATACAAACATGCAAGAATGATTCTGTTATTGAAAAGGTCCATGGTCCAACGGTCCAGTAAATTTTCAGTACATATATTTCAGAACAAAAACATATTTTGAACTTTAGTTGTGCTGGCATGTTTCAACCTTGTTCAGTTCTGGACAAACAGAAATCTCCAATAAAGTTAGATTATGGGTCATATTTTTTATTGAGATACTAAGTATTTTAAGGAAGTGAGGTTTGTTGAACATTTGATGTCTCATTAAATAGGTATTAGTGGTAGTCCAGTGTTCATAGCCTTCAAAGGATTTGAGTTGAATCTTTTTGTGTTACTGACTAAAATATTTATTACACTAAAACATAAATTACAATAGAACATAAATTACACGACAGTATAAATTACACTAAAACATGAATTACACTAAAACATGTGTAACACGATAGTATAAATTACACTAAAACATAAATTACACAATAGTATGAATTACACTAAAACATTTGTAACACGATAGTATAAATTACTCTAAAACATAGATTACACTAAAACATGTACACGTATAACTCAATAGTATAAATTACATTAAAATATAGATTACACTAAAAAAATTTTTTACAGAAACCGTGTGATCTTGGAGGCAGAAGCTGAATCAGAATCAGTTCGTGTACGAGGTGAAGCTGAAGCTTTCGCTATAGAAGCTAAGGCTAAGGCAGAAGCTGAACAGATGGCAAAGAAAGCTGATGCCTGGAAAGATTACCAGGATGCTGCTATGATTGACATGATTCTGGAGACCTTGCCTAAGGTAAACTTTTAGGACCCTTAAATATGCAGTACTGTGGAATCATTCATTTTCATTGGGGATTTAGTTTCGTGGATTTCGTGGGTAGGCTCATCCACGAAATCAAATCCCCACAAATTTAAATTCTGAGATAAGGCATTTCTTTTCAAAAATCAAAATCCACGAATTTATGTCCCCACGAAACAGCCATTCTAGTAAAAACCACGAAAATTGAGCCCAAAGAAAATAAATGAAAATACAGTAACTCGACAGGGTGTACAGTACAATCTCTCCAGAGCGGTCCTCTCTTGAGCAAGAACAGCATGATTTTTCCCATTGTATGATTTAACTATCAATTTAACCTATCTAGAGCAAAAACCTCTCAACAGCAACATAATTTTGCTACTCCCAAAGGGTGTTACTTTGGAGAGGTTGCACTGTGTCAGTTCATGTTCTTTACTTTGGTAATTAATATATCTTTTCATTTTAAAGGCTCCATGTTATTAGGTTCTAAAACTTGGATGTCTCCATTTATTTTCCAGTCAAAACAATAAGGGGCTTGGGGCCGACGTCCCTTGCCTAAATTATGGTTTCTTAATTATTTTTGATGTTACTGTTCTTGTTTGACTGAATGGTTTGATAATATAGAATTTTGATATCTCAGATGATAAGATTGAGTATTTATATATAAGATTAAAATGTTGGATTTTTATACTGTTAACCCAACTTTTTGTTATCCATAATTCCAATATCCTTTCATTCTGAAGGACCTGCCTCTGTGGTTAAGGTCGCTGACTTCAAATCACTGTAACCTCATACTGACAGAGGGTTGTGGGTTTGAGCCCAGCTACCAAGCATGTCTCTTTATGTGAGAAAGTAGGCAGTTACTTACAGAGGATGGGGGTCTAGTACTGGTTCTTCCCATGAACAATGGTTTTGTGAACTGTCCATCTCACATGACTCTGACTGTTGAAAAGGGGCGTAAAACATCATTCTTAAGCAAAATCGTCGTAATAGAGCGGTCCTAATATCGGGGTGGTCTTAAGTAGGGTTTTTACTGTAACCGTATTTCTATTGTAGGTGGCTGCTGAGATTTCTGCTCCCTTATCTAACGCTAAGAAGATTACCATGGTATCAAGTGGTAAGGGAGATGTGGGCGTGTCTAAACTGACAGGTGAAGTAATTGACATCATGGAGAAAATGCCAGGTGTGGTAGAGAAACTCACAGGAATTAATATCCAGAAGGTAGGATGCTGTATATAATCTTTGTCATGTTTTATTTCCAGACCAACTTCTTATTATACACATGCATAAAACAAAGTACTCATGGAGACTGAACTTACATAAACTTGCACTGCAACATGGAATGGGAACTAGTTTAGCAATTGTTTGGCAGATGTAGAAAAATGTAATGTTTTGGTCTGCATCAAAGTTCAGTGTCGGCTATGGAAAGCTGAACTGTCATTCAGTTTTCAAAACTAATAACTTTTAAAAACCTGTTCGAGTATTGAATGATGTAAGTTATTGATATAATGTTTATTTTGACATTAATCTGATTTGAAAACTGTAAGAAAGACAAACACATATCTTATGAAAGAAACAGCTATAGTGTAACAAAATAATGTCACTCATTGCCAAGTTGACTAAATGTGCCTTCATTGTTTAGAATAAGTGAACAAGGAAGTAAGTATGTTGTTGTGTGATGATTGTCCTGCTCATTGTGACAAACATTCATTCATTATATAAAATGCTTATAAAAGCAACAGGAAGTTATCCATAAACTAATTATCACTAAAAATCAATAGAATTTATGACCCTCTTTATTGACTAGGTGTCAAGTCTACAGAGATTTAGCTGACTGTGAAAAGACAGGATTAATCCCATTAGGGACAATAAAACAAGAGATTAGACCTCATGTGGATTTTGGGGGGGGGGGTCACTTATATAGTAGCTGTTCAATGTCTTTAATGTGTTTTTGTCAACTTGTTTTGTTTTTGTATTTCAGAACATCAAACAAACAGTAAGAAGGCAGTAAGATGACACACAAACATTTGGTGTCAAGTTGGTGTCAATTTTTCAGGAGACTGTAGTCAGGATAAATACTAGTATATGAACATTGAACCCACAGTTAGATCAAGATCCTTAAATATATCAATACTAACTAACTATCATATGAAAGATGCGGATCATTTTATTTACTGAATACTCGATATTGTAATATCTATTTGTACTTTCTTATATTGATAATCAACATTTATGTAAATTATGCGTGTTGTACAAATCAAGTAATGCATGTGGAGATGTTGTTTGAAGTGATTATTTAGTTCGTTCAGAACAAGTTTGACGTTTCAATGCAATAATTATTTTATGTGGTCACTCTCTGACCACTGAACATTTATTGAAAAGTGTAGCGTTTTTTCTCTGTGGATTATTTATGGAAAAACTTCATTTCTTCACTTTGTTTAAGCAGATGTTTTATACTTTCATACATGTATAAGTCAATTATTTTATTTAATTATGTTAGAATTTATATGTATAATATATGTATCAAATATTTCACTAACACATCATTACCTCTCAAAGTTACACCTATAGGCTGTTACAAATTGTTGTCTTAATCATTTATCACTTTTTCTACCTCTTTAAAGGAAAAAATGCCTGGCATTGCTTCGCTTTTATAATACTGATTTTATATTATTTTAAACCAATGAACAAAATCAATTGTGAAATCATTGTAGGTCTGTAATTAAAATTAGATAAGTTGTTCTAATAAACATAGAATTATGTTCAAAGTTGCTTCGGTTATTTGTATCATTCAGGCAGGAAAACTTGAAAAAGCATGCCTAAGTAACATGGCTGCTTAAGCTGTGGTCCAGAAATACCCATTATATAAGTGATGTAAGTCATTTATTGATAAAAATTGTGAATTTTACTGTCAGCAGAATTGCAGACTGCATGGTGATTTTTTCTCAGTTTATGTCCATCAGCCTAGATCTTGTACAGTGAATGATAGTTAATGCGAACGATTAAATGTCTTTTGTTCATCACTCTGTTTCTTGTATTTTATTTGTCTTTAAGGCAGCTATTATTGTCATCCTGTGAGATCAGGTGGGCGGAGTTCTGTTTTACTTAAATTGTGTGTTAACACCCTGTGAGATCAAGTGGGGGAATACTGTTTTACCTAACTTGTGTGTTAACACCCTGTGAGATCAAGTGAGCGGAGTTCTGTTATACCTAACTTTTGTGTTAACACCCTGTGAGATCAAGTGGGTGGAGTTCTGTTATACCTAACTTGTGTGTTAACACCCTGTAAGATCAAGTGGGTGGAGTTGCATTTTACCTCACTTGTGTGTTAACTTAACCCATTACTCAACAAGCCACCAGCTACTTTTATCACAACTTATGATAACAGAAAGCAATGTTGCTACTTAAAGTAGATAATATCTTTGATGAAATGACTGTTTGTTTGTAGGGATGATGATTCATTGCAATAAATTAATGCTTGTGAAAAAAATGTTAAGCTTGTTTGAACAAAAGTTTGCAGATAATTGCACCATAATCTATCAGGCCTGACTTGGCTTACTTTTCCTTTTGAATGTAACAATGTTTACGAGTTGTTAATCTTTGTTGTTGTGAGATTTTCGGATGTTTGCGTCATCAAATAGCTGCCACGTAATTATTTCATATTATGTTCATTATTTCTTGTTAGTATAACAAGATTTTTGTATAAAATTGAAACGATCTTAATGATCCTTACAAACTGCACATTTTCAGCTAAAAATGTCTGAATTTTATCCTAAGTAATTTCAAATTAATCAAGGTCGTATTTTATTCATGTGTTAGTTATCATTAAGTATATAATTTCTTCGTTCTTAAACATATTTTCAAAATGTCCGTGTTTTTATAGAATCAAAGGCAAGGTTTAGAATTAATAGCAGACATTTTGATACCTTCTAACTGTGCCTTGGTAATGCAGCATTACTTAGATTTTTTTAGGCATTTAAATATTTTTTGTGAATTCATCATTTTCTAGGAAGTGTTTACTCAAATCTGAATGTGCCTTTGAAAAAACTTGTTGGTCAACCCTTGAAATAAAAGGAGAATTTTTAGTCAACCCTCTTGTTAATGTGTCATGTCTGCTTATTATTCTTAATCTTATTACCACAGTAATTGTACTTTGTATTGTTTAAATTTATAAGCATTTAATATTCTGATAATATGATATTGTGTATTTTTTTATTTTGAAGTAAAGCTGGGGTACATATCTTGGCAGTTTGAAGAATTTGGCCTGTTTTTTACTCTGAAGTGATTATGTATAATTTTTACTTGTGTAATTTATAGTATCTTAATTGTTTGTTTCGTTTTACCCTGTTTTTATATGTGTTAAGTTACGCCATTTGAATTTGTGCTGCAACTGTATAGTGTTCACCTAGGGTAGAAATTTTAGTTTGAAATCCTTGCACAATAATTGCTCACTTGGTCAAAGTTTCGACAGTATGTCACTGAATTTATTTGTTACAATTTCATGTCTTCATAACACAACAAACATGAGGTATTCGTACATCATATACTTTCAGATTTAACCATAACTATCTCTTCTTAATAGCGTTTGAAGTTTGTAAAATTTTGTAACCTATGTGCAGTGGATGTGTCACCTGACTGCTGTACTAGATTTATGTAAGCCATCATCTCTCATATAAAAGTACTATTAGTTTGAATGGAAAATTCTTGTATGTAGACTTGTGTTGAGATTCATTACTTGAGTATATCAATAAAAAAAATGATTTCAGTGAATTTATTAACCTGATTCAGTATCTTTCTACTTATGTATCAGTATTGTTCTTTATTGTTTTAACTAAATAATAAAACATGTACTTGGAAGTTATTTACACTTTTCACTGAGCTGTTTTTGCTTTTATGATTAAATACTGTAATTCTTCAATTTGTGAAATGAGTTTAGTAATTTTGTCATATTGCTCAGCTATGAAAATTAGTACTTTAGGTTATGGATTTTTAACAATTTATTAGCTCAATAACAGTAATAAAAAATTGTAAGAAATTGGATTAAATTTGTGAAACAGAATTCAATAAAAGATTGTCTTTGTATGTTTTATGTACCAAATGTATTTCATGTTAGTGATTATTAAACATATTCTGTAAATTTACATCTTGTGTGTTGTTTTTTATCCTTACAAAATTTACTCTTAAAAGTCTTTGTTGACCTACATAGATGATTGGTGGTCTAGTGATAACATGCTGAACTACTGAACAAAAGGTTGTGGGTTCGATTCTCGGCTCTGCCTTTCGAATTTCTCAGGGACACTTTTTCAGTGTCCCCATCCTAACTACCAAGTCAAGTACTGTGTTTAGAAAATCACAGGAAAAAGGTTGAGGTGTTTATTGGTGCTATAATTTATACTGGGTACGATAAACCACCAGGAAAAACAGTCGAAGAGTAGGGTACATGATCAAGTGTTCAGCAGATTTACAAATTAAAGTATTTGATGTCTTACTTTAAATGTGAACAGATGTCGGATTCGGAAGGAATAAACTTTTGTAACAAGATTATCCCAGAAGAGTGTGAACAACCTGAGTTACATGGGTATACTTGTTTATCCTAACCAGAGGCAGTGATAGGGGCTCTGACCCTCCAGGCGTGTTCTGCAACCCCACTACCTACTTCTTTAAATATTACGCCTTCCCAACCTGATGTCCTGGATCGGTCTCTGCTAAAGGGGGGGCTGATCACTGTTTCAGTATTTTGTAACAAAGTGAATTGGCTAGTCATGAAGAGTTAACTTCAAAAATGTTAGTTTATTGCTTGAAAATAATTTCGGGAGGTAAGCATATAGTTGTTAATTCATAACTCAGCAGCAGTTGTCTCCCTTGAAGAGTACTTGGTGTAAAATTATATTAACGCTGCCTTTACTGCTAGCGCACACCAAATTAGTAGAATCAGTACTTTTAGAATATGTTATATACACTTCTTATTTGCAAAAGCGTTTTCTTTTCATATTTTGCGGCAAATAGCCGCGAGTGTCACAGCGTACGTGTGATTAGCAGATAAGCAAGCGCTGTTTGATCTTGATTTTAGCCGGAAAGCTTTTGTGGTTATCGTTCAGTTTGTAAGATTTCACAGGCAAAACTACGTTTATTTCATGCATTTAATGCATGCAACTAGCTGGCATTAGGAATGATAGAACTATTTATTCATGATGTGATTTATACGTTAATGTTTGTCTTAGGAAAACTACGTGTGAAAGCATTTTACGAGTTTTGTCATTTTCAGAAAATCAGTGAATTATTTTTGACACTTGGAAGTTGGAGCACAGTGAATGATGGAAGTCTTATTTGTTTGTAAGTTTTGACTATTTACTTTTATAACGTAACTTTTGATACCTGGAGTTGCTGTGTATACAATTAAGAGTTCACTACGTTAGAACTTAGAGTTAGAAACATCATTCTGGATAGCTGTATCAATATAATAAATACACAGGAACACAGGTGGCAGTATCCCGGAACAACCATTTTTCGAACACAACCAAAATTCGAACACTTCCTTTATTCCACGAGCGCTGATGTCATGTTACACTAATTTGCATAAAGTCACGTGCTATTTGACTTCAACTCCCGCTTAATCGTCAAAGTTTACATATTGATGGATATGATCAGAAAACCAATAAGAAACAAATTGTTTTACCTCTCTCAGTGCAAATAGTCCAAATTCCACTAATACAAAATATCTACCACGTAAAAATAGTAAAAAACAATGTTTCCAGCGAGTAAATAAAACATTTAAAGTATCGGCTGCGCAGCTTTAGCTTTTACCTCAGTCCCAGATATATGGAATTAAATAGGTTAGGTAAAACACCTCTAAATGTTTATCAGATTTGACATAGGGGTCCTTACGAACTGAAAATGATTTTTCATCAAATTTTTTTTTATTAAGTGCATTATTTGCAAGACATATCAACCTACAGATCTTGATAAATGTCCGTATCTGGTGATTGTAAAATGGGGAAGATACAATGGTTGTGATGGTGGGGTGCATTTATCATTTTGCACCCCAGTAAGGGTTCTCAGAAGAGGAGACCCTTTCTACTGCCCTATATGTACGCGTGAGCAGTAGACTTACAAGTGTTGTATTTTAAATATGTTATGAAGTTAATGTTTTTTTTTTTTTTTAAAGAAAACTTATTTAACAGACTTACGAAACTTTTTATGACTTTTGGTACCCCTGATATTCCTTGGGCAACATATTTAGTGGTGTTTAACCTTGTGTTCGAAAAATGGTTAAAATTTTCCGGGAATACGTTAAGTAGGTCATCACTTTATGTTTACATTATTTAAAGTTTGAGCAAGTTTTTTTGTTAAATTTAACTTTACAACGTGTAACGTTTAACATGAGGAACAATATGCAAGAATGATTTTCGAGCAAGTTTTCCCTTGAAATTTATTATTGGCCAAAACAAGCTTAAGTGTTCGAAAATAGGTTGTACCGGGATATCAGTGTTTGGTCCACAAATGATGAAAAAAAATTCCAGTCACTGATCTTATATATACTATCAAGGTAAAAAGCCTACTATATGTCTATATGCCCAAACAATGTGGAACATCGCATCTTGGTGTTTCAGCATAAAAGATGTGCGCTGAAGGAAAATCGCAACACATGTCATTCAGATAAACTATAAAGTATTTATTCCTACCGAAAATCTCATTTAATTACATTGAATATCTGTGAAACGTTAAATTGTGTTCCTTTCTTTATTTAACTTTGCTGCAAGCCATTATGAGTCAAGTGCGAGTGATTTATCAAGCGATCTGATTGGTTGGCATGAAATGAACATTCTGTTGTACACACATATCCGACCATTCAGATCGCTTGATTGGTCGGATATAGTCGGACAACCTGTCACAAAAAATTAATTCAATGACTGAGTGTTTTATGTAGAGTCAAATAATTAGGTGTATCTTTATCAACAGCACATGTATAAGAAAACATCCTGTGCATGATTCTACAAGAATTAAAACTTGACTGACTTACATTCTACCCTCCATAGTGTGTCATTACAAATTTACAATACTGTTGAATAATTTAGAAATTAATACTACATTTTTGAGTTGATGATTTTTTGAGCATGGTGGTCCACAGGACCTGTAACTTCTCAAACCTACTGGTCCTTCCGCACTTTCACAGGTCTTTCAATTTTAGTGATAAATATAAAAAAAACTTATCTTACAGAGGTTTCCGAGTCATCCCGTACCCTATTTTTAGCGATGTACTATATTTGATTGTTTTTGTTCATAAAAGCAGTTGTAACTAACTTGCATCATGACAGATTTAAACATTAATATACAGCGTTTTTTTTCCTTCTTTGGACGGGGCCGGTAAACGGACCCGTTCCCAATCTCTACCGGACCCATCCCAATTCGAGCACGGACCTGTACCAATTTGATCAATATTGCCCTTTTCCCAATTTATTTTAAAATATCAATCAATATCGTCCGAAACCACCTAATAATCACAATCTCTAACACAATTTTTACTGCCGATAACGGCATTTTCACGTGTACGATGTTAGATCGAATAATTCCGAGTACGAAAAAAAATAGGTAGACTGGTTTGCCGTATAATTACGATAAAACATGTGGCGCTTGGAAAGAAAACGAAACCAGTCGATTTCCCGAAAATGAGTCAAACCGAAAGTATAAATCACGACAGTATACATGTAATATTGTAAAAAACTTAAACAGAAAGTGGCTCTACTTCCAGACATCGAACCGATTTTGACTTTATGTCTCTATTGTGCCCAGCTGAGAGTGTTAACCGATTTTCGGGTCGAAAATGAGAAGTTACGTTCTCGTTTCATTACGTGTAGTGTTAGAGCAGAACACGACCAGCAGTGCATGACAACCAGGTAGACCTTACTCTATGCAATGCTAATTTAAGGCTCTTGATCCTGATTCTTAATAATATTCATGAGAAAATTGATGAATGTAACATGTTGTGAACTTTTCACAGGCACACACAAGCGAAACAAGACTGTCAGATACTCATGTTTTTGGGGGGACTGACATTGGACCAAATTTGACATTATGTCCCTTGACTAAAAACAATGTTTATTCTCCTAAACCCCCCTACAGTAGAATTTTATGGTCTTGAAATAAAGTTTTGATAAATAAGATCAATAAAGTAGGCAAGCTCTTTGTTTGCAATCAACAAGGTTATAACCTATTGATAATCAAATGTAGGGAGTAGATATGTATGCTGTTTTTCCCTTTTCTAAGGCCCCACCACCTTTTCTCTAAAGGTAGGCCCAGAAGTGTTCTTTCATGTGAACATGCTGTATAAATACATTACTATGATGGCTTTGACTTTTTTGCTTATCAATAAATGTGATCCAATGTTATTTTTCACATTTTTATGTGCATAAACCTATGAAACAAGATCATAAAAGTAACTTAGATTATAAAACTTACTAAAAGAAAGCAGAATCATTTATGTGACTTGCTAAAACTGTAATTTATTCACCTTATATAAAATTCCCAATTTGCCTTATTTCGCGACATGAAATTCCCAATTTGGCACTTTTCACGACTCGAAAATTCCCAATTTGATCGGTACCGGACCCGTTCCCAATGAGGTGAAAAAAAACGCTGATATATTCATTCTGATAAGTCAGTGAGTCACTGCAAGTTCTTTCTGTATTGAAGATATTTAATGATGAAGAATCATTTACATTTGTTGAAAAAAGTTAATCAAATTGATCATCACTGATTATTGTGTATGGTCAGTGGTGAGTCTATATGTGTTGATAAAATGCAATATACAAGTATATGTTCAATGTAAGTGCACTGAATTTTTAGAAAGTGATCATGTTTTTAAAAATGTGTTTCACTAAAAAAATGCACAGGCCATAAATTACTGTTTTGCATTAAGTTTTTCTGTTAGTAAGAATTAAATAATAAATGGAAAAAAAATCACACAGAAAACTTAATTGATTTAACTCTAAAATGCAGCATAAAAATATATTTAACAGACTTTCATATTATGTACATTTTGTGCATACAAGCAAACTAAAACACTTAATTTGTAAACACACAAAAAAGGTAGTAAAATGTCAGTGTAAAAAAATACAAAAAAATCAGATTCTTTACCCTTCTTTGGTGGTACGAGTGAGCAAGAAATCACTGTAGCACTTGATCAAATATAATTATTACTCCAATAAATACAAGAAGTAAAGATCATACTTTTATTTAAAAATTTGAGTATGAGTAACTAAAAGAGAATTGGATTTTCATAATTGCAAAATTTATCGGACACCCAGGGTGTAATCGGTCCTTGGCGATTTCTGTCGGTCTCAGACCAATGGACTTTAGTAAGTGTCAGAGCCTATGATTTTATAATCACTACCTTGAATAATAAATTATAAAGTAATTTTTTTTTAATCTTCTTTGTTTGTTAATTTGGTTTTAACACTGTTTTTCAACAAGTTTTCAGTTACATACGGCGGCTATTCTGGACTGTATTCTAATCAGTACTAACTTACTCTTCCTCTTCCTCAAGGAACCGGCAACTTCTCCACATGTGGAGCAAATTCAACATTGTTGTCAAATTTTTATGGAAGGGTATGACCTGCTGCAGCCGGGAATCAAACCCGAATTGCCAGGTTACAAATGCAGCACACAAACCACTAGACCACGGCTGCGGCTTGAGTCTTCTTTGTTTTTAGATTATTTATATACTTTTTAGCTCACCAGAGCACGAATGTGCTCAGGGTGAGCTATTGTGATCGCCCTGCGTCCGTCGTTCGTCGTGAAGCGGCGTCAATATTTACTTAAAACAACATCTCCTCCTACACCGCTATTCCGATTGCAACCAAACTTTGCTGAAATGATCCTTGGGTGGTCCCCTTTCAAAGTTGTTCAAAAAATTAAATTTCATTAAAAACTCTGGTTGCTATGGCAACAAATAGAAACTTAAAAAATCTTCTTGTCCTAAACCACAGGGCCTAGAGCTGAGATATTTGGTATGTAGTATTGTCTAATGGAACTCTACAAAGTTTGTTCAAATTATTCCCCTGGGGTCAAAATTGGCTCCGCCCCAGGGGTAACTTGATTTTACATAGACTTATATAGGAAATTTAAAAAATCTTCTTGTCAAAAACTACAATGCCTAGAGCTTTGATATTTGGTGTGTAGCATAGTCTAGTGGACCTCTACCAAGTTTGTTCAAATTATTGCCCTATGGTCAAAATTGGCCCCGCCCCGGGGGTCACTTGATTTATATAGACTTATATAGGAAAATTTAAAAAATCTTCTTCTCTGAAACCGCAAGGCCTAGAGCTTAGATATTTTGTATGTGGCATTGTCTAGTGGACCTCTACCAAGTTTGTTCAAATTATGGCCCCGGGGTCAAAATTGGCCCTGCCCTGGGGTTTATTCTATTTTATATAGGAAAATTTGAAAAATCTTCTTCTCCGAAACCACAAGGCCTAGAGCTAAGATATTTGACATATGGCATTGTCTAGTGGTCATCTACCAAGTTTGTTCAAATTATTGCCCTAGGGTCAAAATTGGGCCCGCCCCGGGGGTCACTTGATTTTACATAGACTTATATAGGAAATTTAAAAAATCTTCTTGTCAAAAACTACAGTGCCTAGAGCTTTGATATTTGGTGTGTAGCATAGTCTAGTGGACCTCTACCAAGTTTGTTCAAATTATTGCCCTAGGATCAAAATTGGCCCCGCCCCAGGGGTCACTTGATTTATATAGACTTATATAGAAAATTTAAAAAATCTTCTTTTCCGAAACCGCAAGGCCTAGAGCTTAGATATTTTGTATGTGGCATTATCTAGTGGACCTCTACCAAGTTTGTTCAAATTATGGCCCCAGGGTCAAAATTGGCCCTGCCCTGGGGTTTATTCTATTTTATATGGGAAAATTTGAAAAATCTTCTTCTCCTAAACCACAAGGCCTAGAGCTAAGATATTTGGTATGTAGCATTGTCTAGTGGACCTCTACCAAGTTTGTTCAAATTATTGCTTTAGGGTCAAAATTGGCCCCGTCCCGGGGGTCACTTGATTTATATAGACTTATATAGGAAAATTTGAAAAATCTTCTTCTCCGAAACCACAAGGCCTAGAGCTAAGATATTTGACATATGGCATTGTCTAGTGGTCATCTACCAAGTTTGTTCAAATTATTGCCCTAGGGTCAAAATTGGGCCCGCCCCGGGGGTAACTTGATTTTACATAGACTTATATAGGAAATTTAAAAAATCTTCTTGTCAAAAACTACAGTGCCTAGAGCTTTGATATTTGGTGTGTAGCATAGTCTAGTGGACCTCTACCAAGTTTGTTCAAATTATTGCCCTAGGATCAAAATTGGCCCCGCCCCAGGGGTCACTTGATTTATATAGACTTATATAGAAAATTTAAAAAATCTTCTTTTCCGAAACCGCAAGGCCTAGAGCTTAGATATTTTGTATGTGGCATTATCTAGTGGACCTCTACCAAGTTTGTTCAAATTATGGCCCCAGGGTCAAAATTGGCCCTGCCCTGGGGTTTATTCTATTTTATATGGGAAAATTTGAAAAATCTTCTTCTCCTAAACCACAAGGCCTAGAGCTAAGATATTTGGTATGTAGCATTGTCTAGTGGACCTCTACCAAGTTTGTTCAAATTATTGCCCTAGGATCAAAATTGGCCCCGCCCCAGGGGTCACTTGATTTATATAGACTTATATAGAAAATTTAAAAAATCTTCTTTTCCGAAACCGCAAGGCCTAGAGCTTAGATATTTTGTATGTGGCATTATCTAGTGGACCTCTACCAAGTTTGTTCAAATTATGGCCCCAGGGTCAAAATTGGCCCTGCCCTGGGGTTTATTCTATTTTATATGGGAAAATTTGAAAAATCTTCTTCTCCTAAACCACAAGGCCTAGAGCTAAGATATTTGGTATGTAGCATTGTCTAGTGGACCTCTACCAAGTTTGTTCAAATTATTGCTTTAGGGTCAAAATTGGCCCCGTCCCGGGGGTCACTTGATTTATATAGACTTATATAGGAAAATTTTAAAAATCTTCTTCGCCGAAACCGCAAGGCCTAGAGCTTAGATATTTTGTATGTTGCATTATCTAGTGGACCTCGACCAGGTTTGTTCAAATTATGGCCCCGGGGTCAAAATTGGGCCCGCCCCAGGGGTCGCTTGATTTATATAGGCTTATATAGGAAAATTTAAAAAATCTTTTCCGAAACCACAAGGCCTAGAGTTAAGATATTTTGTATGTAGTATTGTCTAGCAGACCTCTTCCAAATTTGTTCATATTATGGCCCTAGGGTAAAAATTGGCCCTGACCTTAGGGTCACTTGATTTTACTTGGACTCGTGTAGAAATATTTTAACAATGTTCGTCTCCAAATGACCTTTTTTCCTGGTGAGCATTTATAGGGCCATCATGGCCCTCTTTTTTTACGTTTTTTTTGGTTCTTGATTTATTCCTATGAATACATGTATTTGATTTTTCAAATGTTTTTTGGTCAAAATTTATCTATATTAGTCACATTCCCTAAATTACAAGTTATAAATTACATATTTTGGTATACATGTAGAAATCTACTCTGTTTTGAAATTTCCTGTATTTTGATGAATTTGTATGAAATGATTTTGAAAATGTTTTTGGGAATTAATTTGATTAATTTTTGAAGAAATGTTGTACAAACAATAAATTATTGTGGTCTTCAATTAGTAGCAAACATTAAGTAGAGTTAAAATGTCTATCTAATTTTTATTAATTAATGGCTTTTATTGTATTTTCAGATTTGAACTTCCAGGATGTGACTAAGATATATTATTTTCCTTGTAAATCAAACTGTAATGTTTCATGGGATCTTTTTTGAGTTATTGAAAAGTCAAGAACAAAGAACCAATTATGTGATACAACAAAGTTTCAAAATGAGGATCAATGTCGGAAACAATCTTTAGTTCTGTATTTCTCACAGGATAATAATTTCATGATGAACTGTGTTCATGTTATTGCTGATTCCTTTTCCTGGATTTATACTGGATTCCAAGACTTTTTTGTGGCTGTGGCAACCTTTCTACCCACTTTATTGGATTATAATTACCGGATGATGTCAGTCGTGTTGCGTGTTGCCGTGAATTTCTTAAATGCAGTTTGGGCTGTCTTAAACTTTATTTCTGTCGGTCTGTACACTGTTTTAGTCTGTACAATCGACTTTCTCACAGAGTTAGCAAACTTTATTTCGGCGTTACTTTATCTGTTATGGAAAATATTTCTCCTTGTATTAAGCTGTCTAGATCTTCTATTTCATTCGTTGGAATGTATTGCTTACTTTCTCTGGACCGGCGGAAAATGGGCTGCCGAGACTGTCACTATATCTGGACATAACCTGACAGGCGCAAGCCTCAGTACCTGGAAATATTTTGTGATTTCATTCAAGGAGTTCACAAATTCTGTTGTGGGTGGTTTTACCACCCTGGGAGTATGTGCAAAGTCATTATCTGTGTTCATTTATAAAATTCTATGTATCAGTTACGACTATATTTATGACTGTATTCTGTACACAGACTTCATGGTTCGGTATGTCTGTAGACACAGTATAGAGTCAGTGTTTTATTTCTTTACTAATTATTTGCTCAACCTGCCGAAAGAAGCTTATCTCGGATTCATGATTTGCTGCGTCAGTTCTGTGATTATTAAAAATGTGGTCGATCACTTGTGCTCAGAAGGATTAACGTTTCCAATTTCATCTTGGTTCGGTGCTAGAGTACCTGAGGATAATGATTCAGACTTTGAGGATTACGAACATGAAAGAGGTGAATTTTCTGATGATGATGATGTGTTTAACTACACATTTGATGACATGGGTAATGACGATGATAATCACGATGAGTTCAGCATAAATTCTGATTTTAGTGAATCATCGGATGAGGAGAATTCTAACAGTGATGAGGAATTAGAGATTGACTCTGATTCAGACAACGATAGTGTTGCGGCCAGCGAAAGTGAAATGAGTGAAATTAATATTCAGCTTCCTGATTTGCATGGAGATCGTTTTAACAATCTTAGACATTCAGCTACTCCGTCGAGAGTCACAGAGGATATGTCTCACGACGATCTTCAAAAAGTGATTGAATCGGAAGAAGAGAAACATAGATGTGTGGTTTGTCAGGACAGGAGTAAATCGGTGCTAGTTCTTCCATGTCGTCATATGTGTCTTTGTTTAGAATGTGGAAATCATATTGCAAGGTCAAGAACACGGGAATACAGAAAATGTCCGCTGTGTCGAACCAAAATCAGTACTATAATGAATGTTTATATGTAGTTGTATATATATTATTAAGATTGTAGGTGCTTTGTTTCTATGGCTCAAGAAGGAATTTATTTACTTAAAGTGTTTGCAGTTTTTGTAAGCATGTACATTTGTTGTCAACATTCATGCTGATATACATGTATGTTTACAGTCTTAGTTTTTCAGAGGTTATAAATATTTACTAAGGTTCAAAGTCCTCTTTGGTTGACAGCTGTCTGTGATTATTTCAAAATTGGTAAGAAGTTGACAGTTTACTAAAAAAAATACACTAATAATGTACCGGACATGCACATTCAAATTCAATAAAATTAAATGACTTAATTAAAGTAACGTCTTCTTTAGGCTTCCCATGCTCATTTCAAATGTTGTGAATGATATATTTGGGATTTCTAGAGGGTCAATTTTTGTTTCTAAGCAGTCAATTTGGCCTCTTGCCGCTTCTATTGAAAACACAATTAGGTCTGTGTTTGTACTTTGAGAGATTCTGGTTGATGTATATTCACTGGATTTATTTTTTAGAACAGTCAAGTGTGTTTCATCTTTCATGAGTGAACTGTTGTACATAATTATTAGCTAACCCTTACAATGATAATTGGCATTTGAACAAAATTATGCTAACATGTAGGTCTAAAAACATTGTTTGTTTCCAGTTACAGGCTCAATAAAAATAGGGGTCAGAAATTGTTTTTATTTATTTGGCTCTTGAAAAGTGTGTGGAAACTGGAAAGTTAAAAATGAGAAAGGGATGTACCATACCTCAGGCATAATAAAAATTCTAGGGTCACTAATAAAAAGTAGGCTAGGTTGGGTAACTAGAAACAAATAATGTTTTTACACCTTAGGCAGATTGTGTCAGCCATTATTTATTTTTCATTTCAAATCCTAACTTAGCTATTATGCTTTGAAAAAGTGCCAAATCATTGTGAATATTGTTGTTATAGAACACTGATCAACTTCCTAGTAATCTAACAAAACTCACTGCTGTAATAAATTTACACTTCACTTTCATACACTGCTTCCTCTGACCTCACCAGATCTAAATAACAAACAAATTCAGCATTATTAGTTAATATCGTATATTTGTAAGTAGCACTTGGGCAATGCTTGTGACGTACAACCATTTTAATACATAAAACTCATATACAAAATACATTTTGTGCTTCTTATATACACCATATTTATGTTACTTTTCTTAAACTCCGCAATTATGAAAAATTAGTGTCATCAGAAAAATTAGAGTCATCAGAAAAATTAGTGTCATCAGAAAAATTAGAGTCATCAGAAAAATTAGTGTCATCAGAAAAATTAGAGTCATCAGAAAAATTAGTGTCATCAGAAAAATTAGGGTCATCTTAAAAATTAGTGTCATCAGAAAAATTAGAGTCATCAGAAAAATTAGTGTCATCAGAAAAATTAGAGTCATCAGAAAAATTAGTGTCATCAGAAAAATTAGAGTCATCTTAAAAATTAGTGTCATCAGAAAAATTAGAGTCATCAGAAAAATTAGTCATCAGAAAAATTAGAGTCATCAGAAAAATTAGTGTCATCAGAAAAATTAGAGTCATCTTAAAAATTAGTGTCATCAGAAAAATTAGTGTCAGGATTATAGGGTCACCAGAAAAAATACAGGGTCACTCAGATTTTTGGAAATGAGGACATTTTGTACATGTAAAGGTTACTAATTAGGCTTAAATTTGTTTGCCCTTTACCGACTGACCCAAAAAAATTAAAGGCCAACTCAAAGATTTTATTGCAAAATCTGGGAGACCTTTATTTTTTTACTGGAGAAAATATACAGGTACTCAGTGCTTTCGATAGACATTTAAAGTGGATATCATTTGAAAATTGAAGTAATGAAGGAAAACAATAATGTGTGTTAAGGCAATACGTACATGTACATGTTATGGTTGATTAAAGCACACAATAAATGGTTGTATGGTAGCAGAATACATAAAATGAATATAGAATGCTTCTAGATAGAAATGTAATTTCATGGTAGGTAAAGGTCAATTTCAGAAATAAAATAAAATATTTTTCCTACCTGCCGACCCTCTTTTAAAATTCAGGGTCGGTAAAGCAAACATATTTTTATATTAGGTCTTAGTGTATGACAGCTAGTTGTCTTGCTGCTGTAAGTTATACATTCTTTGTTTTGTATATAATTATTATTGTACCCACAGTACTCTCAGTGGACTGTGGCTCACCAGGTTTTGGTAAATTCAAACACCCAGAAAACGAGAACTCATTCTCTGGTCTTTATTGTTTTTGATATATATGTCCCTTACAATACACTCTGCATGCTCAGACCCTGTAGACAACTCATCCTTAAGTCAACTTATCCTTTAGTCAAAGCAGCTGATCAAAGTAATGCTAGCATGTGAAATATAAATATTAACCTTGAGATTGATCTCTTCACTCAAATCTCATATATTGTATTTTACCATTATGTCAATTATCATTCGACAATAATGATATATTATTGATACATTATTCTGATGGCATAATTGATCTGAACATGTATTTAAAAACATCAATTAGTTCTATCTTTTTAACCATAAGGCTTTGAGGATGGAATTGAGATTTGAGCTCAGAGTCTGTTCTCAAGTATTATAATTTTGGGGAAAGGTAGAAAGATTCTTGTTGGTCAACTCTGCTATAAGTATGGTCAGTACTGAACTGATATCATGTGATATTGCGCAACTTATCTATAATTATGTGATGAAACAGTACACTATAATACTATTTTAATCAAATCTAAATTGTCAGTTTATATTGTATACAGATTTTTTTCAAAGTTTCTGATCATAACCTGACTATTGTTTCAGTCAATTCTTATTTTTAGCTCACATGAGAACTCAATGTTTATGGTGAACTTTTGTGATCGGTATATTTGAAATCTCAAGACAATTCACTCTTTTAAATGTCCAAGAATGTATTATACAGGGTCTTGGCCAGTACATGTGATCTTGCCGTGACCGTTATATGCTATGTTTCCTTAGTATTTATAAATTAGTAAATCATGTTAAAATTACTTTCCATTTTCATTTTTTTTTGTCTTTATTTGATAATAATATAGTTTCAGCTATAACTTATATATATATATATATATTCTGTAAATTATGTTCATATATATGAATGTTGGGATTAAATTATTGATAGAAGTTTATTGTGAGTTCATATAAAGGAAAGCAGCTTTGATTGTAACTTGTTTACATGTTATAATTTCTTGTATTTGTTGCTGGTATAGATATTATACTCTGCTTCTATTTACATAATAAAACAATGAAAATGTTACTATGTTCTTTGATAGTTTTATTGTAATCAACAACATGTCAAGGGTTCAACGCAAGAGTGTTGTAACTCATTTTGAAATAAGAACAAGTTACGATAGTGTTGCGCTGAACCCTCGAATTGTGTAAGTGAAAGTCCTGTTGAAGAGTCAACAAAATTTCCTACTAATGTTATATATGTAGTAAATTTGACCCTGACCCACCTCCATAGTCGAGTGGTTAAGGTCGCTGACTTCAAATCACTGTAACGTCTCACTGATGGAGGGTCGTGGGTTTAAGCCCTGCTGTACCGACCATATCTCTTTATATGAAATAGTAGGCAGTTGTTTAAGGTGGATGGGAGTCTAGTACTGGTTCTTCCTAGGTGATGACTGTTGAAAAGGGGCGTAAAACTCGAAATAAGCCAACAAACAAAAGTTTAACCCTTAGGTACAAAAGCTTTATTTTACTCATTTCAAAAGTCAAATTCATGTCCAGGGTGAAATGAGTGACACCATTTATTAATTTTATATACCGGTATATGTTTGTTTATTTGGCTATAATTGACTGCGTAAATAGTTTAAGCTTAATTATTTCATTGTGTACAAAGGTCAAAGTGATTCGTACTGGTTCTTCCCAGGAACGATGGTTAAGTGAATTGTCTGCCTTATGACTTGTGACTGTTGAAAAGGGGTGTAAAACTCAAATAAACTTTAATTCAAAGTCGCTGCAGGTCATATCCTTCCAATTTTCCTCCGTATGTGTAGAAGTTGCCGGTTCCTGGATGGGTAAGTTAGTGCTGGTTAGAATACAGTCCAGGAGGATTGTAAGGTGATTTACCCGTAGTATATAAAAGTTCTGAAAAATGGAGGTAAACTTGAATAATATACATAAACCAAAACAGACAGACAATAAGTAACTTGCATGCAATCATGCTCCACTTCATTTCCCTTTTGGTAGTCCAGTAATTAGACAGTTTGTTATGACGAGATACATTTTTCGACTTGGCCCCATCCCACACAGGCTGAGAGGATGGCCCTTCTGAATTTATTCATGAAAATCAGCCAACCGAAAAGCCGAATTTGTAGGGCTACCCTTTTGGGGACTGGGTCCTCAGCATAAAGTTCCACATGAGGAGTCATGTTGATATAGCAATACATACTCTACAAGTCATTTTTATTCTGTTTTATGATAGGTAGTTAATAGTTAATAGAAAATTTCTTGTCATGAAGGTTTGGTACTATACTATATAAAGGTATAAATTAAATTTCTCTCAATACTAGTTAAGACATCTTTCTTTGTCTATAATAATAACATGAAGTATGGTGAGGAAAAATTGTCAACAGTGTAGGAAGCATAATTAAATTTTGATATGTAATGATAGATAAAAGACTTCATTAAAATCTACTATATTGAATTTCTTTGTTGTATGGAAGTTCATGTACTTGATGTAGTGATATCTGACAATATTTGATTGTCATTCATTATAAACTTGACTACTCATTGGACCAAACTTACCTTTGTTACTAAGTATGACCCTATTTAGAATCTCTTTATATCATACTGATATTTTCTACATTTGTATGTTCCAATACAGTCGAGCTGCTTAACATAAACATCATCAGCCAAGTTCCATCTTTCTACAGATGTGTCACTCACTTATGCTTGGAACATCCTTGGGGTGTCTGGACAGGTACTCGGGTAGTGAGATTAATCATTACACAGTTTATGATGGCTGCCAAGTTTATTCATTGATAACATTGCCAGGGCCAACTTAGGACCTTTGTTCTATAGTCATCTCAGTAAAATGAACTGTGGTCCAAAGGATCTTTCCGAGGTCGCCGAACAGTCTACACTTCGAGTTGCATGGACTAGAAGCTTTTACAGCCAACTTCTACTAAACAAACCCTTTTTCCACCTTCCTCTCTGTGGTTCTTCTACTTGATTCTTGTATTTTGTCTTTAGTTGGTAAACTAATTTCAGATGCTCTTCCAATGACACAGTGAGCTCCACTGAGATTGGTCACATCGGGGTTCTTGACCAAAAAACTGCATCCATACATTGGATTGTGTGCACATGCATGTCCACCTCTTCAGGGAATTCAGCATTCTCCCAAGATCAACTAGCTAACAGGGGCCAGCTTCTGCTGATGATTGTGATTGCTCTTGTGCTCTTTCTTCCTCTTTTGTGACCCCAATGAATTGTTGCCCCATCTTGTATAAACATTATTGCATGCAGTCTATGGAATTTAAAGGAATTGCAAAGGTAGGCCAAATTTACAAGTACACTTTGTGGTATTACAGATTTGTGTCTTTAATTATGTAATTAACTGATCACATGACCTATTACCATACAGAAGAATGACTACTGGTTGGCCACCACTAATTGGAACAGACCAATTGCATGAACATTTATGTGATTCATTTCTTCAAGTTTATAAAAATTTTAATGTTTTTGTTGTAACAGTAAAAATCAGTTCATTTGTCATTTAATTACATGTATTGAACTTATAATTATTTTCATATTCAAAATATTGTATCTGAAGGATAATTACTGGTATATGTCACATTATATAATTATATATATACTTAAATAAACCCACTGTAAAAAGTTCATTGCAAGTGATTTGAAACAGATATTTTATTTGGTTGGTCTTCTATAAACCAATATCACACGTAATTTACATAATAAAAAATAAATAAAAAAAATATATGAACAAAGACAACTACTCTGTTTATATAGGAATATATGACATGAATTAGCCTCAAAATTATTATAAATATATAATGCAGGGAACTATGCCTCAGATTTTTGATAACGTCCTTTGTTCATTAGATATTTGACTTTAAGCCTGAACCTTACTGACAATTACTTAATATGTCATAGATAAAAAAACAAAAACAAGCATCAGAATTCTGGACATCAGGTTCCCTAGGTAACATTTCCGCTACAATTAAAACACCAAGAAGGGAGCAATCAACAGGCCATATATCATCTCATGTAATCAAAAAAATTTGATGAATTAAAGTTTGATAGGCAATCGAAAGCGTTAATCGTTTACGGTTCAATAATTGAAACCATGCCCAGTTTTGATGTCTTAGTAAGAGTTTTAATAACGAATTATTGTTCAAATGGTATCATATTGTACCAACACTATATTTTTTTAACTGAGATGAGATGTAAACAATGGAGTGCAACTTTTATCTGTGTACAAATAATTCACCTGGTTAAGGAAACAAGATAAAAGTTCTGATCAATTCTTGGTCACTACTCACTAGCCAATATTACTGGAACTTGTGTTGCTAATAAGTCAGATTATGTATACCTAGTACAATTTTTGTTTGTTTCTGGTTACAATAATTTTTCCCTACACTTTTTATTAGCCCGGAGGAACAGTTCATGTACATGCACTTTCGCACTTTCAGCATGCTTTCCACTTCCCCCGAAAGATCTTACTACCTAGTACCTACATGTACCTTATTTGTAATCAGCAGGTTAATTAGAATTTGCAAGAAATGACCTAAAATAATCAAAAAACTCAAATTCAAGGGCAGATAATTCAAAACCGCGGTCATTAATTTTATCCCCCATTTTTTTCACTTAAATGTTTCTGTTATCATATGCTATGATCATGCATTCTGCCTACCATATTTATGATATGTCTATGTGAAAACTGTAGCAAATGAAAATGCCTAATGGCCCTAGTTGTTGGTGCCATGTTGAAACACCAGAGAAAATACAGCAACAATATAAACATATTTTATCTATGAAATGTTGATATATATGACAGTGTTCATTCCTATAATGAAAATATGTGTGGGTGTATTTAGTATCTACATTGTAAAGATAAAGTCTTCAGTACCATGTTAACTGGACTGTTTATAATTGATTTATGTTGTTAAGTCCCTGCCACAATTGATAAGCAAATAATATTAAATGGAGCTATACTATTGATATGTTTATCTAGCACATATTTGTCTAAATCTTGAATAAATAGTTAAAATGTGGTCATTTTGGTCAAGCTGTGACCTAAATCCTCGAATTACTTCAATCAGGATTTTTTGTCAGTGGAGAGTGAAAAGATTTAATACATCAGCATGTTGCTATGGTAATTAATTTTATAATAGTCACAAAGATGTCGAAGTTACTATTCTTTACTTACATATTTTTGGTTTGTTGGAAACATGTAAACAGAAAAACAAAAAAAATTTGGAAACTGACAGTGTGCATGAATTTTGATGCAGACCAAAGAACTACGTTTTTCTACATCCGCCATGTAATTGTTAAAATAGTTCCCATTCCATGTTGCAGTGCAAGTCCATGTAAGTTCAGTTTCCATAAGTCCATTCAGTACTTTGATCGATATATAAGAAACAAATTGGCTTTGTTATAAAATTGTGCTCAACATTTTACTGTTTTATATGATTTAAGGAACATGTTTGGTTTGTGTGTAGATATCACTCTAAGTTAGACCTGACGACTTTTGATGTTATTTTTATTTTGTTAAACACATTTATTTCTTTTAAATAATGTACGTACTGGTTGTCAAATGTACTTATGTACAGTATATAACTTGTATAATATGGCAAGAATATTCGCTTGCCATAAAATAAAAGGAATCTATTGATGAGGGTACAATGCTAAGAATAAATATTATTACCGTAGTGACCATGTAAATACTCAGCTTTGACAGTTTTGATAAAATTGCACTATACTTTGACAGTTTTGATAAAATTGCACTATACTTGGTGTCTGATATATTCTCAGCTCCGCCTTTCACTCAAGGACATTTTCATCCCAACTATCGAGCCATTGGTACTGTGTCCAGAAAATCACAGGAAAATAGGGTGATGTGTGTATATTTGAGCAGGGAAGTTTCCTCAATAGTTGTATAGTTTGGGCTGAGGTATAAACCTTTCTAACAACATATCTGTGTAAGTTCCATCTATAGATTTATAAGGTAAACAAGAAGAACATTTTTATGTGCCATCCGGACTTGACTTTGATAAAAGGGAGAAAACTGTTACAGCACTGTTTTCTTTCCTTATATCATTACCTCCCTTGATAATTACCATATTTTAGAACAGATTTGGTTGTTCTCTGCTATAATGGTCGAGTGCTGAATGCTATGGTAAACCAATCTTAACATATCCTGGGTATGATCTTGTAAAGGTTAAAAAAAGCCAAGCAAACTTTGTCAGACTCAAAATTCTGAAACCAGTTGATCATCCTCTCCTCTGTTAGTGTTTGTCCTATTTTACCAGCCAATCAGCTGCCGAGAATATTTGAATTTTGTACTGATTAATTTCATGAAGACGACTGTCTGGGCTCTTCAGCAGATAGTGTCTGACCTACTTTTATTAGGAGTGTACAATGGGAAAAATAGGGCAAACACTAAGCCGGTCGCTTGCTGACACTCGCTTCCATTAGCGTTTCTAATTTCATGTAGAACAGTCATTTAAGACACTAACTATTACTTGTTTCTGTGGTCTTTTGTGGTACATGAGTTAGAGTTTCTTAGCAAATCACAAATTGCCATAAAAGCTTTAAACATCCAAGGAACAGTCACCTGACCCCAAGACAAGACCTGTGGCTTAGTTGATGAAATGAAATCACACTTGGATTCTTGTCTGACCAAAACTCTCTTTTGTCCTACATGGGCCTTGTTCAAAAATGAAAGAAACAGTTGATAAACTGAAATTATATGTCAATAGATTTTGTAAATTCTACTTTTCCTGTAGGACATACAGTCATGTGTTTATAAGATGAACTCCCCTCGCCATGTTTACAATTTTAGTCTCAAAAAAGCGTCTTAATATGGTATTCAGAAATGGGAGGTGATATTTTGTCTGTGCATACTTTCAATGGTTCTGCATTATTCAGGAATGTAATTTTAATGTCCTTCATGTTCAGCATGTCTGTAGTTATGAAATATTGATACAATCATGTCTAAGTTTGAATTACGACTCATGTGAAATTGTGTAAAAATATCAACTCGGTGTCTTTTTATAGTTTTTGTATTAAATTTTCAGGAACGATTTTTATACAAGTTTGTTATGTGTGTACCAGTAAAGACTGACTTAATATTTTAGAACATCTGACATTGATACAGGAAGGACCAGAATTATGTAAGTTTTAATTTACTTTTACAAAACAATGTTTGTTTCTGGTTACTCGACTGACTCTAATATTTCCTGGCGAGAACCAAAAATTATGGCCTGACCCACCCAAATTTTTATTTAGCATGTAACTGGAAACAAACAAAAACTTATGCCTATTGTTGTATTTCTATCATTTAACTGAAAATTAGGGATCTCTTACTACTTCATACTTTCAACTACACATACCAGCCCCCCCCCCCCACACTGTCCATGGATTGTTTCTGTCTAGTTTTGTATCCTCAAACAAGCACCATAAGGCCATCCTTAGAAAATATCAAGTTTAAGGTTACGCTAGCCTACCTACTCACCAAAAACAGTCCTACCCAATGTTTTTTGGCCTCTTGGGTAAAATCTTCTCAATAATTATGTAGATAACATTTTGACAGGTATTTTGGATTCAATGTAAAAAATTCCCACCTCCCATACTACCCACTGAAAAAACATTACCCACAATTTTTTTAAGGATGGCCTACCTATAGACACTGTTAGGCAGCAGTAAATTCATTTTATCAAATATTCAGTATTTATGTATATTCTCCCATTTCGTGTTTACGGTGAAGGATCGTCGACGGTTTCTCATTTTCTGACGGTTATTTCATTTGTTGCATGAATCTCATGGGTCCTTTTACGAAGGCGTGGAACTGTTATATTGTGAGATTAAATTTGATGCCAGACCTCGATGAATAAATGTGTGAATTAATTTGTAACTGATCTAATCCTCTGTTAAATAGTTCTTCAAACTTCATGAACTATTCATGAACTACTCATGAACTATGCAATAATAGTTCACGAAACATTCATGAACTATGCAAGAATAGTTCACGAAACATTCATGAACTATGCAAGAATAGTTCACGAAACATTCATGAACTATGCAAGAATAGTTCACGAAACATTCATGTTTTATGAATTCATTTTGAGGTGTTGACTACAATTTTAATTCCATCATACTCTGGTGTTATTTAATAGGAATACCAGTCTATGAATCAAGCCTTTTCATTGTTCAGTTTTTAGCTCACCTTGAGCAACAACTTCCCTTCAAAAACAGCATGATTTTTCCCACAGCATTATTTGACTATTAATTTAATCTCTCAAGAGCAACAACCTCTCAACAACAGCATGATTTGGCTACTCACAAAGGGTGATGCTTTGGAGAGGTTGCACTGTATATTTTTATTATGACTTAAGATTTCATACAATATTGTGAGTAATTCTTGTAGGCAAAGTCCTTTATTGTCTGTTCGAGAGAGGTAAACTTTTACAATAATTTTATGTTGTATTAAATCTCTTTTATATATCGGCGCCAGACTGTAATGTTCTCTATACATAGGCTCACATGACATAGACCTCATTAGATCTGAGACATGAGCGTCTAGAAATTAAGCACCAGAAATAGACTAGAATTTTACAAACTGTTCACATTTTATCCTAAATCAATGAAAGAACGTTGACCACTGAAGTGGTGTTAAGATACGCTCTCAACTTGTGACTGACATCGAGATAATGTTCAAATTAATTGAAAATTTTCAGTTAAGAAAGCTGGCTGATTAATCTATGGCTTTTTTCTTGTTGTCAATTTCATCTACAGTAAATGTACAGTAAACCTCCTGAAAACAGGACCCTTTCTGGACGGGGTCAAAGGTCAGGTTTTCTGAGAATTCTGGTTTTCAAAGAACTTATGATGAAGTAATCAGCACTTTGTATAAAGATAATACAGTAATCAGCACTTTGTATAAAGATAATACAGTAATCAGCACTTTGTATAAAGATAATACAGTAATCAGCACTTTGTATAAAGATGATAAGTAATCAGCACTTTGTATAAAGATGATACAGTAATCAGTACTTTGTATAAAGATAATACAGTAATCAGCACTTTGTATAAAGATAATACAGTAATCAGCACTTTGTATAAAGATAATACAGTAATCAGCACTTTGTATAAAGATAATACAGTAATCAGCACTTTGTATAAAGATCATGCAGTAATCAGCACTTTGTCTGTAGATGATGCAGCAATCAGCACTTTGTATAAAGATGATACAGTAATCAGCACTTTGTATAAAGATGATACAGTAATCAGCATTTTGTCTGTAGATGATGCAGCAATCAGCACTTTGTATAAAGATAATACAGTAATCAGCACTTTGTATAAAGATAATACAGTAATCAGCACTTTGTATAAAGATCATGCAGTAATCAGCACTTTGTCTGTAGATGATGCAGCAATCAGCACTTTGTATAAAGATGATACAGTAATCAGCACTTTGTATAAAGATGACACAGTAATCAGCACTTTGTATAAAGATGATACAGTAATCAGCATTTTGTCTGTAGATGATGCAGCAATCAGCACTTTGTATAAAGATGATGCAGTAATCAGCACTTTGTATAAAGATAATACAGTAATCAGCACTTTGTATAAAGATCATGCAGTAATCAGCACTTTGTCTGTAGATGGTGCAGCAATCAGCACTTTGTATAAAGATGATACAGTAATCAGCACTTTGTATAAAGATGATACAGTAATCAGCATTTTGTCTGTAGATGATGCAGCAATCAGCACTTTGTATAAAGATGATGCAGCAATCAGCACTTTGTATAAAGATGATACAGTAATCAGCACTTTGTATAAAGATGATACAGTAATCAGCACTTTGTCTGTATATGATGCAGTAATCAGCACTTTGTCTGGAGATGATGCAGCTATCAGCAATTTGTATAAAGATGATGCAGTAATCAGCACTTTGTCTGGAGATGATGCAACTATCGGCACTTTGTATAAAGATCATGCATCTATCAGCACTTTGTATAAAGATCATGCAGTAATCAGCACTTTGTATAAAGATCATGCAGTGATCAGCACTAAATTGTCTGGAGATGATGCAGCTATCAGCACTTTGTATAAAGATGATACAGTAATCAGCACTTTGTATAAAGATGATACAGTATCAGCACTTTGTATAAAGATCATGCAGTAATCAGCACTTTGTATAAAGATCATGCAGTGATCAGCACTAAATTGTCTGGAGATGATGCAGCTATCAGCATTAGTTGACTATAAAGGAATTGGTTCTGTGTCTGGAAACAAGATGGCACAATGCTCTGTGTTTGCAGATATTAAGGTAAGTTTGTTTTCCGTTTATAGACATTATGGTAAACATATCTCATCTTATTAGAGACAATATGGATGTATCAATTAATTGAAACAGTACATCATATGAAAGCTTTTATAGAGGACACTTGTTGATGCTTTTCTTGCCAATGAACACACTTCCTGTCGATAATGACTTGACACTTTTATGGTGTGTAGATATTGAACCAATATCTATATGATATTTATTGTTGTAAAATGAGAAAAGCCAGTGTTGTTGTATTAATTGATTCAGGCAATTTGTTTCCAAAAAAATATCAGTCATTATCTCAATGAGCAAATGTTGGGGAAGGGGTGGATATTTGGTCTGGTGGTAACACACTGGATTAATTATCTGAAGGTCTTGGGTTCAAGTCTCAACTCTGGCTTCCGATATTTCAGGGTCACTTTCTGTGTCCCCTTCCCCATTTACCAAGGAAAATCTCAGGAAAGAGGTGAAGCGTGTATCAGTGCTTTACGCATGGCACAAAAATAAACAAAGAAAATGATATAAATGCCGGGTTCTCCTGTATTTTATCTCCCCTTTCTCTGGGGTGGCTCTGAAATGATCCATAGCTATAGAATATTGGGCCATTAAACAACAGATAAACAATGATGAACTGGTTCAATAAACAATTTATCTTCTTGTTTTGCCTCTTAATCCCACGTCTTCATGCCTGAATTATTAAGTTTCCATTCTGCCTCTTTGAAAATTGACACACAGCCGTGTTCTGTTTTTGTTCTGTTATTAGTTGTCTTGTAACTGATTGTCTTGGGGTTACAGGCTTGTATAAGATTGTTCCATACTGTTCTGTTAGCTACTGACATTTTTGAGAATGAATTATGAATCAGAAATACAGTAATGGCGCCATTGTTTATTTTACTGTCTGAAATTGTGAAATTCTTTATTCCACTTTGTTTTTTTAATGATCGTCAGAAGCAATCTTTTTTTTTCTTGGGCTATCTGTAAATGGATGATACTGCGGTTTCACTAATTTTCGTTAGGGATTTAATTTCGTAAATTTTGTGGGTCGTCTCATCCACGAAATCAAATCCCCACGATTATAAATGTCAATGGCAAGCCGAAAATTTGCAATATCCAAAATTGTGCAACTTGCATTGCAACTTCTGATATTTTCTGAGAAATGAGAAATAATTGTATTTTTAGCTGTTAGCATACTATTTTGTCTGTCGTCCGTCTGTCCACACTTTTAGGCTGTGTCAAATTTGAAGAAACTCTTTTGGTGGTCCTTTACAAAAGTTGCTTAAAGAATGTTATTCCATGCAGAACTCTGGTTTCAATGGCAACCGAAAGGAAAACTTTAAAAAATCTTCTTGTCTTAACAGCTTAGACATTTGGCATGGAGCAACATCTAGAGACCCTCAGTCAAAGGTACTAAAATACGGTAATGTCACCTGGGTCAAAATTAGCCCCTCCCCCGAAGTCACATGTTTTATACAGATTTATATAGGAAAATGTTTTAGAATTTCTTTTTGTATGAAGCTCAAGGTTTAGTGCTTAGATATTTTGCATGTAGCAGCACAGACGGAAAAGGTCATAAAATCTTTGTTCTGCAGAAAAATATATCTCACCTTGGTGACAAGCCTGCAACCTCTCCTGTACTTAACTGACACAGCCTTATCCAAAGGGATAAATTCACTGCTAGTGATGATTAATATCCCCGGTAAACTGAATCACATCTAATCTGCAGGTTTTATGTTTGTAGAATAATTATCTGAGTCGATGACAAAATGAACTAATGTCTTCACTTCCTCCTGTCTCCATTAGCTGGATTTCTGTCCATTATCAACTAATCTTTGTCTTCAAGTGAAACTGTCTCATGTTTGTAAACATCTAGAATAATATAGAGAGACTCAAAATGTACAGCTTGTTTAACTTACCTGCTTCTTGGTGTCATCTTTAGAGTTGGACACCGGTACCAGGTACCGACCGAGACAGTACTTAGAATCATTTAAATTTGTACCAGTCTGTAACCATTTAAATTTGTACCAGTCTGTAACCATTTAAATTTGTACCAGTCCGTAACCATTTAAATTTGTACTAGTCTGTAACCATTTAAATTTGTACCAGTCTGTAACCATTTAAATTTGTACCAGTCTGTAACCATTTAAATTTGTACCAGTCCATAACCATTTAAATTTGAACCAGTCCATAACCATTTAAATTTGTACCAGTCCATAACCATTTAAATGTGTACCAGTCCATAACCATTTAAAGTTGTACCAGTCTGTAACCATTTAAATTTGTACCAGTCTGTAATCATATAATTTGTACCAGTCTGTAACCATTTAAATTTGTACCAGTATGTTACCATTTAAATTTGTACCAGTCTGTAACCATATAATTTGTACCAGTCCATAACCATTTAAATTTGTACCAGTCTGTAACCATTTAAATTTGTACCAGTCTGTAACCATTTAAATTTGTACCAGTCTGTAACCATATAAATTGTACCAGTCTGTAACCATTTAAATTTGTACCAGTCTGTAACCATATAATTTGTACCAGTCTGTAACCATTTAAATTTGCACCAGTCCATAACCATTTAAATTTGTACCAGTCTGTAACCATTTAAATTTGTACCAGTCTGTAACCATATAATTTGTACCAGTCTGTAACCATATAATTTGTACCAGTCTGTAACCACATAATTTGTACCAGTCTGTAACCATTTAAATTTGTACCAGTCTGTAACCATTTAAATTTGTACCAGTCTGTAACTATATAATTTGTACCAGTCTGTAACCATTTAAATTTGTACCAGTCTGTAACCATTTAAATTTGTACCAGTCCATAACCATTTAAATTGGTACCAGTCCATAACCATTTAAATTTGTACCAGTCTGTAACCATTTAAATTTGTACCAGTCCATAACCATTTAAATTTGTACCAGTCTGTAACCATTTAAATTTGTACCAGTCTGTAACCATTTAAATTTGTACCAGTCCGTAACCATTTAAATTTGTACTAGTCTGTAACCATTTAAATTTGTACCAGTCTGTAACCATTTAAATTTGTACCAGTCTGTAACCATTTAAATTTGTACCAGTCCATAACCATTTAAATTTGTACCAGTCCATAACCATTCAAATTTGTACCAGTCCATAACCATTTAAATGTGTACCAGTCCATAACCATTTAAAGTTGTACCAGTCTGTAACCATTTAAATTTGTACCAGTCTGTAATCATATAATTTGTACCAGTCTGTAACCATTTAAATTTGTACCAGTATGTTACCATTTAAATTTGTACCAGTCTGTAACCATATAATTTGTACCAGTCCATAACCATTTAAATTTGTACCAGTCTGTAACCATTTAAATTTGTACCAGTCTGTAACCATTTAAATTTGTACCAGTCTGTAACCATATAAATTGTACCAGTCTGTAACCATTTATATTTGTACCAGTCTGTAACCATATAATTTGTACCAGTCTGTAACCATTTAAATTTGCACCAGTCCATAACCATTTAAATTTGTACCAGTCTGTAACCATTTAAATTTGTACCAGTCTGTAACCATTTAAATTTGTACCAGTCTGTAACCATATAATTTGTACCAGTCTGTAACCACATAATTTGTACCAGTCTGTAACCATTTAAATTTGTACCAGTCTGTAACCATTTAAATTTGTACCAGTCTGTAACTATATAATTTGTACCAGTCTGTAACCATTTAAATTTGTACCAGTCTGTAACCATTTAAATTTGTACCAGTCCATAACCATTTAAATTGGTACCAGTCCATAACCATTTAAATTTGTACCAGTCTGTAACCATTTAAATTTGTACCAGTCTGTAACCATATAATTTGTACCAGTCTGTAACCATTTAAATTTGTACCAGTCTGTAACCATATAATTTGTACCAGTCTGTAACCATTTAAATTTGCACCAGTCCATAACCATTTAAATTTGTACCAGTCTATAACCATTTAAATTTGTACCAGTCTGTAACCATATAATTTGTACCAGTCCATAACCATTTAAATTTGTACCAGTCTGTAACCATTTAAATTTGTACCAGTCTGTAACCATTTAAATTTGTACCAGTCTGTAACCATATAATTTGTACCAGTCTGTAACCATTTAAATTTGTACCAGTCTGTAACCATATAATTTGTACCAGTCCATAACCATTTAAATTTGTACCAGTCTGTAACCATTTAAATTTGTACCAGTCCATAACCATTTAAATTTGTACCAGTCCATAACCATTTAAATTTGTACCAGTCCATAACCTTTTAAATTTGTACCAGTCCATAACCATTTAAATTTGTACCAGTCCATAACCATTTAAATTTGTACCAGTCTGTAACCATATGATTTGTACCAGTCTGTAACCATTTAAATTTGTACCAGTCCGTAACTATATAATTTGTACCAGTCTGTAACCATTTAAATTTGTACCAGTCTGTAACCATATAATTTGTACCAGTCCATAACCATTTAAATTTGTACCAGTCCATAACCATTTAAATTTGTACCAGTCCATAACCATTTAAATTTGTACCAGTCCATAACCATTTAAATTTGTACCAGTCTGTAACCATTTAAATTTGTACCAGTCTGTAACCATTTAAATTTGTACCAGTCCATAACCATTTAAAAAATTACTGATACTGTAAATGATACTTTTGGCATTTGAAAAAGGTCCAATTCTCAATAAATCATCATATTTCAGGCTGTGCATCATGAGGAAGAAAGGCTAATTTCTTTTAGTAGCTTTTGAAATAGCTCAAAATACTATGGTGTACATGGTGTCATGAATTTAGTTATGTCATCAATTTTTACCTCGTGAACACACTAGGGGCCACATTTTTAGTTCAATTTTCACAAAATTGGGTCAGTATGTTAATAATGACCAAATCTCAGACGAATTTGATAATGGGTCATTTCGGATAAAAAATAAGGATACCAGGGCAAATTGAAGGAAAACCTTGTCAACCCTCTAGAAATCAGTGTTTTGATTGGAGCTTCATGAAACTTTGTCAGAATGTTTATTTTGATAATATCTTGGTGTAGATCGATAATGGGTTATTTCTGGTAGAAAACTAGGTCACCAGGGCAAATTGCTGTTAAATCTTGTTAACACTGTAGATGTCATGGTTTTGATTGGATCTTCAACAAACCTTGTCATAATGTTTGTCTTATTAATATGTAGGACAAGGTTGAACATGGGTCATCTGGGGTCAAAAACCAGGTCACCAGGACAAATGACAGGAAAGCATCAACAAACCTTGTCAGAATGTGTGTCTTATTAATATGTATGACAAGGTTGAACATGGGTCATCTGGGGTCAAAAACCAGGTCACCAGGTCAAATGACAGGAAATCAGCAGACCCTTATGACACAGGTTCAAAAGAGTGTTTTAATGAGTAAACAATGATTGTTAATGAGCCTGTTTACTTAGCTCTTAGTGGTGTCATTTGTGTTTTCTGAACACATTTCTAGTTCATTTTTAAAATTTATGTACCCCCCCCCCCCCCCCCCCCCCCCAGAGAACTCAAATGAAACAAGTTTGTTTTACAAAAGATGTAAATTTAAACTATTTAGTGTTTGTTTTTTTGTTAATGAGAAAAACTTGAAATCTCAAAATCCTCCATTTTTATGGAATTTAATGTTATCATTTAGTCCCATCTACATTCAAGTTTTCTGACATTAGTATTTTGAGAAGGGACATGATTATACTGAAGTATGGTTAATTAACAAGCCTGTAGCGGAATCATATACAACAGTATTAAATCCATCACATTACCAATACAACAATTTATGAATTGTGACATATTGATTTTCTGCTGTCTTTCTCTGAGAAATTATATGATCATTTTTTGTTGTAATAGAACACTCATATTAATGATATTATATGAATTTGTATCAAGTTATCACATTTCTGTACAAATGTGATGCTGCGTTTCTATCACCATAGCAACTGATGGAATGAATCTCAGTTTTTTTTCCCAATTTTTTTGTAAGAAATTATTAGGTTTTCCTATATTTATTAATTGATAAAAATATTAGTGCATAATTATTATAATGAAATTTGTTCAGACACCTTTGATTTTGATGTAACTGATAGAAACTTAATTCACTGACTTTAAATGAAAAAAAATGTTACTTTTATCATATTTCATTTAGCTCTATTTGATCCCCTTATATCTATTCAGCCTTCTATAACATTATCATGAGTAATGCCTTTTTCTGCATACTTAATAGCAACATTTCATGATTCAGATCAATAATGCTCACATTTTAATATGTTTATAATATCAGCTCGAATAGAAATTAAACATTATATTCAATTTGTATCCTCCAGACGTTAAGTTTTCACAAATTCATAAGCTCAATATAAAATGAGAGTCTGTTTAATATTGCGAGATTTCAATCAGGTGCGTAGAATATGTCCGACAGTCCGATTGTTTTATTACAGAAATATATTGGAAAACAATTAACACTTCATTCTCTAATAAAAACAAGCCTGGCTGTTGCATTCGACCCCAAGAAATTCAACCACTAGTCATTTGTCAACACCTTGTGACCCCTAGGCTTATGACCCCAATCCCTCGATTTTTCGACCCCAGTTGTATGAATATTTTTGACTCTGGGAATTTGTGAAGATGTTGACAAAAACTATATTGTATATCTATTACATGTATATGTATACAGTGCAACCTCTCTATAGCAAGACCTTTTGGGAGAAGCAAAAGTATGTTGAGAGGTTGTTGCTCTAGAGAGGTTGTTGCCCTAGAGAGGTGGTTGCTCTAGAGAGGTGGTTGCTCTAGAGAGGTTGTTGCCCTAGAGAGGTGGTTGCCCTAGAGAGGTGGTTGCTCTAGAGAGGTGGTTGCTCTAGAGAGGTGGTTGCTCTAGAGAGGTGGTTGCTCTAGAGAGGTTGTTGCTCTAGAGAGGTTGAATTAATAGTTGAATTGTGCAGTGGGAAAAAATCATGCTGTTGTTGAAGGGAGTTTGTTGCTTAAGGAAGGGCTAACTGCTCTAGAGAGGTTGCACTGTGTATGTTGTTGTTTTTTATTTGCTATTATACAAAATGGGGAAAAAATTATGATGCTTTTTTGACAATTTTTTTATAAATTAGTCAAATGTACTTGAATTGAGAAACATTTTGAAATGATTGTTATAAATGATTGTTTGCCAGCATTTGATCATCATTAAATTTCTAATATTTATGAAGTCTTGAGGCAATGTTAAACACAATTTTATATTGAAATAATTAGATATTGGAATGGAATAGTGCCTAACATCCCTAAAAGTCCCTGATACCAATTACTTTAAATTAATATAAAATTGTATAAAACATAATAACTCAAACAAATTGTAATATTTTTGTTTGAATTTTAGTTTATTTGTTTGTCTGTTGTTTAATGGCTCATTCGACAGTTATGGTAACTTCAGAGGTTGCGGGTTTGATTCCCGTTAGTGGCAGACTTTTATCAGAACCTTCACAATCCCTTCTTTCGCCGTGAGTACTGGTCAGAATCCAGGAAGCAGTCATTGAGAGTCGTAATAATTAGTTGTAAGAATTGCTCTACAATCGATGTAAAATAAATAAGTTTAGATATGTTATGTATGTATATGAAGTAGGTAAATACATTCATATTGAGTTCAAACAATATATAAAGTGTGTAAATAATAAATATGGCTTAATTAAGAAACAGTATAATGTAAAATTAACATTTTAACATATACATGTATACAGAAATACCATCATGATTCCTGCAAAAAAGTGTCAAACCTTGTTTGTTGTATCTACCATTGAAAGTGAATCCAGAGGCTATTTTTAACTTGAATATATGATAAATACATCCCAGGGTTCTAGCCAGGATTTTTTAAAGGCATGTTGCAAATCGAGGGTTCATACTGAAATAAGAACAAGTTACGACAGTGTTGCGCTGAGCCCTTGAAATACAAATTTGAGTCACCCATGAGCGGTATGGTGAATGACTGAATGTCTGGGGGGGGGGGGGGGGGGGGTTAGTCCAACAACTTGGATCATATTTTATTGAATTTTAAAGTCAAAAGACAGAACTGTTATTAATATATATTATATAACATATCATACACAAATCAATAGGAATTAGGATACATGATTGTATCAGTTTTCCATGACCAAATAAATCATTTGTGTAAATACAAGGCATCATGGTTTAGACAGGATGCTCTTCTTATGTCAACCCATACTGCTCTATCAGGCACACACTTCTTAGGTCTCCTTTGGTAGTACATGTAGTGTTTCTCTATTTTATATGTAACCACTTACATTAGAACTCCAACTCAGAGATGGTTTTATACAAGTTTATTGCTCAGTGGATATTTAATAAAATTAATGATTTACAATAGGCCTACTATCAGAGAGGCAACTGTACAGATCCATTAACAACCATAGTCTTCTAAAGACTGGATGAAAAATGTAGCAGTATTGTATAACAGTGTTTGGGTATGAATTGTTTGTGATACTGTGGAATCATTAATTTTCGTTGGGGATTAAATTTCGTGGATTTCGTGGATCGACTCATCCACGAAATCAAATCCCCACAAATTCAAATGCGGAGATAAGGCATTTCTTTTCAAAAATCAAAATCCACGAATTTATGTCCCCACGAAATAGCCATTTTAGTAAAAATCATGAAAATTGAACCCAACGAAAATTAATGATTCCACAGTATTACTCAGTCTGGTCAGCTCAGTTGGTAGAGAATCTGACTTGCAAGCAAGAGGTTCACATTGGGTACTAAGATTTTCTTCTCCTATATTAAATCACAGTGAATGTATACATGTACATTGTATATATATAGTTCCTTAAGTGTCATAGTAATTAATTCCTCCCCACATTCCCTCTGTACATGTCAGAAATATTACACCCGCTGCACTGTTTCACACATATATTCAATATCAACAACATAATTAACTTAGGTGTCAACAACTAAACAAGTTGGCTTTATATCTTTCGACAAATGTCATTTAAAGTTCATACCTTAGTCAATTATTTTACATAAAAACATATTTTTTACTAAATTGATTTACACAAATTACAATAACAAAATGTGGTAAAAAAGTCTTATTAAGATGTCACAGGTTCTGTTCACTCAGGCACTCAGGTTTCCATGATTTTTATACCCGTACAGATGTTATCTTTTAATCTTAATTCATCAAAGATCGTAAATCTGTACCAGCTTTCCATCTAAAAGCTTTCAAAAACAGTTAACTTGGCGCACTACAATAAGAGTGGGGTTCCCGAAAAGCACACACATTTTAGAAGGAAAGTCGGGACCCACGCTTAGTTGTGACCAGTCTAACTTGGATAACGTGACTTCAGTCACAACGCATCTTCCACCAATATTTTCCGACGCCTTCCAGTTTCATGCTGTACTTATTTCATTTCTTATCTTCTAATATCTTCTTTCTTTGCCACTTCTAATTATATTTCAGAGGTAATCCGTGGTTAAGTGGTAAGACTCTGGACTACTTAATGAAAGGTTCTTGGTTTGAATCTGAGCTCTGCCTTCCATTATTTCAGGGAAGCTTTTTCAGTGTCCTCAAGCCAACTACTAAGCCTGGTACTGTGTTAAGAAAAACAAAGGAAAATGGCGAGGCGTGTTTTTATTTTCCTCTTATATGAATTAAGATGGCTGTTCAAGAGAGGAAACCTTTAAGAATGCTTGTATACTTTGTGAATCTAGGAAATAACTTCTATCAGGCCCTTAAGGAAGCAATTTCATATTAGGGGGGGGGGGGGCAAATTTTAGGTTATTCAGGCAGTTGGTGGGGCATTCAGGTTACAGCTCTTGTTTAACGCAGTACATCAATTCTACTTCCACAAAAATGTCACTTCTTCAGATTTTTGTCTTTGGCCCCTAAAGGATTCTTTTATGCTTATTTGGTGGTGTTATTTTATAATTTTACATGAATGATAAAAGGCTGAAAATCTGTGAAGAATATCAAGTGCTTAAAATCACAGGATCATGAATTTTTATTCTTAATAAAATATGTCTTTTGAACATCCACACTAATTTCTTGTCACAATATTTTAATCTGAAACTTATCATTAAAGCCATGGATGAATATTGGTATCATATACTAAGTAATCACAATTCCCACAAAGTCGGGAAAAAATCTTGACGGCAGTTAGCGTAATTGGTATGATTGACGGTTGTTAGCATCGACACTTGACGGACCTAGAGACAGGAAGGAGAAAGAGACGTTATATTAGTCTTCTCTCTGATTGTCTAAGTCAGGTACAGGAATCAATAACATCTCCAATAAACCGCATACTTTCTAGAAGGTAGATTACATTTCTCCGGCTATCAGTACCAGATTTGGTCGTGGCATGTCGATGCTAGTGGTTACTGTGATATCACACTGTATTCTCTCATTCTGAGGCGATCTCTGTTTATATCCAAACGCTAGGTTTGTAAAAGGCAGTGTTGAAATTGGAATACTAGATATTTTTCTGTGCTAGCTGTCTATGATATGTTTTGAGGTATATATTACGGGAATTTCTGTATGAAGACTCTTTATAAGATGACATGGGTAAACGAGCGAGTAAATTGAGCTCGGCTGAAGTTAAAGATTTGATGGGGTGTACATACTGTAAGTGATTGTGTTTTTATTTCATTTACTTATTAGCAAAGTTGTTGATCTTGCAGGTACTTTTGGATCATTTGAACACTTCCCCAAATTTCAACTATCCAATTTTTTATATTTTTTTTTATATATACAGTTTATTAGTATGTTATTATTATGCGGAAAGGTTTATAAAATGATTAATAATTCCAATGTATTTGTTTGATAATTGATTTACTTCTCTATCTGAATTTTAATCCTAGTATTTTTAGCTAATTTGAGTTAACATTGTATTCATGCATACTCTGAAAATGTCTCACTCTGCATGTGTTCTAAAAAAACTACATTAAATTTTTTATTTTTTCTTCATTATACTAAAAATAATATTGTTCATATATTTATTTCGTATTTCAAACCATTTTATTCTTCTTCTTTTTATTCAATTTTATTTTTCATTTCCTTATTTAATTTCATTTATTCTACATTTTTCCTTGTTCTTCATTTTCCTAATTCTTTATTTTCCACATTCTATATTTTACTCATTCTTCATTTTCCTAATTCTTCAATTACCTTATTCTTCATTTTCTTTATCCTTCATTTTCCTAATTCTTCATTTTCCTGATTCTTCATTTTCCTAATTCTTCAATTACCTTATTCTTTATTTTCCTAATTCTTCAGTTAACTTATTCTTCATTTTCTTTATCCTTCATTTTCCTAATTCTTCATTTTCCTAATTCTTCAGTTACCTTATTCTTCATTTTCTTTGTTCTACATTTTTCAAATACATGTTTTCCTTTTTATTTTCAAGCAATTCTTTTATTGCTCTACACTTTTCTGATGTCTTTTTCCTTCAAGAATCTTTGGGTACATTTTTCTAAACAACTAATCAAGTATTTTGTTACTCATTTTGCCTGTTAGTAATTTCTATCACAGTACTGTATAACCCACTTCTAATTAATTTACTGCAACATTGGTTTTTGTGACAAACTGCAGATTTATTGACATCAATATATGGCAGAGATTGCATCTTATCTTTATGTTTATACTGGCTACTGGTTATGTTAACAGAATTCTGCATTCTACCAGTCGACTGATCAATACCCATGAACATGTTGCATATTTTAGATAAATCATCAAACAACAGTGTAAGATCTGACCTTTTAAGTGACTACATCATGTATCAAATATGAAATATGACCATATAAGGGAGTAGTCATGTGTTCATGTGATATTTGACCATATAAATGACTGCATCATGTGTTAATGTGATATTTGACCTTTTAAATGACTACATCATGTGTTAATGTGATATTTGACCTTTTAAATGACTACATTATGTGTTAATGTGATATTTGACCTTTTAAATGACTACATCATGTGATATGTGAAACCTGTTGTGTAATGCGCCAAGTGTAGGCTGCAACATTTGTGCTCTCTTATTTTTGGATTAAAATCAACAGAATTACTGCTGTGATTGCTGTGGAATTTGCTGTGAATGTTTATGGAAGTATTCTTTTTGTATACATGTACTTTTTGTGTTGAAATTGTTTGTAGATTTTGTGAAATTTTGAGTTTTGTGTAAATATTTTACTTTTTAGTACAATATTTACCTAAAAATATTAATGTGTATTTGCCTCAGGCAAAAATGGTCCACTTTATACCAGGGATTATACAATACAATAGGGGTAGCCTGTATGGGATTGGGAAATTATCACCTATAAAACCTGATCCCCATACATTGACAATATTAAAACAGTTAGAAATACTGAAGTTTAGGGGTACAAGAGGGGGTCGGTATAAACGCACATGGGACCTGAACGATGGTGTAAATTTACAAAACATTCAAACACTTCCTCAAGAAATATCTACTATAGTGCCAAATTTATCTCCAATCCTAAAAATGAAAATAATTCCCAACATCATGATCTGAAGAGGATCAAATGTGAATCGTTCACTGTTTGCAAAGGCCAAACTTCTATAAAAGTGTGTTGTATAAATCCAAGGTCAGTCAAAAACAAAAGTCTTGCCCTTTCAGATTACATATCATCTAATGACTATGATATTGTTGCTGTAACTGAAACATGGCTCGGGGGAACCTCCGACAAATCTTGCATTGCTGAACTTGTTCCCAGTAGTTACAAAATCAAGCATGTCCCTCGCTATGGACGTGATGGAGGAGTTGCAGTTGGCTGTTGTGTATAGACCACCACCAACCACTAAAAACGGTCTAAAAACTAGTTCTTTCCTGAAAAATGAGTGGCCGTCCTTTCTGGCCAAACTTGTAACATCAGAAAGTAACATCATAGTTGTTGGGGATCTGAACATCCACCTTGACAATCTTTTGAACTCAGACTCTGTAAAGTTTCCTAGTTTACTTGAATCTTGCCGCATGCGGCAGCACGTTACTGGGGCAACTCACGTGGCTGGCCACACACTGGATGTGGTAATTACAAGAGACACCGACATGTCTGTCTCACATGTAGAAATATCCGATCCTGGCCTACCTGACAGCAGTGGAAAGACGTCACGTGATCATTTTGCAGTAGTGTTTAATGCATGTGCTGCTAAACCTGCACCTATCAGAAGAACTGTGAATTTAAGAAAGTTAAAATCGATTGACATCAATAAATTCAAAAAAGACATTGAATCCTCAGATATTTTGAAAAATGGACTGCACACATCAGACGTGGATGAACTTGTTGAGGTGTATACCCATGGACTTTCATTACTTATTGACAAGCATGCTCCCCTCAAATCCAAAACCATAGTTTTAAGACCCTCCTGTCCTTGGTACACTGAAGATCTACATGACGCCAAACATCTGAGACGAACATTGGAGCGTAAATGGCGAATGACTAAATTGACAATAGATCATGAAATATATAGGAATCAATGTTCGGCAGTCAACAAATTGTTAAAACAATCCAAAGTAAGCTATTACACGGAGAAGGTAGAGTCCTGTGGTCGTGATCAGAAAGGGTTATTCAAGATAACTAAACATCTGATGGGTGAAGAAAAGGAAGTTGTGCTACCATCTGGTAAACCTGCTAAGATGCTTGCATAGAATTTCAGTGACTTCTTCATCAACAAAATTGAAGGAATACGTACTGAAATAGCCTCCAGTACTCAGTCTAACCAACAAGACGACTGTGCTGAATTTGAAACACCCTTCAGAGAAGAGCAACTATCAGAATTTTCTCCAACATCTGAGGATGAAATCCGGAATCTAATAAATAGATCAGCAAGTAAATCATGTGAACTTGATCCAATACCAACATGGCTGTTGAAGGATTGCTTAAATGAACTATTACCAATATTAACAAGAATATTCAATGCATCACTCAAAAGTGCTTATGTACCCACTGCTTTTAAAAGCTCCAGAATAAGACCACTAATAAAGAAGCCAGGCCTTGATCAAAATGTACTGAAAAATTACAGACCTGTGTCAAACTTACCTTTCATTTCCAAAGTTCTTGAGAAGGTAGTCGATGCTCAACTAGAAGAGCATTTAACATCGATAATCTCCACGAAGAACGTCAGTCCGCATACAGAAAATTCCACTCTACTGAAACTGCTCTACTTCGTGTGTGCAAAATGACATCCTTTGTTCTCTAGATCAGAATAAAGCTACGGTCCTGGTAATGCTTGAATTATCAGCAGCATTTGACACCATTGATCACACAACTCTCCTACGCAGACTTGAAAATCATTTCGGTATAATGGGCAAGCCATTAGAGTGGATGAAATCCTATCTGTGTGACCGCTACCAAACTGTGTGTATAGATGGTGAACTTTCAAAACCATTACTGATGAACTATAGTGTACCACAGGGTTCTGTGATTGGTCCGAAGAACTACATCATGTACACAAAACCTGTGGGTGCAATCTGCAGAAAGCACCAACTGCAACATCATTTCTATGCTGATGACTCACAATTGTATATGGCATTCAAACCAAAAGATTCCGTCTCGCGTGATGAAACACTACAACGAATTGAAGCTTGTCTGAAGGATATCTTACACTGGATGAAAGCAAATTTGCTGAAATTAAATGCTGACAAAACAGAGGTAATCCTGTTTGTACCGAAACGGAATGCCAGTACAGCCGAGAATCTAACTGTGAAAGTTGGCGACACTGTGATCAGATCATCATCGATGGTGAGAAACCTCGGTGCCATGCTGGATTCAAATTTGGACATGGATAAACATGTTAACTCTGTTTCAAGGTCGTGTTTCATGCAGATCAGACAAATAGGTCAAATCAGACAATATTTGACTGTTGATGCAACAAAATCCCTTATCAATCCCTTAGTAACATCAAGACTGGATTACTGCAATTCGTTACTGTGCGGTTCCCCAAAAATCATTCTGAACAAACTACAAAATATTCAAAATACAGCCGCCCGCCTCATCACACGGACACCACGTTACAATCACATCACCCCTGTGCTGAAGGATCTTCACTGGCTACCGGTACAATACAGAGTGGAGTACAAGGTGTTGACTCCTGTATTCAAAGCACTAAATGGAAAGTCCCCTGGCTACATCAGAAGTATGTTGGAAGTATATACTCCACAAAGACAGCTTAGGTCTCAATATGACTTTGTTCTTCTAGTTGTGCCGAGGATGAGGACTGTCACGTTCGGTGATCGATGTTTCATGGCCGCGGCACCTAAGCTCTGGAATGCACTGCCAACAGCACTCAGAGACAGTAAAACACTGCCGTCATTCAAGAAAGCGCTGAAAACGCACTATTTTACAAAAGCTTACTCAGGCTATTAGGTTTTACTTCTTAGATAGTATTTAATTCCTTTGAAGTATGGGGGTCTCTTTGAAGGTAGTATCTTTATACCTTTGGAGACAGTTTCTTGTAGCAGTGGTATCTTGACGCTGTTCTTGAAACACTAATTTAAATGTACCTTTAGTAAACATTCAGTGAGGTTGCGTAGTGAACAGTGAACACCGGCTGGTGGAGTAATGCGCATGTGGACTGGCCAAACAGCTTACGAAGCCAACCGGACTTGAATCATTTTAGAATTATTGTGTACCTTACTTGTCTGCATACATTAATGGTGGATTTGTTGACTTATTAATTTGTCCATAGTTGTATATATTTTACCCATATCATTTTTGACTAACATGTTTGTATTCATTACATATTGTTTTAACCATGTCGTAATCGTGATTGTACAGCACTTTTGAACGTGTAATTACATGAAAAAAAGGGCTATATAAATATGGTATAATAATAATAATAATTTGATCTTTTAATTGACTACATCGTGTGTTAATGTGATACTTAAAGTATTTAGTCATGATTGTTTTCATGTGAAATTTGGCCAAATAAAGTATTTAGTCATGTGTTCACATGAAATTTGATCACATAAAGTACTTAAAGACATTGAACCAGGAATGCGAGGCATGTGACTAAGACCCAGCAGTCCTGTATATTCCACAGTAGGGAGTCCAATAAAACTGACAGGGTCATTGATAGACTAGCTTCTAATTACATAATCAGTCACTTATATTTATGGCTAATATATAGCTACACATGTATAGATACTTAAATTGATTCAATGTTTAATTAAAAATATAAATTATAACTTTTTTTAAAGTATGTTTATATTAAATGAAAAATGACAGCTCATTTAATATGATTAAAGAAATTAATTACTCAAATAAATGCTCAATGCTTCAAACACATTAGCAAATATATGTATCTCACATCAATTAGTTAGGTCTGGTTGATTTTGATAAATTAAACGTCCATTTTGTAAAATTAATACAGACGTATACTAACACCTTTTATACCTGTTTAATATTTCTAACCAATATATTGTCTCAATTTATATTGTATAAACCAAGGAGAAACATAGTCAGAGTATAATAGTTATCTTGTAAAAAATAATTTCATGTATAAATAGAATTATTTGATTTAGAAATAGAAGAAGCATTCAGTAGCATTTTTTATGTATTAACTGTTCTTACATAATTAAATAATCTGATAATTAAAGGACAGCATTCATTAATTACATAAAATGCTTGTAAAAACCAACAGGAAGTTATCCATAAACTAATTATCACTAAAAATCAATAGAATTTATGACCCTCTTATATGCATGACTAGGTGTCAAGTCTACAGACACTTAGCTGACCATGAAAAGACAGGATTAATCCCATTAGGGGCAATAAAACAATTAAGAGATTAGACCTCATGTGGATTTTGGGGGGGGGTCACTTATATAGTAGCTGTTCAATAAATGATATGTTCTGTTCTGTTCTGTTCAATGTCTTTAAAGTCTTATTGCCCCTAATGGGATTAATCTTGTCTTTTCACGGTCAGCTAAGTGTCTGTAGACTTGACACCTAGTCATATAAGGGGGTCATGAATTTTATTGATTTTTAGTGATAATTAGTTTATGGATAACTTCCTGTTGTTTTTATAAGCATTTTATGTAATTAATGAATGTTGTCCTTTAATTGCCAGATTATATAAGAACAGCTATACATGAAAAATGCAACTGAATGCTTCTTCTATTTCTAAATCAAATAATTCTATTTATATATGAAATTATTTTTTACAAGATAACTATTATAATCTTTAAACTGACAATGTTTATACAGGTACTGCTTGAGAAAATATTTTGGTTAGAAATATTTAACAGGTATAAAAGGTGTTAGGATACGTTGGTATTAATTTTACAAAATGGACGTTTAATTTATCAAAATCATCCACACCTAACTAATTGGTGTGAGATGCATATATTTGCTAATGTGTTTGAAGCGTTGAGCATTTATTTGAGTAATTAATTTCTTTAATCATATTAAATGAGCTGTCTTATTCTTAATGTTTTTCATTTAATATAAACATACTTTAAAAAAAAGTAATAATTTATATTTTTAATTAATCATTGAATCAATTTAAGTATGTATACAGTAGCTATATATTAGCCGTAAATTTAAGTGACTGATTATGTAATTAGAAGCTAGTCTATCAATGACCCTGTCTGTTTTATTGGACTCCCTACTGTGGAATATACAGGACTGCTGGGTCTTAGTCACATGCCTCGCATTCCTGGTTCAATGTCTTTAAGTCATGTGTTATGGCCTTGCGGTTATGTCTTTTAATGGTGTGGTACCTGATTTCTGGTTTAGTCTTAGTGATGTGTATTTTAATTTTAACAAGATATCATGCTGTTTTAATGCTTGGTTTATAATAAATCTCATGTTCAATGTTTTATCAATTGAACATCATTCTAACACACCTGGGTCCACTTGGGCCAAAAAAATTCATTTCTGTTTCCCAAACTCCACAAGTATACTACCAAGATTGTATATGACCGTAAAATGTTTCTATATAAGATGATCAGTGGTCTAGTGGTAATGTGCTGGACTACTAAACATCAGGTAGTGCCAACTTAACCTAGCCAAGTTCAGTGTGGATTATACAATACTGGCTTAAAATCAAAAACAGTGATAATATTATATTACGTACAGTATATAATGAAGCTCTGGCAGATTCGGATAAAGGCCGTCCAAATTGGGTTACAAATGTTAGAATACTTTTAAACAATTATGGTTTTACATATGTTTCGAAAATAATGCTACACTCAATAAGAAGTTATTTATATCAGAGTTTAAAAGTAGACTGATTTATTGTTTTAATCAGGAATGGTGTAGACAATTGGATAGTCCGGTTTTAACATTATATAAAGAATTTAAATCAGTACATGAATACGAATGCTATTTAGACATATTACCAAAAAGCCTTAGATTTTATTTTTGTAGACTTAGATTGTCTGGTCTCCCATTACGAATACAAACGGGTAGATATGCACGTAATCGTGTTGTTAGGGAAGAAAGGTATTGTTTATGTTGCAATCAACTAGATATTGAAGACGAATTTCATTTTGTTTGTATATGCCCATGTTTTAATGCCATTAGAAGAAAATATATCAACATTTATTTTTATCAACGCCCGTCCGTATATAAATTTATTGAATTGTTGAATTCTAGTAACAAAACTATCCTCCTTAGATTAGCTTTATACATCAAGGAATCTTTATTCTTAAGAAAAACGATATTGAATGTATAATTATATGTTCATCCTCATTTACAATTACATTTTGTATTGATTATTTTGTCATATTTGTTTGAATTATCTTTGTATATAGATTTAGATCACGTGATTATCTGTACATATTATAAATGTATGCAAACCAGACGATGTACTTCGTATAAGTCTAAATAAAATATGTTCTGTTCTGTTCTGTTCTGTTAAAAAAATCACAGGAAACAGGTGAGGCGTGTATTGATGCTTTACACTGGCACAATAAAGAACCAGGAAAAATTATCCGAATCAAGAGTAGGGGCTGTCCTATATCTTCTCTGCCCTTAGAGTTGCGAGATTCCCCACTCTTGAATTGTTCTACAAAATTCAGATCCCTTAAAATGAACCTTCATCGTTGATTTTATATTGTTTACTCTCTGATATTTCACTGAACAATTAATTAAGAATTTTTCCATTGAAGTATAATTTTTTTTTTTTTTTTATAATTATTTATATTTTATAGGAACTTTTGAATCTTTATTGATCCGATATTCACATAATTTCATATTGTGATTAATTCTATTTGTATGCTTTTCATTTTTTTACATGTTCATAATATGTCATGGTGACCTCGCGCCACATTGCACGTTGACGCGACGTCATTTCCGTTGTTATGATTTATTTATTATTATCCTAAAGAAGCCATTGCAGCAAATGTCGATGGAATAAATTAATCGTTTTCATGTTTTTCGTGTTTGGTGATTTTTTTATCTTTATTGATTCCATTGTAGTATAAAAATGCATCAAAATTAATATGCTCTATCATACTTTTATGACTTTATTTCTCTTTTTTTTGTTGGTTTAGTCATTGATTAATGTTATTATTATTTTTTGCAGTCAACAAGAAAGAGTTACAGCATTGGTAAGTTTGTTTATTTCTCAAGTTATTCATTTCATGAAAATATTTCATGAAGAAGGTATTGCAATTTAGATTCCCAGTGTAAAACCTCAGCTGTCAAATTTCAGTCCGTGTGTTTATAAAACTTTAGATCGGTCTCTGAGCTCAAACTTTCTTTAAAATGTCCTACATACATGTATATTGTTATATTTTTTTTAAATATTGTTTATACATTTTATATTAAAAAAGGATATATGGTACAACCTCTCAAAAGCAACACCCTTGAGGTGTAGTAAAATTATGTTGTTGTTGAGAGGTTGTTGCTCTAGAGAGGTTAGATTAATAGTTAAATCGTGCAGTTGGAAAAATCATGCTGTTGTTGAAGGGAGGTTGCTGCTCAAGGGAAGGTCGCCCTGGAGAGGTTGAACTGCATTTGAAAAAAGTTATATTGTTAAAGATAGAGAAAGCTCACTCATACGTGAATAAAAATGGAGGGTAGACAAACTCATTGTTCATGAATTCAATGGGTCGTATTATAATGGGTACACCTATGGCGTGCGGCGGGTGGCATCCACTGCAGTGTCCGCTCTCTAATTCAAATAGTTTTATTTGGATCCTCACCAAACTTGATGGAAATGTTTATGGCCATGAGATCTCGGTCAAGTTCGATAACCAGCCCAATCAGCCCAGGCACTTCTGAGTTATGCCCCTTGATGCATTGAAAAATAAATTTTGACGGGCATATTTTGTGACCTGGCACTCTTGTTAATCTTAACCTATATGCTGTATCAATCGGCCCAATTTGTTTGTTTGTGATTTGTATAATTGAAGACTTTACATCTGTTGATTCGATCGAAGACAGGATTATGTTTGAATTGTTATAAGATCTTATTATGATTAACTTGAGAATGTTGGAAACACAAAATTGAGATTTGAGTTTGGAGAACAATCTCAAGATCTTGGTATTTTTAAATAGTTTGCCGTGGCCACAAAAAATCTCCTTATTGAAAACCAAAGTGACTTTCATCAAACGTTACAAATATGAGAAAATAAATCTGAGAAGTTAACTAAGTGCTTTCTGATCTTTGAAGCCTATTATTATGAGCTCCAGTATCCCCTGTCTGAAGCTTTTCTCTCAAACATTGGTCATGTTTCAGTCATCCATTAGATACAATACTACAATAAACACTGACTTTTACTAAAAGCTATCTATAATGTTACCATATGATTTCCTTCTATTATTTCACTAATATTATCATTCTGTTTGATGCTAGATCAGACAGTACTATGGTGTTCAACAATATTTGTTTATCTGTGATATTATATTATCAAAACTTGCTTTGTATGAATCTATAGTCTTTTACTCCTGGTGTATCGTTTAAACTAATATTGTCAATTATAACACAAACTGGCCCAGTCTTTGAATTAATTTTTTGTGGCAGGTTACCTGACTATATACTTTATGAAGGAAACTCTCTAAAACTACCGGTAGGTTGCCCTCCAAAAGACTTAAACAAGGGAAATAATCCTTTCAGGCAGGGAGGGGGCAACCCACGAATTCCAAGACTGAACTGCCACTTAGGCATTTACAGTGCAACCTCTCCAAGGCAACTCTTTGGGAGAATCCAAATTATGTTGTTGTTGAGAGGTGTTTGCTCTAGAGAGGTCAAATTAATAGTTTAATCACGCAGTAAGAAAAAATCATGCTGTTGTTGAAGGAAGGTTGTTGCTCAAGAGAGGGCAGCTCTGGAGAGGTTGTACTGTACTTTGAATGAATAAATATTTAACAGAGGTGACTAATTAGCGACTAGGGTATATTATGGACTGTTCTTTACCTTTGATCTGTGTCAATTGTTTTTCACAAGACAGATGTGTATCGTTTATTTCAAAGGCTACATATTCCAGTGTGCCAATTTCAGTGTTTGTGATAATTTTATTGTCATCATTTAAAGAAGAACTGGTTTCCATTCATGAATAAGTTCATAACAGTTACTGTTTTCTAGTGAAGAAATGAGAATCATGTGCATTAATTATTACGTCAATAATTCATATATCGTTTTTATACATCATCTGTATGTGTCCGGGGTTTATTGGTGGTCATCATGAAACGGTAACACACTGGACAGTACTACATAAAAGGCTGTAGGTTCAATTCTTGACTCCATCTTTCTAATTTCTCTCAAGTACGCTTTTTCAGTGTCCCCATCCCAACTACCAAGCCAAGTACTGTGTCTAAAAAATCACAGTAAAAAATGTGAGGCATGTATTGTTGCTTTACGCCTGGCACAATGAAGAACCAGGAAAAAAACATTTGAAAAGAGTTGGGATATAAATGCCCTGTTTTCCTGTATCTTATCTCCCCTCTCTCTGGGGCAGCTCTGAAATGACAACAGATGTCAAATGGGCAGTTAAACAACGGATACTATTTTTCAAATAGTTTTAAAAAGCAGATTGCTCAACTAGGACCTAGCTGGTTCATAGATGTATTTTAGCTAAGGCTTAAAAATCTTGGCCCTTATTTGGAAAAAAAGTGTATTAGATTGTTTTGGGGATAAAATATCCGCTGTAACATAGAAAAAACAGAAATGTATACAATCAGTCTTTATTGACAGGCAACCTTTACTTGGTCATTTTGTTCTACATAAATTATAAGTAATCGTTAACAGTTTTAAAAAGAATGGCCTTTATTCACAGGGTGGCCTTTATTCACAGGGTGGCTTTTATTCGGAGATGGCCATAAACACAGGTTGGACTGTATAAAAACTGCCTTCTAAGGTATGTTATGAACTGGGCCCCTAGAATGTTGGAGGAAAGCCATGGAAACATGCTCTGTCTCCTACTTTATGTCAAAGAAGAAGAGTTATTCTTTCATACAACTTGGTTTCATGCCATTCTGTCTTGCTGATAAACAGTTCGTGAAATATCTATATTCAATTATTAAAGTTATTTATTTTGAATCCCCAGTCTAGGGGTAGATTTATCACTTGTTACTCTTCAGACAAGGAGATTATAATGTCAAACATTTCTGACTCTTCAAAGAAGGAGATTGTATTGTCGAAAATTTCTGACTCATGTATAGTGCGATATTAACCTAATTACACGGTCGCTTTATGTGATTATTTTTTGCTTCTTACCTCAGTCATTATTATTTGTTTACTATACTGATATGGAATGTTCTATCTGCATGTTTATATAATAGTTTGTTGCGCATCGTCAAATACATGTATATTTGACAACTAGCATTACGAAAAATTATCGTATAACTTACGAGAGTAATCGAAACTCACCGAAGCTAAAAATAAATGCAAGCATTGACCGTGAAATTATGGAGCTTCGACAGTTTAATAAAATCGCACAATAAAAACAAACCTAATTATTGTTATGCTGATGAGGTTTTTTTTACAGAGAGATTTTTCTTTAGTTTTTGTAAGAAATCAATTTTTGATTATAATATTTATGCAGTTGTGAGATATGAATGTTGGATCTTATATTAGCTGCGGACGTTATCCAGTGATTGGTACACTGGACTTGTAACTGGATGATTTGGGCTCGAATCCCAATCTAGTACATTTGTACTTAGCATTATTATGGTGTTTTATTGGAAAATCCAGAATTTAATACTTTTTATGGTGTTTTATTGGTAAATCTAGTATTTAATACCTTTTATGGTGTTTTATTGGTAAATCTAGTATTTAATACTTTTTATGGTGTTTTATTGGTAAATCCAGAATTTAATACTTTTTATGTTGTTTTATTGGTAAATCCAGAATTTAATACTTTTTATGGTGTTTTATTGGTAAATCTAGTATTTAATACTTTTTATGGTGTTTTATTGGTAAATCTAGTATTTAATACTTTTTATGGTGTTTTATTGGTAAATCTAGAATTTAATACTTTTTATGGTGTTTTATTGGTAAATCTAGAATTTAATACTTTTTATGGTGTTTTATTGGTAAATCTAGTATTTAATACTTTTTATGGTGTTTTATTGGTAAATCTAGTATTTAATACTTTTTATGGTGTTTTATTGGTAAATCTAGTATTTAATACTTTTTATGGTGTTTTATTGGTAAGCCTAGTATTTAATACTTTTTATGGTGTTTTATTGGTAAATCCAGAATTTAATACTTTTTATGGTGTTTTATTGGTAAATCCAGAATTTAATACTTTTTATGGTGTTTTATTGGTAAATCTAGTATTTAATACTTTTTATGGTGTTTTATTGGTAAGCCTAGTATTTAATACTTTTTATGGTGTTTTATTGGTAAATCCAGAATTTAATACTTTTTATGGTGTTTTATTGGTAAATCCAGAATTTAATACTTTTTATGGTGTTTTATTGGTAAATCTAGTATTTATATTTAATACTTTTTATGGTGTTTTATTGGTAAATCCAGAATTTAATACTTTTTATGGCCGGTGTTTATTATTTATTGAATGTCCATTAATTTTGTATATTGTATTAAACACAAACAAACCATTCTGCTATCACAAGTTATTACAATCGTAACTACTTGGGCATTTCCGTAACTGAGAAATATGCCTAGAGTACATAAGTGTAGGGTTACAAATTTTGGTTTTGCGGTTTCTGATCACTATTTTTCCAACACTGTACTAATTGTTTCAAGAATCATTCTCTGAATTACAGACTTTTGAACATATTTATCTTTCATGATTGTTAAATGGGCTTCAAGTTCCCATTGAAAGAGAAACAGGTTGTTTCCATCGTTTGATTCCCAGTGTCAGTCGTAATGGAAAATAGCCCTTGAACAACAACAACAAAATGGCGGCCTGCCTATTATGTCCGAGGCACTTTTCTTTAGAGAAACGGCGAGGAGTTCCAATTGAAGATATAACTCTCTGTGAAGTAGTCATGTTGTAAGATTTCAGCTTGTTGTTCTATTCATTAATGAACAGATTAATGTTTTCTGGTATTGGCAGCTTACAAAAATATCCACATTTTGTCACGTTCAAAATGGGTTCATCGACCATTTCTGTAGGTTTATATGAATGTAGGACAAAACCCCTCATGGATTACAGTCCGTCTGAAAAAAAAACACTGGGGTGGGGGGTCGTCTGCCTTGAAAAAAAAACACAGGTTTTTTTTCGTCCGCTTTTAAAAAATCATAGGGGGGTTGTGGTCCACCTAGGTTAAAAAACACTGGGTTTTTTTTGTCCGTCTCCCGGTTTATATGTATACATAATATAGTATAAGAGTTGTGTTATATAAGTGAATGTATGAATATATATATGCTGAGGGTGTATGCGGGGTCAACGAAGGGACATGGGTTAAGCCCTGACCCCTTTGAATGGAATTCATGCAATCATGAATTTTTCTTGAACTATTCTTGTATGCTTCATGAATAGTTCATGAAAAATGAATACCTTTTTGACTGTGGATTTCTTTGAAATGTTTATTCAATGAACATTAATTGTTAATGAATCTCAAATAGAATTTCCAAGAAAAATTTGCAAAAATATGCTTTTGTGTCAATGTTGGTATCGCTGAGTTTGCTTTGAGAAGATTTGTCTGAATTATTTAGAATTACATGTATTGTTAGTTACATGTAATAATTCATCATATTAAAATAGACTAATATAAAGAATGTTTAAATGAAGACAAAATATTCAAATAAGAATTGATTGCTATAATTATGTTCATTAATTCTAATCTGTTAAAGATGACAGTAACCCAATTCATATATCGCTCATGTGGCAAGTGATAATGTAACTAAAGCATAAATAATGATGCTCTACCATATTTTTTATAAGTAAATTGAATTAAAGAACAGTCTAAAATCTTAATAAGTCTCTCTGTGATTCAGATCGGGAAGTTCCAGATTCAGAATAATTATTGCATACTGTATAATTAGAGGGGAAAGTCGGGATTGAGAAACTTACCAGTTTTTCAGGGTTCTATATACCGGTACATGTCATTACACTGTATTTCACTGTAATGACATTTTGAATCAGGTCCAAAAGAAAATACTCGTTATAAGAATGGTGAGTGTCAGGGTGTTGGTATGCAGGCGGGTGGGGTATTAATAAACTTTCATCCAGGTTTTCTTCTGAATGCTACTTCTCCTACATTTCTCTAATTTTCACAGCATTATATTGTCACCAAGTAGTCACCAGAACATTTCGTCTGAAGTTTGTGACTCAACCATTTTTGGTGGAATTATGACCCTTTGTTTATTTTGCTCATACATAATGTACAGAGAAATACTCTTTTGTGCAAAACTCCTCCTTTATATCTCAATGGATTAGCATCTGAAGGATGAAAATCTGGTTTTGTGACAATTAATTTTGTGTCACTTGTTAATAATTGTTTATGCATATTAAATGCAGAATAAAATGTACTGATTTAGTAAAAATGCTATTAGTTTCCTACTAAAGTTTACAGAAGTTACAGACAATCTTCAACCAATTAAGGTGCTTAATATTGATCGTGTATTAGCCAATACTTTCTGGACATTTTTGCTAATATCTGTTACTAACAACATTGTTGATTCATAATGACAAACATCGACAAAATGTCAACTCAACAAAGGACCAACGTAACTTATTATCAGCGTGACTAAACGTAATTATCTTTTCATGCTATAGAGAAACATTGCAGCAAATATCTCTGGTATTGATGATGTGTTCTTATTTTACATTGTACATCTTAAAGGTTAAAAATGGAAATACAGTGAAACCTCTCAAAAGCAACACTCTTTGGGAGTAACAAAATTATGTTGGTGCTCTGGAGAGGCTGAACTAATTATTAAATTATACAGTGGAGAAAAATTACACTGTTGTTGAATGGAGGTTGTTGCTCAAGAGAGGGCCGTTCTAGAGAGGTTGAACTGTAGTATGAAGCTGTACACTGGCCTTCTAAATTCTGTATAAGCCTTTCACTTTTTAGAAATCCATAAATTTATATTAAATATCAATGTTATTTTTGATAGTGATTGCATTGTCCTTCAGTCTGAGGTTATGTTGCTTTGACCTTTTTGTCTGTTAATTGCTTTTGATTGATATTTATACAGTTGATGCCTCGGACTATTCCCAATGCACTCATATCACTCAATCTTGATTTAACCTTGACCATGACAGGATTTGGACTAAGTAATACTATGTTATATAGATTAGCTATTACTTGGTTACCGGTAGCTAGATTTTACCATTTTGTCTAACAACAGCACCGCTTACTATATTATGATACTTACACAGTTGTTGCCTTGGATAATTTCTAATCCATCCATATTGCCCGACCACATTTTAACCTTGACCTTATGGAATGACGTACAAAAATTTAAATTGGTAATTTTCCATTGACTAGATTATAGCCTTTCCTCTTACATCATGGCTATTTCTTGGTGAACTACTTTTACACATTGACCTCATTTAGATTCAAAGTCTATTGTCATTACCCTGTTAATATAGTTTTTCATATTTCATGAACTATTCATGAACTATGCAAGAATAGTTCAAGAAATATTCATGATTTCATGTGCTCCATTCAAAGGGGCAAGCATCCAACTACTAGCTTCCTGCTTATTCCAAAACATATGTTCTGTTTTTTGCCATAATTGTTTGTTAATGATATGGTAAATCAGGGTTACTCAAATAGAAAGCGTTGGGTAGCAATCACGTGATCACGCGCAAGATGGCCGTCATTGTGAAACGGTGAAGAACGCATTGAAATAGATACTCAAATATTCACAAATTACTAAACATTATTGGTGTAGAGCTCCAAGAAAAGTTAGATCGTAAGTATCCCCTTCTAATTTGACCAATTTCTTAGGATAAAATCCATTTATTTATGTTGAAATCCGATGGTACATAATGCACGAAAACTCGTTTTAAGCCCATATCCAGATTGTTGTCGCAAAGTGTGTATTTTTTCGTAAGTAAATATAACCCTTTTAAGTTATAGAGTGATGTAGTCGGGATTAATTTCATGTCTTTTAAAAGTTGTTGAATTAAATCATGTGGTTACTTTTTCATATTGTTTCCGATGCTAAGAAATAATAATACATGAATTTGAGCCTTTTTGACGAAGTCGCCATTTTGAGTTTGACCAGTTGTAATGGATTTTACTATTTTTAGTAAGTGATTCCGTCTTTAATAATCATCTATCGCTGAAATGCTTGCAACACATTTTAGAAAGATCAATACTCCGTTAATTCATGATTTTATTTTAAATTTTCGATTTCTTGTTTTTGAATAAATTGAAATTGAAAATTTGTGTGTTATCTATACATGCGTGAAAAAAGCTCTCCGATAAGTATCCACAGCACAACTTGATGTTTATACAGAGATAAGCACCTGAAGAGCACGAGTCCAGACCATTCAATTGAAAGACCCTGGGTCGTATCCACTGTATAAGTCGATATCTATCCTTACAACTTACACATCAGTATACATTTGATTTTTTTATTTTGTGAAATATTCAGCCAATTTTTATTGAGATCTGCCCGAAGACTTCATACTTACTGTCTCGTATGTATGATTAATGGATTTCTGGCATGAACCAATTCCATTTTGATGGCGGCAGAGGGGGGGATATCTATTTTGTACATAAAAATATAACAGTGAAACTATCCAGTGACATTAATTATATAGATCTGTGGCTTGTTTGAGAAATGTCAATTAAGAATTCCCTATAATTTTGTCAAGTCTTGGAAATTTTGTTCATTCATCGTGACAATGCAAAATTGAATATACGTTCATTTTGTACATGTTTTATTGTGGCATTATTTGATATCTATGATGTACCTCTATTAGGAAGGTTAGCCTTACTTATTTGGTTGGCCGATTTCATAAACAAATTCGAAAGGGCAATCCTCTCAGACTGTGCAGGATGGGGTCAAATCTAAAATGGGTCTTGCCATCTCAAACAGTCGAATCAGTTAGACTAGTGGTAGGTAGGGAAAACATTTATTAGCTCAACTGAGCAAAGTTAAGGGTAAGGTATTGGTATACTATTTTGTCTGACGTCCGTCCGTCCTGAATTTTTCAAACAACTTCTCCTCTGAAACGGCTGTGTCAAATTTGAAGAATTTGAGGAACACGGGAATGATCTTTTGGTGGTCCTTTACAAAAGTTGCTAAAAGAATATCATTCCATGCAGACCTCTGGTCCAAAAGGAAATATTAGGGGATATCTGGTAACCAGAAACAAACTGTGTTTCAATATGGCTTAATTTTTAGTCTACATTACATTATTTATTTTTCTCTTGTGTCTTTTCCTTAATTAAGAGACTTTGGCTTAATTTATTATTCACTTTCCTATAAATCAGTACCATTTGCTTACTTTTGTCTTATTTTTCATGCATATATATTGAATCTTGGTGTGAGGTTGTTTTTATTTTATCTCTTGTTACCCTGAATGTCATATGACATGTTTATAGTTTCTGTTGCCTTGACAACATAAATAATGGCAAATAAACCAGATTTAAGCTTTTTATCCTTTTGTTTAATGAGATACAAAGTCCTATGTGGTGTTATTTATACAGTAAATAACAAAACATCCAATTAGTCTCTCCTGATGTAGTCAGTCTGCTAGGTCTATAAATATACAGTGACCGTTGAGGACTTATTGTCACTTCTAATAATTCCTGGAGATTTCGTACTGAGTGATATTATTGAATTTTCCACAGTATGCACCTCCCTCCCTATTTGGGAACTACAGTGCAACCTTCCCACAGTGGTCTTCTCTTGAGCAGCAACCTTCCTTTAACAACAAGATTTGTTCCCACTGCATGATAATAACTATTAATCTAACCTCTAGAGATACAGCCTCTCAAAAACATCAGCATATTTTTGCTTCTCCAAAAGGGTGTTGCTTTTGAGAGGTTGCACTGTACTTTGCACACAATTTCTTTAATCTGTAGGGTGGGGAGTGTTAATTTAGGGGTGGAGGGGAGTTCATTTATTCATTAATTAATGATTTTTCAGTAAATGGAACATTAAGTTTTAGAAATTCACAGCAAGTGGGTGAGACATGCATCAATACTTTACATCAGTCACAATAGAAATACAGAAATACAGTAACTATTCATAATATGAGTAGGGATATAAACACATGGTATTGTGGCTCAAGGCCCACTGTCCCTGAACACAGTAGTGTTTATTACTCCGGTACATTTTCGGTTGTTCTCCACCAGTATACAGCAAAGTACCCAAGTTCCTGGGCGCACAGCATGAAACCTCTACAAAATAATGCCCCAGCCCATTGCTCAGCTATAGTACACAAGACTTAGTATAATCACAGTGATGTTTGACCACACCTACCATAGACCTGATCTCTTTCCTTGTGACTTTTGGTTGAACCCATTCATTTAATCATGCCTTTAAGAGGGGCGGGGGGGGGGGCACTGCTTTGAAACAAGCTGTGCAATTGTAAGCCCTCTCTACCAGTGCATAAACAGTGTACCCATAGAGTACTCCAAGTGTCATCCTTAATTAGTCCCGCGATTTTTAACCCTGAGGCAAAATGTCATTGTTCTCTTTTTCAATTGTTTACCAATCAGTGGTGTTAGTATATTTTGACATGTGTTAGAATCACAATATGCCAGTTTGCATTTGTAAAATGAACCACTTTTACTAAAATATATTTCCAAATCTTTACACTCATTAACAATTTTGACTGTTTCATTTTTGGAAGTAAAATTGTATTAATTGTCAGTATCTTCCTTTCGAGAAAATATTAGATTTTGATTAATAAATCTTATTAATGTTTATCTTTTATTTTTGCATCCTGTTTTAGTAATAATAACACGATATTGTATTATGCATAAATAATGATGTCCCTATTTTCACCATTAAAAAACTCTTAATTTTATAGACTTCTGAATTCCGGAAACTTCCAAATTCCGGACATTTTGGCCGGTCCCATTGGTGTCCGGATTTCAGAAGTTACACTGTACTTCCAAAATGCATTTTCTGAAAGGTGTGTATAATCGGTCGAAGATTACTTTGAAGGTCTCACAGTGTCATTACTTGGAAAGTTAGCGATGTTTGGAAAACCCTCCCCTGTTGTCACTACTTTTCAAATGCTCCTCATATATACAGCCTATATTTTATTGCATCTTAATATAGTCGTACATTCAGTCACGCTCTTATTGTAGACTTAAACATCACTTAACTAGCCTGGCTTTTATACGAGCCTTCTATGATTGACTTGGATTTTTTTTAGGAATTAGGTTGTCTCTATAAAATTGACATAGGTCTTATGGCGATTATAAGGCCATCTTGGCCCTCTTTTATTGTTCCTTTGTCACATATTTGAGAATTACAGGATCATATAAAAATGTTTTGGTGAGAAAAAACCCTTGTTTCTCTACTAATTGACCTTTCTCTATTCGGTCGGCACCCGCACTTTTCCTAAAATGTGGAAGAAAATCCCTGCATTGTATGGTTTCAATTAAGCTTAGCTTTATTTTGTACTTTGAGAAAATGAAAATGTATGAGTTACACAATGTAATTATTGTAACAAATGTAAATTGGAACCTAACTTGATTATCTGGCTGCGTTTTTCAAGTTTTAATCAATACCTGCAGGTGATTTTTTTGTCAGCAACATTTCAGTCTCCATCTCTCAATGTTCCAGTAGAATTAGTCAATAAATAACTGGAAAAAACACCAATGGTGCTTCTATTTCAAATTTCTCTAAAGTATTTCAGTAGTGTATGATTACTGTATTACTACAAGATGGAAGTAGTACTGTAGTGTCTGATGACTTTGTTATATTACAAGATGAGAATCTAACAGTAGTGTATGATTATTGTATTATATTACACGATGAGAATCTAACAATAGTGTATGATTATTGTATTATATTACAAGATGAGAATCTAACAGTAGTGTATGATTATTGCATTATATTACAAGATGATAATCTAACAGTAGTGTATGATTATTGTATTATATTACAAGATGAGAATCTAACAGTAGTGTATGATTACTGTATTATATTACAAGATGAGAATCTAACAGTAGTGTATGATTATTGTATTATATTACAAGATGAGAATCTAACAGTAGTGTATGATTATTGTATTATATTACAAGATGAGAATCTAACAGTAGTGTATGATTATTGTATTATATTACAAGATGAGAATCTAACAGTAGTGTCTGATTATTGTATTATATTACAAGATGAGAATCTAACAGAAGTGTATGATTACTGTATTATATTACAAGATGAGAATCTAACAGTAGTGTATGATTATTGTATTATATTACAAGATGAGAATCTAACAGTAGTGTATGATTATTGTATTATATTACAAGATGAGAATCTAACAGTAGTGTATGATTATTGTATTATATTACAAGATGAGAATCTAACAGTAGTGTATGATTATTGTATTATATTACAAGATGAGAATCTAACAGTAGTGTATGATTATTGTATTATATTACAAGATGAGAATCTAACAGTAGTAGGAAGTATTACAGTATTGTCTGATTACTGTATTAGAATACAAGATATCAGTATAATGCATAATTATTAGATTGAGTAACAAGAGGTAGTAGTGTCTGATTGGAGAATATAAAGTGCCATAGGCTCTTAATTTGTCCTGACTTGTTTGCATGGATTTCAGTAGAGGTAAATAATTAGAGCATCAGAGGGGCTATTTAATATATAGACCTATTGAATGGTTTGATTAAGTCATGGTGTTTAGATTTGGACGGAAGAAAGTCCTTTTTAAGAACATGTTTGGCCCTTTAATCCTTAAGGATTGAAAACTGATAATTTGATTTTGAATTTGAACTTCTATTACAACCATTTCCGCTTCTTATAATACATGTATTAGAGTCATAGTATGATCAAATCACTCTGGGAGTCAAATCTGAACATAGCGATACTGTCAGACAAGTTGGAAACACTGCTCATAGCATGACTAACGTATTGGATGAAGTTGGTCCGTAAATAGATTGAATTAAGAATAAGGAGGAGAAATTCTCCTTCATGCAAATTTGTCTCAGAGAAAACAGAGTGGTAAAATTAGCTTGCTGTAATCTGGTGTTTGTTACAAAATTGTCAATGAGTGACATATTATACAATAAATACAGTGCAGCCTCTCCAAAGATACACCTTCTTGGAGAAGCAAAATCATATTGTTGTTGAGAGGTTGTTGCTCTAGAGAGGATGAATTAATAGTTAAATTGTGCAGTGGGAAAACTCATGCTGTATTGTTAAAGGTTGACACTGCTCTTGAATGACCATATAATTAGTGCCCCTTTTAGAGAAAAAAAAACAACAAATATAAAAATATGATTTGAATAAATACCCAACTAGTTGAATAAATCTATTAAAATAATACACTTTACTGACTGTCCTTTTCTCTCGGGTACTTTAAAGTCCCATGGTCCAACTTCTGTAGATGGTGGCATCTCCAGTTTGTACATAACAGACTGGTTTTACTCACGGTATACAGTAGAGTCAGACTGGTTTTACTGCATCTTTCAATTTATTTTGTTGCTGATTTGTCCTTTAGCTACAACATTTCTATGAGAGACTTTATTTGTCCCTGTCACTGATCATTTGCATAATGAATGATAAATGAGTGTGATCTTAAATAAACCATACTCTGTGGAAATGTTGGGTGATTCTGATATAAGCAGAAATTACTCCAGTATGTAGATAAGGTGCTGGAGTGGTTATAGTCTCTTGACTAGTAATCACTAGCCCCTACGGTCTCTGACTAGTAATCACTAGCCCCTATGATCCCTGACTAGTAATCACTAGCCCCTATGATCCCTGACTAGTAATCACTAGCCCCTACGGTCTCTGACTAGTAATCACTAGCCCCTATGATCCCTGACTAGTAATCACTAGCCCCTATGGTCTCTGACTAGTAATCACTAGCCCCTATGGTCTCTGACTAGTATTCACTAGCCCCTATGGTCTCTGACTAGTAATCACTAGCCCCTATGGTCTCTGACTAGTAATCACTAGCCCCTACGGTCTCTGACTAGTAATCACTAGCCCCTATGGTCTCTGACTAGTAATCACTAGCCCCTATGGTCTCTGACTAGTAATCACTAGCCCTACGGTCTCTGACTAGTAATCACTAGCCCCTCACCACTGTGAGGTTGAATCCTACTCAGTCAGTACCAGATGAACTTTAATTGTCTGGAAGCTGTCCAGCTGTGGTGTAACCCCCCCCCCCCCCTGGAAGTAGTTCATGAACTGTTCATGAAGTATGCAAGATAAGTTAAAGAAAAATTTCAAGACTTCATGAATATCTTTGGAAGGGGCTTGAGACATTTTGGTAGTTATACTAAGTTTTCCTGGAGTCTTCCTTCCCTGGAAAAGTCAACAAAAGGCCCTCACAGGTTATTTGATACAACATTAAGATCGATATGAAAAAGATATGCTCAGCTAACTGATGATCTACATTCAATAAATCAGTCCTCAATGTTGATACGATAAAAAGTAAAAGCAAAATGTCTGATGAATATTTCTTATACAAATAATAATAGCCCCCCCCCCCATACAGTTGGTAAACTTGTTCCCGTACCATGTTGCAGTGCAATTCTATGTAAGTTCAGTTTCCATGAGTACTTTCAGTACTTTGATTTAAAATAGAATACAGTATTTTGACTGACCAATTATACAAAACCAAGCTAAAAGCGGTATTCTCATTTATCTGTTAAACAATCCATTGTCCAATTATTGATAAATGAATATAGAAACAAGTTAATAACATAACAAGTCTGCTACATTGTTGTTGTCTATAATCAATGTTGTGTATCCTATTACAGACACTTCTTGAGTTAATTACATGATTGCTACTTTCATAGTTATGTCCTCTGTTGAAGAAAATGGGGTATATTGCTTTGCACATGTCAGTTGGTCCGTACTCCCCCAGGTGACATTATGGGGTAAGGGTTAGTACAAATTGACATTATTGGGTTCCAGTACATACAAATTGCCATTGTGGGGAAATTTGTTGCTTATATGAGGTGCAAAAAGTTGCTTAATATGGGATGTAAAAAGTTCCTTGTGGGGTCAAAAGATCCATAACCAAACCTTGTCTAACCAATAACTATAGAGAAAGATTTGGCCTATTAGCTCCTCAGATTTGGTTGGGAGGTTGTGATGTATTGATTTTAAGGTCAGTATGTTAAAGGTCAAGGTCACAGGTGGCATCTGTGTTTCACAATCACTTCTTGTTTTTCATATGTTCAAAATCTTTAAATAAATGCTACATTTTTGGCCATACTTAAAAATGGTGGTTTGCAGTATGGCACCTGACCCAAACTAATTTAACAGTAGATAGTTAGGTGGTTTTTTTTGTTAACATATAATTGTACAGACAAAAATAAGCTTGAATGATAACATGTTTGTGAATGATAACATGTTTGTGAATGATAACATGTTTGTGAATTAAACATGTTTGTGAATGATAACTTGTTTGTGAATGATAACATGTTTGTGAATGATAACTTGTTTGTGAATGATAACTTGTTTGTGAATGATAACTTGTTTGTGGATGTAACTTGTTTGTGGATGATAACTTGTTTGTGGATGATAACATATTTGTGGATGATAACATATTTGTGGATGATAACATATTTGTGAATTGTGAATTTTTTTAAATGATAACATTTATATATCTTCAATTTACAATGTAACCTCTCCAGAGCAGCCCTCTCTTGATCAACAGCCTCCCTTCAACAACAGCATGATTTTTTCCCACTGATTTAAGTATTAATTTAACCTCTCTAGAGCAACAACCTCTCAACAACAACATGAGTTTGCTACTCCTAAAAGGTGTTGCTTTGTAGAGGTTGTACTGTATATCATGTCCTGGTACAATGAACAGTATTTATTATTTTATAAATTTATAAAACATAATAGATAAACAAAATTCCATTAATTCCACAGTATACCTAAGTATCATCAGTTCGCCACCGTTGTTTATAAAACACAACAGAATAAATGATAGTCTGTTCTTAATAATGGCTGTCCGTCTGTAGATTTATACATTCCATCAAGTTTGAGATTTTCTAAGAAATCAATACTTTACACTGAACATTCATAATACTTCTCTCTTCTATTAAGATCAGATACACCATGATGACAGAATGTTGAAAAATAATCACCTTGGAATGATTAAATTGTATTTGTGTAAAACAAACGAAGACGGATCTCCTGATTCTCCTCTGACATTTTCTCCATTCACGTTATAATGTTCATTGTTTTATTATTTATGCTATCTGCGTACTACCTGCACGGAACCACATCTGTTTTGGGGTTTTTGCTTTTATCTTGAATATTTTTTCATGCCATGTGGTATTTAACTCTGACCTAATGTGGTACAATGTATATACAGTCACTGATGGTTACTGATAGTTGCATTAATAAATAGACTTAGCTGTGTCTGGTAGCTAGGGTTAATTAGAAAAATTAAGTAGGAACGAATGGTAATTTTATGTAGAAATTCTTTAAATTTAATGAAAAAAGCTTAAAAATTGCATCTTTATCGCCTTTTTTACAGTTGCACCGATGAAAATGATTTCCTTGCATTGAAGGGACTTTTATAACCACTTACCTCACTGACATTCTTGTCTTACTCAATTATAGTCTGCATATTGCAAAAGAGAGAAAGTAATGTTGAGACCTGATATTTATACATATTAGGGTAAATTGCTAGCATCAATTGAAGCAAGTTTCTCTATAATACCATGCAGTCCCTTAGTTACTCCAAATAGATATACCAGCCCCTACCTCAAAATGACCTAACACCCCCTTATTCACCAGACATTAACATACCAGCCCCTTATTTACTAGACATTAACATACCAGCCCCTTAATAACTTGACATTAACATACCAGCCCCTTAATAACTTGACATTAACATACCAGCACCTTTATAACTTGGCATTAACATACCAGCCCCTTATTTACTAGACATTAACATACCAGTCCCTTAATAACTTGACATTAACATACCAGCCCCTTATTTACTAGACATTAACATACCAGCCCCTTAATAACTTGACATTAACATACCAGCCCCTTAATAACTTGGCATTAACATACCAGCACCTTTATATCTTGGCATTAACATACCAGCCCCTTATTTACTAGACATTAACATACCAGCCCCTTAATAACTTGCCATTAACATACCAGCCCCTTAATAACTTGCCATTAACATACCAGCCCCTTATTTACTAGTCATTAACATACCAGTCCCTTAATAACTTGACATTAACATACCAGCCCCTTTATAATTTGCCATTAACATACCAGCCCCTTAATACAGTAACTTGACATTAACATAACAGCCCCTTAATAACTTGACATTAACATACCAGCCCCTAAATTAAGTGATATAATATACCAGCCCTTACTTTAACTCAAATTGACATACCATGTACATACAAGATGAATGTGTGATTACATCATTACATGACTATATGTAAAGGGTTGGATTGGTGCTCTAGTGGTAATGTGATGGACTACGAATCCAAAGGTTGTGGATTCGAATCTTGGCTTCATCTTCCGATATTTCTAGGAGGCTTTTTCAGTGTCAACTTCCCGACTATATACCCTAGTACTCAGTGTCTAGAAAGTCACAGGAAACTAGTGAGGTGTGTATCAGTTCCTTATACCAGGCATGATATAGAATCAGGAAAACCTATATTTTCAGTGTCCCCATCCCAACTACTGAGCCAAGTACTGTGTCTAGAATGTCACAGGAAAAAGGGAAAGGGGTGGGGGGGCGTGCGTGTATCGTTGCTTTACACCGGGCACGATAAACAACAAGGAACAACTTAGAAATAAGAGTAGGGATATAATACCTGGTTCTCCTCTCTCTGGGGCGGCTCTAAAGTGACCATAACTGTCGAACAGGCCGCTAAACAACAAATATAGATAAAACATGTATGTATTCATACAAATGTAGTAAAATGGTATCTTTCCTACCAAATGATCTACCAAAAAAAGTTTACTTTAAGTGTAGACTTGTAGTCTTAATGTTTACAGTTATTATTTATTCATTTGAAATTTCTTTAAAAACTTTAGAGTATCCAATTTTAGACAAAGGTGTCAGTTTGCAATCAATCAAGGAATATTTATTTGTTCTCTCAAAGTGTTCGTGTATTGATGCTCTAAAATGCAGATCATCATTACTTCATAATGGTAGTTGATTAATTTACTTTCATATACACAAATGTACAGTGCAACCTATCCAGAGCGACCCTCTCTTGAACAACCAACCACAGCATGATATTTTTCCTACAACTCTCTGTTGTTTAAAATAACACAAGAATGGGTGAGTCATCAACTGACCACCGGTTAGTAAAGTACTCCTGTTATATAGAAAGCATCGGCTGCTCAGCCTTACCATGTGCCTCTGTTTACAAACAGAGAGTTTATCAGCAAGTAGCCACACCTCGCAGGAAAATCAAATTCAAATTTTCTGTTAGACAGGTTTAAACTTTTTCTCAAAGTAACACTTAGAATTGATATATTACTAAGATTTTTGGATGAATTGTTTTGACATGGAATAATTTACCATTGTGAGAATTTTCAAAGATTATTTTTCAGTAGTTTATTCAAAAATTCAAAAAAGGGCTCTCTGATATGAAACATGCATAAAATTTTACAAAACCCGCCCCAGCGCCATCTAGTGGTTTATATAGTCCTGTTACCCCTTTAACCATGATAATTAATTCCCTGTAGGTTTTATCTTATATTTTGAATTTAAATTATCGTATGATTATGTATTTATCTCACTATATATAGATGGAAACAATTTAATCACACTAGACAAAGTATGTTGTGTGTTATTATTCTGTTTGTTGTTCTGGTGACCTGGCACCTCAGTGGTTGCATGAGTGGTTAAGGTTGCTGACTTCAAATAACTGTAACCTCTCACTGATAGAGGGTCATGGGTTTGAGCCCAGCTACTGACCTTGTCTCTTTAGGTGAGAAAGGAGGCAGTTGCTTACGAAGGATGGGAGTCTATAAGTACTGGTTCTTCCCAGGAACGATGATTAGGTGAACTGTCTGCCTCATATGACTCTGACTTGTTGTTCTGATATCTGATAGTGTGTAGTTTGGGTCTCAGTTTAATTTTTCTAGACGAATTATACTTACGAGTATTTGTTTATTATAGCTGTTTGCGAGTACTTACTGTATTGTCTGTTACTAGTTTGGCTAATCCTGGCCATTTGATTGGCTAATGGTGATTTCGGTCATTTTTGATTGGTCAATCATTGGACTGGCTATTCGTCGCGTTACCTGTCATGTTTGACTGAATCTGTTCATCTGCTCTGTTGTTGAAACGTAAGTAAGTAAGTAGGCATCGTTCTATGATGTTAACGTGGCATAATATCAGAAACATCATTAGATGCAAAGTTAATGTGGTTGTATCATATCAGACTATGGTGGATTTGGTAGTATTTAGGGTGTACTTTATTCCATTGATGTATGGTATGGTAATACCATGTAAATGTGAACTATATACATGAATGTATTCATTTGTCAAATACTCATGATTGTCAAAATATGTGTATTACATGTATCTATAACTTGTAAATATGTTATACTCTCCATAATGGAGGAATGAATAAAAGCAACTTCATACAAAAAACTTAAACCAATGCTTCTTGTAATTCGTCTAACTATAACGTTTTGTTATAGTTGTTCTTGTTCTTCTTCCACTGTTTACATGGGTAGGTCTGATATGTTGTATGTGACATTTTCTGTGAGCCTGATTTTTTGCTCATTCTGTTTTTTGAAGAAAAAGTCAAAAACTTGAATGTAGCTCATAACTCAGAAACTATAAGATGTAGCAACATGAAACTTCATAGGTGGATTATAGATCTCACTGAGGTGGTGAACAGACGAGCTTTAGCACTGCTTACAGCCCTCTTGTTCTCTTAACAATTACTAAGAAATAATAAACAATTAAATGCAGCAATGAGAGACCATTGATTTGTCTCAGTGGATCAAGTGATAGTTTATTTTATATGTTTATTCTCTACAGACAATTATAATTATGGTCTTTCAAACTAAAGGTAGTTCAAACTATGTTAGTGTAGTCTTTCAAAAGCCTTTGAGCTTGTTTGTAAACATGCAATATGAGCTGAACCAAATTGAATATACATAAACCTCAAAACAAAAAACAAAAAAAATTATATGGTCTTCATTTCAACTATAAGGGGAGGCTATCCTTACTGATATTTGTCCAGTATCATATCAGTAACTTCCCTTTTAATTGCAATTTTGCTGCAGTAGTAACTGTTGAAGTTTTTGTTCTGAGGTTTCATTTTATATCTTATATAATAGTTACTGGGAGACAAACTCACATTGCCAGTCCAAATAGTGACAATTTTTCTGAATTTCTAGTAAATTTTCTACAATTTAGACAATTTTTTTACTAAAACTAAACAAATCAATAATGCAATGTACTTAAAAAATGAAACATGAAAATACTGTAGTGGGAGTTTAGGAAATGACTATAGCTGTGGAATGGGATGTTAAACAACAGATAAATATTAATTGTTGTATCTTTTATTTCAGGTACAGTGACTTCCTCAGAGAATGTCCCGGCGGTGTGTTAAGACAAGAGGTAAACTTTCAATTCCATTTCTATAATCCTTAATTGTGATCTCACAATATCTGACTTAGATATTCTTGAAACATTCACACACATGCCATTGTTTAGTGTCTGCTTCCAACTTGTAGCATGCTGTAGGTTCTAGCTGGACAAAAGCCATGTTTGTTATTTGATGTTATTTAATGAAATAGAGTGAAATTTGAAATCAGTCAAGCAAATGGCCCAAGACTATGAATCATTTACGGAACATGTGGGCAATGGTGATTTTTCTTTTTTGATTTATTTAAACTATTGTCCATTAAAACATTTGATAGTGGTATGCTATTTACCATTTCTTTTATTTCATCTAAACTATTGAGAGGTAATAATGACAATATTTGTATTGCTCTTTGAACTGATGAACCAAGGTTTCATGTCTGCTTCCAGAATAAAATATGTATGGCTGAGAATGATGTATTTGAAACATTCACAGGGATATTTTATGTTAGTTTATGGCTTTCCACATTGAAATATTTTAGGGGCTTGATAAAGGGCCAGGAGATAATAGTCATGTGACTTGTGGATTTATTTCAATGCATTTAGTGTATGACTTCTGATTTAAGTCATGAAAACATTAATTTCTGTCCCTCTTATTTGATTAAAATTTAGTGTCTTTACCAGACAGAAAAGTTAAAAGCTAAGATATGGGCCATCGCAGCTCAATGTATAAACTCCTGTTTGTTTTTTATGATGTCTTGTCTGTGTGTAATATTGTTTTATTAGGGATTTAGAATCCAGATAAGTTGACATAAATCATGAACATTTCTCATATAAATACATCCATGTTGACTTTCTCTATGCCTCTTAATCTGATGTCACTTGATGGGAATATTTGAGATTTTTTGTATTGTAAAATATATAACTCTTACAGGACCATGACAAGAAGTGTAGAAATACAAATGTAGTAGACCATTAAATTCTATTAGTTACCGGTTCCTGTCTCAATTAATGATGCTTATAATTAAGTTATAAATAATTTGCTACGGCCATGGTCCAGTGGTTAGTACACTATTTTTATAAACTGGCTATCCAGGTTTGATTCCAGTCGTGGCAGGTCATACCTTCCTATGAAAATTTGACAAAAATGTTGATTTTCCTTCATATGTGGAGAAGTTGTTGGTTCCTTGTGGAAGGTAAGTTTGTACTGGTTCCTTGTGGAAGGTAAGTTTGTACTGGTTCCTTGTGGAAGGTAAGTTTGTACTGGTTTCTTGTGGAAGGTAAGTTTGTACTGGTTCCTTGTGGAAGGTAAGTTTGTACTGGTTCCTTGTGGAAGGTAAGTTTGTACTGGTTCCTCGTGGAAGGTAAGTTTGTACTGGTTCCTTGTGGAAGGTAAGTTTGTACTGGTTCCTTGTGGAAGGTAAGTTTGTACTGGTTAGGTTCTGTTCAGGAAAACCTATTAGCAGATTATTGGCCGCCATATTGTTACCTAACTGAAAAATTGTTGAAAAACGGCATTAAATTAACCTGAGTAAAATACTGATGTACGTGCTAAGTTAGAACAATTAAAGACCAGTTTGACCCTCTTTGGACATTAAGTTACACGAACGAAAATACGATAAATATCTTGTTAATATAAATACTGACATGTAATAAATTCTACCATGTAATATATATCTAAGACGATAAGTTTTAAAATAACTTTAAGACCATTAAAGGATTATAATTGTGGTAAATAACAATATTGATAGATTGGATAGGATAGTTTATGACATTATTAACCAGATAATAGGTTCACGTTTTGTGTGGTTTTAATTCAGTGGAATTAAAACTGTTTAATGATCATACATGGTAGTGATAAGCTTCCGTTGTTTGATGTTAAATAAACATAACACAACAGTTCGGGTGTCAGATCAGATCAGCGAAGTGTGGAAGTAATTATATTAACAGAGGCGCCAACTTGACTTTCATTTTTCACAGGTTGAACGTTTGTACTGATGTTTTGGCTAAATGCCACATTACTTGTTACATTATTTTGGGGTAGATTTGGGTATTTGGGGTAGATTTGGGTATTTTTGCCCCCGCCATTCAAAATGTCAGAAGGGCATAAACTGTTACCCCTGTCCATACTCCCCCAGGTGACGTTATGGGGTTAGGATATGTACAAGTTGACGTTACGCCTGGGTTCCAGCATTTACGAACCACCGTTGTGGGGAAAATTTGTGCTTATGAGGTGCAAAAAGTTGCTTGTAGGGTGCAAAAGATCAAAAAAAGTTCATAGGTGGCACCCACAACGTCACTTCAATGAGTACGTCCATCCATACATCTCTCCGCGAGTTCAAATTTTAATTCTGAGCGATAACTCAAGAAATATTTCATGGATTGGTTTTACATGATTAACATGAAGATGTGTAATTATAAAATACAGATCAAGTTCGATTTCCATTAAAATCTGAACATTTTCACAGGAGTTATGGCCCCTTTTAGACCGAGCTCTCAGCGGGGGTGTAATTGTGTCATCTGTCCTCTAGTGGTCTTATTCTGGAGCTTTTAAATGCCGTGGGTACATAAGCACTTATGAGTGATGCATTGAATATTCTTGTTAATATTGGTAATAGTTCATTTAAGCAATCCTTCAACAGCCATGTTGGTATTGGATCAAGTTCACATGATTTACTTGGTGATCTACTTATTAGTTTCCGGATTTCATCCTCAGATGTTGGAGAAAATTCTGATAGTTGCTCTTCTCTGAAGGGTGTTTCAAATTCAGCACAGTCGTCATGTTGGTTAGACTGAGTACTGGAGGCTATTTCAGTACGTATTCCTTCAATTTTGTTGATGAAGAAGTCACTGAAATTCTGTGCAAGCATCTTAGCAGGTTTAACAGATGGTAGCACAACTTCCTTTTCTTCACCCATCATATGTTTAGTTATCTTGAATAACCCTTTCTGATCACAACCACAGGACTCTACCTTCTCCGTGTAATAGCTTACTTTGGATTGTTTTAACAATTTGTTGACTGCCGAACATTGATTCCTATATGTTTCATGTTCTATTGTCAATTTAGTCATTCGCCATTTTCGTCTCAGATGTTTGGCGTCATGTAGATCTTCAGTGTACCAAGGACAGGAGGGTCTTAAAACTATGGTTTTGGATTTAAGGGGAGCATGCTTGTCAATTAGTGATGAAAGTCCATGGGTATACACCTCAACAAAGTCATCCACGTCTGATGTGTGCATTCCACTTTTCAAAATATCTGAGGATTCAATGTCTTTTTTTGAATTTATTGATGTCAATCGATTTTAACTCTTAAATTCACAGTTTTTCTGATAGGTGCAGATTTAACACTACTGCAAAATGATCACGTGACGTCTTTCCACTGTTGTCAGGTAGGCCAGGATCGGATATTTCTACATGTGAGACAGACATGTCGGTGTCTCTTGTAATTACCACATCCAGTGTGTGGCCAGCCACGTGAGTTGCCCCAGTAACGTGCTGCCGCATGCCGCAAGATTCAAGTATACTAGTAAACTTTACAGAGTCTGAGTTCAAAAGATTGTCAAGGTGGATGTTCAGATCCCCAACAACTATGATGTTACTTTCTGTTGTTACAAGTTTGGCCAGAAACGACGGCCACTCATTTTCCAGGAAAGAACTAGTTTTTAGACCGTTTTTAGTGGTTGGTGGTGGTCTATACACAACAGCCAGACGCAGAGAATAGTTCCTGATGGCTACAATGCATTCCATGTGTTCAAAAGTGGTAAAAACTTTATCATTGGTGGAAGTAAGAAGCTGAATATCTAGAGCAGTTTTATATACAACTGCAACTCCCCCTCCATGACCATAGCGAGGCACATGCTTGATTTTGTAACCATTGGGAACAAGTTCAGCAATGCAAGATTTGTCAGAGGGTCCCCCGAGCCATGTTTCAGTTACAGCAACAATATCATAGTCATTAGATGATATGTAATCTGAAAGGGCAAGACTTTTGTTTTTGACTGACCTTGGATTTACACAACACGCTTTTATATAAGTTAGGCCTTTGCAAACAGTGAACGATTCACATTTGATCCTCTTCAGATCATGATGTTGGGAATTATTTTCATTTTTAGGATTGGTTCTAGGAGATAAATTTGGCACTATAGTAGATATTTCTTGAGGAAGTGTTTGAATGTTTTGTAAATTTACACCATCATTCAGGTCCCATGTGCGTTTATACTGACCCCCTCTTGTACCCCTAAACTTCAGTATTTCTAACTGTTTTAATATTGTCAATGTATGGGGATCAGATTTTATAGGTGATAATTTCCCAATCCCAAACAGATGACCCCGATTGTATTGTATAATCTCTGGTGTACAGTGGACCATTTTTGCCTGAGGCAAATACACATTAATATTTTTAGGTAAATAATGTACTAAAAAGTAAAATATTTACACAAAACTCAAAATTTCACAAAATCTACAAACAATTTCAATACAAAAAGTACATGTATACAAAAATAATACTTCCATAAAAATTCACAGAAAATTCCACAGTAATCACAGCAGTAATTCTGTTGATTTTAATCCAAAAATAAGAGAGCACAAATGTTGCAGCCTACGTTTGGCGCATTACACATACAGATGTCTTAGTAATAATAACACCATATTGTATTATGCATAAATAGTGATGTCCCTATTTTCACCATTCTCTGGCATTTAACATCTGTACTTGTTCAGATAATTTTAGACTTCTGAATTCCGGAAACTTCCAAAATCCGGACATTTTGGCCGGTCCCATGGTTGTCCGGATTTCAGAAGTTACACTGTATTATATATCAAACACATTGGGTAGACCTCTTTTCCTGCATATGTTACCTCTTTCACTGCATCTTTTACCTCTTTACTGTATCTTTTACCTGTTTTTCTGCATATTTTACCTCTTTTACTGCATCTTTTACCTCTTTTTACTGCATCTTTTACCTCCTTTCCTGCATATTTTACCTCTTTTACTGCATCTTTTACCTCTTTTACCACATCCTTTACCTCTTTTACTGCATCCTGTACCTCTTTAACCACATCTTTTACCTCTTTTACTGCATCTTTTACCTCTTTTCCTGCATATGTTACCTCTTTTACTGCATCTTTTACCTCTTTTTAAAAATGTATCTTTTACCTGTTTTCCTGCATATTTTACCTCTTTTACTGCATCTTTTACCTCTTTTTACTGCATCTTTTACCTCTTTTCCTGCATATTTTACCTCTATTACTGCATCTTTTACCACATCCTTCACCTCTTTTACTGCATCTTTTACCTCTTTTTAAAAATGTATCTTTTACCTGTTTTCCTGCATATTTTACCTCTTTTACTGCATCTTTTACCTCTTTATACTGCATCTTTTACCTCTTTTCCTGCATATTTTACTTCTTTTACTGCATCTTTTACCTCTTTTTACTGCATCTTTTACCTCTTTTCCTGCATATTTTACCTCTATTACTGCATCTTTTACCACATCCTTCACCTCTTTTACTGCATCCTGTACCTCTTTTACTGCATCCTGTACCTCTTTAACCACATCTTTTACCTCTTTTACTGCATCTTTTACCTCTTTTTTAACCACATCTTTTGCCACCACCTTTACCTCTTTGCTGATATTGTTTGCTGGCAACTATGTTGTCATCTCCAGTGATATTTACCTCATTTTATGATGTACACTATGAGCTAGTGATAAAATTGGAAGTTTGAGTTTGAAAATGGTTTTAATTAACGTCTGATGTTCAGGATTTCATAAAATGTCTGTATTAATTTGTGTGAGATATATTACGTGTCTCCAGCAGATTTAAAGCAATCATCATTGCCGCACTTATCTCTTGGCTTACCGTCGAAGGATTCAAAATAAATCCTGACTTTCCTTAAATGCATTTTAAAGTGAAACTTTTAGAGTGCAAAGCTTTTAACTTGCCTTTTATGTGCATTTACAGAGATTTAAATATGTTTTATGTTATGTTGTTAAAATATACGTAATAAAACATTCTACCAGCTAGGCCAACTGTATGAGATTCTTGATTTTTTAGTCTCTCAAACAGCTTGCTTGTCAAATGACTGTGCTCATGATGAGCTTTTGTGATGGCATTGTATCCATCGTGCATCGTGAAGGGGCGTCCGTTTTTACTTTAAACAACATCTTCTCCTACATCAATATGACAGTTACAACCAAACTTGGCTGGAATGATCGATCCTTTCATGGTCCCCTTTCAAAGTTGTTTCAAAAGTTAAATTTCATTAAAAACTCGGCTTGCCATGGCAACCAATAAGAAAAACTTTAAAAATCTTGTCCCAAATCATAGGGCCCAAGCTTAGATATTTGGTGTGTAGCATTGTCTAATAAAACTTTACCAAATTTCGTTCAAATTATGCCCCTGGGGTTTAAATTGGCTCTGCCATAGGGGTGACTTGATTTTACATAAACTTATATTGAAAAAATTAAAAAATCTTGTCAGAAACTACAATGCATATAATAGCTTAGATGCATTGTCTAGTGGACCTCTGCTAAGTTTGTTCAAATGATGGCCTTGGGGTCAAAATTGAGGGTGAAAAATGTTCTTCTCTAAGGTCTTTTTTACTGGTGAGCGATTATAGGGCCATTGTGGCCCTCTTATTCCTAATTATCATAATACTCTAGTAGGGAACCTAGAAAAACCTTGAGTGTTTAAAAAATGAGATGATTTTATCTGGCCTTTTAAATATTCCGTTAACTGTTTGAAGTGTTCAAGATTTACAGCTGATAAGAGTTTTTACCAAGGCTCAGCCATCAAATAAAGATTGACTCATTAAAAAGTTCCCTGATCCAAAAGGAAATCATTTAAGTGATTTATGACAAAAAAGCTTTCATTTTTTGTGAGTTGAATTTGCTTGGCGCATCAATTTTGATACGGACAGAAGTACTCTGTTTTCTACATCCGCCCTGAAAATGAAATATTTATTTTTGAAGTCATAAATAGAAAACTCCTCCATTAAGTTCAACTGGCATGAATTTTAATGCGGACCAAAGCACTATGTTTTTCTACATCCGCCATTCAGTTCTTAAAGGGGCATACCCTACAACTGACAAACATTCTGTGAAAGTGTAAAAATGTGTTAGATGTATATGTAAAACAATATTTAATGGATAATTGCAAGAAGAACTTGGGTCATAAAATGACTAGTTTAGGTACTAGCCGCAAAAATCATAGCTATGAATAATAAATCACTTCCACCCAAAAATTGTACAACAAATTCCAAAGAGTTTCAGATCTTTTATGGAAACTAATATTTTTTGTGATTTATTTTTTAATTGGATGAATTTTTGGCTGAAACTTTCTTCGTCGGCTTATTTCTTTATAAGCTTCTAATTTATCATCATTTTGCCTTGATTCTAGATGCACCAAGTTGTAGGGTATGCCCCTTTAAACTAGTCACACGTTCCCGCTCCATGTTACAGTACAAGACTATGTAAGTTCAGTTTCCATGAGTACTTTCAGTACTTTGATTATGAAGATTAGCTTGGTACTCTGAGACTAGAATGTTTATATGGCAATTACATACGTTGCTTCTAGATTATTCTCTTGTTGTGTTTTAACTTGTTCTGATTTGATTTATAAGTAAATAATATTATATCGTAACACCTATCTATACCAGCGTTGATGTAAGGCCTAAAAGAAATAAGGGTAAGTTAGTACTGGTTAGAATACAGTCCAGAAAAATGGTTTGGTGAATTGGCTGTGGTATAATTTTTATATTAAAGTGAAAAATTGTTGAAAAATGGTGTTAAACCCAAATAATTAAATACAACGGAATCCTGATCAATCCATTAAATCCAAAATAGGGTGAACAGAACAGAATGGAACAGCTTCATTAACTTTCTGATAATAAAAAAGTGGACTTTTAAGATACAAAGACAAAACAATAATTTGTACTAAAGAGTTTTATACTATATAATAATATAAACATTTACACAAATAAACTGCTCAGTGTATATATAATAGATACAAGAAATATATAATCACAAACTTCACACATTATCAGAATCTAAAACAATCTTCATGTTTTATTTGTGACCTCACGAAAACTGAAGAATTGTTGAAACCTAAATACAGTACAACCTCTCCAGAGCAGCTCTCTCTTGAGCAACAACCTCCCTTCAACAACAGCATGATGTTTTGTCCCTCTGCTATATAATTATTAATTTAACCTCTCTGGGGCGATATCCACTCAAAAAACCTATAATTTTCCTTTTCCAAAAGGGTGTTGCTTTTGAGAGGTTGCACCGTAAATACACTATATAATAATCTATGTATAAATTGAACCCTTTTGAGCCCGTATTGTCCCCTCAAAAGAATCCTACCACAACCGTATAATCATTATTAAAGATATAAAATTATCACAAAAAATAACAAAGTTCTAAGATAGGAATTTAAAGTCAACATTTCTATAACTTTTTTTCTGGCTAAATTTCCACACTATACCTCATCATCACGATGCAGTTATGTAAAATAAAATATTTTTCAACCTTTTAGGCTGAGAAGGACAACAACTCTTGCATGCCCCAAAATTAGATCACTGTATTATAGTAAAACAAGAAATATTAAACTGTTTTTTGTCAGCTTCATCTTGTTGAATCAAACAGTCTGGAATCATGTTGCCTAATTTATTTAATTTGACTAAAATTATTTTTAAAAATAGTGTTTCATGTCACAATTAATGCTACGGCCTTATGTTGCTACCATCTGTTCTCGTTGATGCGCAGGTCCATTACGGACTGAATCGTCCTTCCATACATGCGGATTTAGAGCAAACTTGGCCTTGTAAGCTGGTGTAAGTTTTGCTAATCTATCAATGACATCATTCATTTCATCCGCGGAAATCTTTTTTGCTCCCATAAACTTCTTATTGAGGCCAGGTATAATTATATTTGTTTTAACTCTTGGTTGTTTAATATACTCAAAATTTTTGTCCTTCAGGTCAACGCCTCCACGACTCGATATTGTCGGTTTTGTCATTCGATCAGTTATTTCCTCTAATTTATCCTTTGACACCTTTTGTTCTCCGTATACAAAGTCAGTGTATTGTCGGTCTACTCCGGCTCCTCCGCTGCTTGCTACTGTCGGACGGGTTATCCGGTTCACAACTTTATCGACATGGTCCGGACTCATCGATCTAGAACCATATACGTAATCACGGTTAGCAAATTTCTCGGCGATATCTTTGCCTCCATTACTTGATATAGTTGGAGCGGAGATCCGACGCATGTTTGGTGTACATGGCTTAGAACCATAAACATAGTCCCTATTTCTGAAAATACAAACAATACTTATATAAGATATAATATTGAAAAAAATATTTATTTTATTGTCCTTATTTTTAGCTCGGCTGTTTTCGAACAAAAATTTTAGCTGTTGTTGTGATTAATCTTAACTTGGAACATAAGTTACTATTTGACCATTTTGAGAGCTAGCCTCAAAACTCTGCCCCACCAAAACTGGCCCCACCAAAACACTGCCCCACCAAAACTGGCCCCACCAAAACTTGCCCCACCAAAACACTGCCCCACCAAAACTCTGCCCCACCAAAACTGGCCCCACCAAAACACTGCCCCACCAAAACTCTGCCCCACCAAAACTGGCCCCACCAAGACTGGCCCCACCAAAACACTGCCCCACCAAAACTCTGCCCCACCAAAACATAAAGCTACAGTTAAGCCTGTGTTAAGTCCACTCTTAATAACAGTCATTCATTATTCGAGCAAAATTATCCCCCAAATAGGCTACCAGTCCTGTCTTATATAATAAAGGCCACAGGATGGCTTTTGTTCATAGCTTTGTCTGTAGTGAACTTGACCTTTATCCCAGAAGTTCAAGGTCATGTTGACAAAATTCTTAGTTTTGCATTTTTCTTACTAAACAATCAATTGGAGTGGGAGACATTATAGCTTGTCCTGTAAAAATGTTACACCATATTATTGACACATTAAGATAAAACCAAATGCCTTGTTTTGGACTGACTTTTTGGATCACATACGAAAAATTCCTACGTTTTTTTTTCAGTCATATTACAATTAAATACAATCAATGTTTGAAATATGTGCCAAATAGTTAGATATTAATAGAGTGTATTATTTGTGTAGAACTGTTAATCTATCTTGTGTTTTGTGGATAGTTTAACCTATAAATGATCGTATAAATGAATGATATCAAATATTTAATGTTTACCTCTAAGCGTGTAACTAATTAATTGCCAAATTTAGTATTAACCTTGATTTATAGTAATTTGTTACGAAATATTTTACAGATTTAGGCCGTAAACAAATATGTCTTTATATATGTTCTGATATTAAGTTAAGATATTAAATGTTTGCCTGATATATTAAATGCTGTCTGTATTCCCATTTCTACAAAGTTAACCATAGGTCATTTTAGTTTTCTGAAATTATTAAAGAATATTTTAATTCTAGATTAGGCTTTAAAGAATGAATTTGTTTGTTTTCGGTTGCTCACTAAATATAATGTAGGTAAATTAGGAAATTAACTCTTGAATGTATGCGGCATGGTAAAAAAATGAAACATAAGATATATCGCTCCTATGGCCTTATAAAAAGTCTAGGGTCACAGGGGAAAATAAGGATTGGTTCGGTCACCCAAAACAAACAATTATTAGCTTGGCTGTCTTCGAACAGCTTCGTCCATTTATGTGTTGAATATATTTGTGGGTATCAAAGTTAATATTCTGAGTAAAAGATGTTTGAATTTTTTAAATTTATGTAATATATATTGACACTGATGTCTGTGATATAAATAATGTGTGGTCTGATCAATTTGTTTTGTAGTAATTTAAACATTCCAACATTCCCAATAAACTAGCTTGAATACATACAGCACAAGAACTCAAGAGCGGCCCTCTCTAGAGCAACAACCTCTCAACAACAACGTTATTTTGCTCTTCCAAAAGGGCGTGGCTTCCTTTAGGTTACACTGTACTTGTTGAACGGCCCTCATGTGTTGTCTTATTTCTTGAGAGTAAAGTTTGTGCAGTTTTGTGGTAGTTTCTGTCTTAATCTGTTTGAATTGTTTGTTAATATGTAACAGAGATCATTGTTTTAGGATTAATGTTGTTGATTGAACATTATTTAAAACTTTTATTCACAAGTTTATGGTACTTCACATATCTTTAGACAGATATTTTACATTGATTGCAAAACAAGTCACTCTTGATAGCTGATTTCTTGGTCTGTAACAAAAATTTTGGTCTAGCTTCACACATATACTGGTGCATTTTTTCAGGAATATATTCTGCTTAGGTTCTTTAAAGAACATTAAAATTTAATCAAGAAGCTAAATTATACATCCAAGGGTACTTTTTAGTAATAATTAGTTTGTAATATTACTTTATTTCCATATTTGAGCCAATTATGTATCAAATCAGGGACTTTTTACTACTGACCATTTTGTCCCTTATATTTCAAACTCTTGTATGTAAATTTGTATTTTGTATTTAATTTTATATATGATCCTTAATATATGGTATATTTACAATTAAAAAATGTTAAATGGTAATTTATGTATGACCTTACATGAACGACTGACCTTATTTAGGCATCGCACCTTTTAAAAGATCTGACCTTTAATTCAGGCATGTGACCTTATTTAAAAGTCTGACCTCATTCAAAACACTCCCACCTACAAGCATCGATCAAACTTCATAATTTATTTATTATGTTGGTTCGTCATGACAACCTCTACAGGACCTGTGCATTTTCAGGTCAGTAGGTCAAAGATCAAGGTCACCCTGAGGGGGCATTGTGTTTTAAAAACACATCTTGTTCAAATTGAAATTGGTTGCTGTTGGGAACACTCACTTAAAGGTTCAGAATTAATACTTGCTGTAACTGAGTCCTTTTTATAGAACAGACAAAATCTTTTGAATTATAAGACTTAGGTCACCAGTAAAAGAATTTTAGGCTCGCCTCCGTGGTCAAGTGGTTAAGGTCGCTGACTTCAAATCACTGTAATCTCTCACTGATAGAGGGTCGTGGGTTCAAGCCCTGAGCTACCAAGCATGTCTCTTTATGTGAGACAGTAGGTAGTTGCTTATGGGGGATGGGAGTCTAGTACTGGTTCTTCCCAAGAACAATGGTTAGTTGAACTGTCCACCTCATATGACTCTGACTGTTGAAAAGGGGCGTAAAATCCAAAACAATGAAACAAACAAATAAAGAATTTTAGCATAATCATTGCTCAGTATGGTAATATTGTGATGTTATTCTTTTGAAGATTAAACCAGAAAAAGGCTTTTTGGAGTTTTAATTTCACAAACTCTACATTTGAAATGAAGACAGAATTATGATGATAAAAGTGGATTGTTTACATATTGGCATGCTTGATGGAGATTTGTATACAGTTGATATGGTAGACCTATATCATTGATTATACTTAATTCATTATAAGATTAAAATTAACCAATGACGAAGCAGTATTCTAAGCCTGATGTCATCACTCTGTTTTTAGGGATTGTTGAGTTTATTATGCTGATTATCAGTCATATTATTAATGATAAAAATATTAGAAGTGAAATAATTATCTAGGGGCACTGGAAGCAATATGACACTGGAGTGGCAGAGGGGGTGGGTTTGGGAGGGGGTGAATATTCAAAAAAAAAAAAGATTTTGCCGAATTTTTTTTTTTTCTGAAATATTTGGGCAATGATCGCTGCCCTTGACCCCTAACCTTTGCTACTTCATATTTTACAGTTAGTATGTGGTAACTACATGTATATGACTTAAATGATTGTTCATCCAAGTAAGCTTATGAAACTAACTGTTTGAAAATGTAAAATTGAATGATTTTACTAGATTACTACAGACTTCACAAAAAAATTGTGTAAGCGCTGGACATTCTGTCCAGTTAAAATGCAAACTTGACTGGTCTGAATGAAGTTTTAGTGGACAAAAAAAGTACACACCAAATTACTTATAATATCATAAACCATACTTTTCAAGTGTCAGATTAAAGTATTTCATTTTTGTTCTGAAATATGATAAGATTATCACTAACAAATTTACTGGACCGTCGAACCACCGACCTTTTCAAATATACTGGACCTGCAGACATTTTGATGGACTCAGTCCTAATGGTCCAGGGCTAAATTCAGAGAACTGTTACTAGTATGGAAAATGACAGTTTTCATGAGTTCTTGATTTAAATTATGGCATCTAGCAGACACTGCTGACAGAAATCACATTATTTGTTTATTTGAGTTTTATGCCCCTTTTCAACTGTCCGAGTCATAAGTGATTAAGAAAGAATGAAAAACTGTAAAAACTGATCGACAATGTCTTGTGACATAATATACCAAAATATGTCAATATAACAGGTTACAATTTTTGATATAAAAGATACTCCTGTATTATGTTTATCTTTGAAGTTTTAAAATTTTTCAACATTGTAACAAATGGCCATATTTTTACCAAATATTGACATAAGTTGAAAGAAATGTTATACGTAGAAGCACTCCGGCCTATAAATCAGTTTTAATGAGCTTATTGACCGTATTTGGTATTTAATTTTACCAATTTTTCTTCAATTAACAACCTTCTATACTCTTATCATGGACTTTTATCTGTCCAAAACTTTTTGATTCAAAGTAAAAAGTTTAAAAGTCTTTCAAATTAAATGGTTTAGATATATTTTTTCTGATTATTAAGATTTATCTACAATATAATTTCACAATCTACATATAAAATATAATATGCTATGGAGACTTGAAATTTAAGAAATAACGACAAGAAATATCAATAACACAATACAATATTGAAAATATAACACAAAATAAAGCATATAGTAAAAATGATAATTAAAAAAAAAAGGATTAAAAAGCCCTTACCGGAATTTTTCTTGTAAGTCCACTCCCCCTCTGCTTGCATGTGTTGGCTTTGTGACCCTTTCTACAATAGCGCTAAGTTCATCTGGGCTCACGTTAGTACTGTACTGGCTCGTGACGTAACGTGAAGAAGCACAAGTGCTGGGCCTTGAAACACCCGATCGCTGAGTCCTGCCTGAGCGTGGAGGGCTTGCCGATCTGTTTCTGTATGAGGGATCTGGAGGGTCGTCAGTGATGAAATTCTTTTTCTTTGACGGTTCCATAATTATCCAAGGTGTAGGTTTCGGCACTACTTGGTATTTCCTTGGAACAGAATATTTATTCACTTCAGTTTTCGGTGTTTTTATTTTTCGCGGTGATCCGTTAGAGGATTTGTCAAGACTCTTCTCGGCTGAACCCTGATATTTCAAAATTTTAGGTCCTGTTATATAATCCGGGTCTTCAACACACCACAGCCCTTTCACATGGCCCCTTGAGCATGGTCTTGGATTTGGTGTGGCAACACGCTCGATAATTTTATTCAACTGTCTCGACGTGACTTGATGCCATGGACCTAGTACATGAAACGATTTAAGCTTGCCACTGTTTAGTAGGTAAAGGCGTTGAATGTAGTATAAATATTCTTTATCGCTCTGTGTTAAATACTCAAAGTCATTGGGGTTTAACAATATCGGTGAATTCATATTGTGCTTTCTGTTATTGGTTATAAAATCGCCAGGTAGTTTAAATAATTGATTTGATTTAATAGGTATTAAAATATTAAAATGATCGGTCCAAGAAGTTGTTTTATACTTAATGAATTATTTTTCTTCAATTGGCGACTTAAGATATCAAATTCTCTACGTCTTTTGCAGCTTTTGCGTAATCGGCTTGTCCGAAGAAAGGCTGGCTGTGTATTGTCAATGCTTGACGTCTTTTTAAAACTTTAACTTATTTCATAATCCGCATAAAGCGTGCAGTTAACGTATATCATCCGATAAGCTTGTCATGTTTTTATTGCGACTATTCTGATAAGTATTTAATTTAATAAATTTGGCACGAAATTATGTGCACTTTTGACAGTTGCATTTACTTTATCTGTCTAAATTCTAGTCTGAAGTGTGATTAAGTAAGTTTACTGCAAGTGTAAGGGTCATATCCTTGTTAAATCCTTTTTAAACTTCCAGCAATTAACCGGTTAATTCCATATCATGCCAATTACACTTCTGCTTAATTGGTATTGTACGAAGGTTATTGTTTGTTTTGTTTGTTTGGTATCGTACACGGGGTATTGTTATATGCCTGTCAGTATGTTTTCTTCTTGGAGATTAATTCCGTCCAGTTTATAGACCGATTTTAACTTCAGCTTCAATCTCTTGTGAAGAGTGACAGGAGTCTGAAAAAATAGATTTAAATAGAAATGAAAATATCAATGTTCATTGTAGTGTTTAGTGATCAGTATTAAAATTACTGATTCCAACTAATATGTAAGATTCCAGTAAAATTCTTAGAAGCCTACATTGTTGTTTCCTTAAAACACCAGTCCAGAGATTGTTGTGAAAATATAAGAAATCAAAGCAACAATTATAACTTCAGTCACTGACCATGTGACCTGGTTTGAACTTTTGATGAAAAAAATGAGTATTTTATATTTTGCCAGGGAATCTTTATTTCTCCACATTCAAAGGTATCTACAAGGCTTACAAGCCAAAGGATTTTTGCACACAAAACCATAGATATATACAAAATTTACATATTCCCTATTATTGACATGTTCAAAGATGTATTTAGCACTTAAATGTTGGAAATGTTTCTGCTATGGAGTCTGAGATACAAACATGTAACATCATCCTTGTATAACAAAAAAATACATGAAATGAACTCAACTCATGATAATTAGCAAAAAGAAAAATACTGAAAAAACTTGTAAAAGTCACTTTTTGATTATAGTGCTGTTGTTATATTTGTTAATATCTTAAGAATGAGAAAAATCTATTCATGGCTATGAAAATGACATTTGATGATACTTGAAGGGGCCATCCTATTAATGCATCAAAGAGGCTGTTAAAACTGCTTACACAATAATTAATGGGGGAAATTAAAGGTTTTTACTGTTTTAATGGACTTTTAATGAAAATATAAACATGATTTTAATTACCTGTGTTAGTTGAATTCATATTACAAGATCTTTAGATTGAAATTTTATTATTATTAAATTTCTATCATTATGTACATTTTTGTAACAATTAAGTTCCATGAATTTGTCTTCAACAAATGTATTTATAGATTAACACAACATCAGTATTCTATAAACACACAAGTATTCTTTGTTAGTGCTTTATTGTAACTAGTATCTAAGGAATGAATTTTAAAAACAAATCTAAATTTTATCAGAACATTTAACGCCTTCAATGGGAAAAATTTCTAATTTTTCAAATCTTCATCACTTTTTTATTTCATTTTTGTTTTTATTTCAATAATGCTATATTTATAAATCAGTTTTTGAAAAAAAATATTTGATACATTATAAATTCTTACCTTCTTGGATTTATTAACATAAAAGATATCAATTTACATTAAAAATTGCACAAATTTTACACCTCCATCCCAAAATAAAATACACAAATGTGGTATTTGAATCTTCATACAAACAAGATAACAAAATGGGAACCAGACATATATCTTTGATTGCATAAACATTGAACGAAACGGGAACCTATCTCTAAACCCCATTTTTTTATTCACAAATTCTCTTACAAAATTGTAAAAAACTGGAACCATTCTGATGAAGAACAATGGTATTTTATAAAGAATAGATTACGATTTAATTTGGATCTTTATCTCGGAGATAATATTTGATTACTCTCCTGGTATGTATGGATTTTGATGATTCGCCAGATTTGGAAATAAATTAGTGTCAATTCAAACTTTAAATTTTTGGGGGCAGATTTTAATCTCTTTAAACAATTGTAAAAGTAAAACTGAAGCTTGGATATATGCAAGGATGTAGGAAGTCTTAAATCCCATGTTGTAACACTGAGAGGGTAATCGGTGGTCAAGTGGTAACACGCTGGATTACTGAACGAAAGGTCATGGGTTCGATTCTCAGTTACGCCTTTCAAATTTTTCAGTGATGCTTTTTCAAATGTCTCCATCCCAACTACCGAGCCAAGAACTGTGTCTAGGAAATCACAGGTAAAAAGGGTGAGGCATGTATCGGTGCTTTACACTGGGCACAATAAAGAACCTGGATAAACTACTAGAAAAGAATAGGGATATAACTGCCTGGTTTTCCTGCATCTTATCTCCACTCTCTATTGGGCTGCTCAGAAAAGACCATAGCTGTCAATTGGGTCGTTAAACAACATATTATTAATAAACAAACGTAAAACTGCCTAACGCAGCTTTATTGCCATTGGTCAGTTTTAAATTTTCAAATAATAGGAAACCAACCAATCAGAATGCTTGAATTTTTAGACCAGCTCTTTAATTTATATTTGTTTGTGATTTGTTTATTTTAACACAGTGACCGAAGTAAAAGAGATTCCTCAGTGGTTACATTATCAGAGATATTATAAGATTACAGGGATAGGCAACAGTTAAAATATCACATGTGACAGCATTACGCAAATTATGTAGCAGGTAAAACTCAAAAACCAAATAACATACATATATAAATGATACATTTTCTGAAAGTTTAAACATTTGACTTCTGCTGATTATAGCACTGTCAGAAAAAAATCAATTCTTGAATTTATTTAGCATACAGTTCAACCTCTCCAGAGCAGTCCTCTCATGTGCAGCAACCTCTTTGTGTTAGATTTCATGTGACTATGAGGATTACATGGTTCCCAGTATTAGATAATTACTCAGTTGACATAATTATGATGGCATAAACCAGATACCGGTGTAACAGGCCATTCTTTCCCCCCTGGCCACTTTTTCCCCGGGGAAAAATTGGCCTAGGCCTTTTTTTCCCCCGGGGAAAAAGTGGCCTAGGCCATTTCTTCCCCCTCTAGGCCACTTTTTCCCCCCTGATTTTTTCATTTGTATATCTACATCTTTCTCTTAACATCTGTTTGTTCATATTTCTGAGTTTATACTTAAGTCTTGAATTTATATTCAATTCTGTATGTTCATATTTCTGAGTTTATACTTACTTCGGAATGTTCATATTTATGAGCTTATATTTACTTCTGTAAGTTCATATTTCTGAGTTTATATTTACTTCTATAGTACATACTTCTGAGTTTATACTTACTTCTGAAGGTTATTTATGAGTTTATACTTATGTCTTTATGTTCATATTTTTGGGTTTATACTTATGTCTTTATGTTCATATTTCTGATTTTATACTTATGTCTTCATGTTTATATTTCTGAGTTGCAAGAGTGGAAGAAGTGACCAAAAATGTAACCAATTAATATAATGGTTAGCTTTATTTCAGAATTTAAGTTAGGGGGAAAATTGGCCATGAGGGTAAAAATTAGCCAATAATGTATAGTATTTCTGAAGACAAGGGGAAAAGTGGCCAAGAGAAAAAACTAGCCAATAATGTATAGTATTTCTGAAGACAGGGGGAAAAGGGGCCAAGAGGGTAAAAATAGCCAAGAATCATAACGCAATACTGTTATTATATGGGGGGAAAAGTGGCCTAGATGGGGAAGAAATGGCCTAGAATCATAATGCAATACTGTTACTATAGGGGGGGGGGGAAGTGTCCCATGGGGGGAAGAAATGGCTTAGAATCATAATGCAATACTGTTACTATTAGGGGGGAAAAATTGGCCTAGATGGGGAAGAAGTGGCCTAGAATCATAATGCAATAATGTTATTATTAGGGGGGAAAAAGTGGCCAAGGGGGGAAGAAATGGCCTAGAATCATTATGCAATAATGTTATTATTAGGGGGAAAAAGTGGCCTAGGGGAGAAGAAATGGCCTAGAATCATAATGCAATACTGTTATTAATAGGGGGGGGGGGGGGGAAAGTGGCCAAGGGGGGGGAGAAATGGCCTTGAATCATAATGCAATACTGTTATTATTAGGGGGGAAAAAGTGGCCAAGGGGGGGGAAGAAATGGCCTAGAATCATAATGCAATAATGTTATTATTAGGGGGGGAAAAGTTGCCCAGGGGGGGAAGAAATGGCCTAGGCCAATTTTTCCCCGGGGAAAAACTGGCCGGGGGAAAAAATAGACTGCTACACCGGTAGGCAATATCTAATTAAACTTTTTAAAATTATTGCATAATTCTCTTACAATTAGATAAAATGTCAGTGTATCTGCAAGTCTCAAAAATTGAGACTCTAAGGGACGACACAGGTCTGTATCTGCTTCTACCTACACATTGTTATACACTTATTCTACAGGGTACTGGTGATATAAAATGATTTAACTCTGATTTTATCAAACAATTGAGTAAAGTATCCATGCTTTTATACTGATTTTAATAAAACGACAATTAAGATTTGAATTATCATACTAATTAATCTGTATGTTAATTGTTAATGAGGATAGTGTCTTCTGTGTTTAAAGTATTTTATTACATTTTTACCCCACCACATCTATGTCAGGATATTGTCTAAGGTATTTTTGTGTCAAATTTGATTGAAATACTATCAGGGCTCTATGGCATGTCTGACGAGACATTTAACCTGGGGGTTATGGACCCTTGTTGGCATCTTAAAATCTTTTGGCACAGACCCCGTAACGATTGTTATTACAAAATAATTGTAATTATAAGTTCTGTTTTAGTCTGTACACATCTTTATTATACGCCCGTTTTTCAAACGGGTCATATTATGGGAACACCCATGCAGGCGGGTTGGCAGGCAGGCTGGCAGCGTCCACAAAGGTGTCAGCTCTCTAATTCAAACAGTTTTATTCCGATCCACACCAAACTTGATGGAAATGTTTATGGCTATGAGATCTCGGCCAAGTTCGATAACCAGTCACTTCTGAGTTATGCCACTTGATGGGTGTATTTTGTGACCTGGCACTCTTGTTGCTATTTCAATAGAAATATTTTTTGTTGATTTTCAATTTATTAATTTTTAGTGTACAGAGCGGTTTTTTACTTAGAAACTGACACTGGGACTAGGTGTCTTCCCCTCAGGAAATAAGCTATTTACCCCCATAAAATATATTTCCCCTTTTTTGTGTTATAAATTTTCCCAATTTTGCTTCCTTCTTGTATTTTTTTCCTCCTTTTACCAGCACATAGTGTCTTACCCCATTCCTAAAAAAAACTTTTGTACAAAGTTTATTAACAAGAAATTTAAAGTGAAGTAAGTTTATGAACAATTCTTCATTTATAATATATCCCATGTCTTGTAAAGTTGTTTAATAAATTGGAAGAGTTACCACCCTTCAATATAAAATCAAATCATATATTTGATAAAAAAAATGTCTGTGTAAAATCACTGAAAATAAAAGTTCTTAGTTGATCAGATACTGGCTTATCCAATAAGTCATAATGTCTAAATAACAAAGTACAGTACAACCTCTCCAGAGTGGCCCTCACTTGAGCAACAACCTCCATTCAACAACAGCATGATTTTTTCCCACTGCACAATTTGACTATTAATTTAACATCTTCAGGGCAACAACCTCACAACAACAACATAATTTTGCTACTCCCAAAGGGTGTTGCTTTGGAGAGGTTGCACTGTATTTAGTTTCATATCTGTTACATGTCATCATACCTTTCTCAAAAATATAAAATTCTTACCCAAAATATTTATCTCACAGGTTCTAGAAGAATTCAAAATTGTTTTGAAGTCCTTGATGTCCATCTAAGTATTTCTGTTCTCTGAAAATATTTAATTCACCTTTTCAATCGTCAAATAGTTTTCTCTTAAATTCTGTTTTAAAAAATCCTTGATGTATTAGTTCTCAGGAATTTTTCATCCCAATTTGAAAATTGTTCACTTATTTTCATAGATTTTTGTCACATCTATGTTTTGTAATGTTGTCAATAACTGTTCTCTTTATTTCAAAATACTTTCTCAGCTTTTCTATGATTTTATTATTATTAAAAAATAACATTTATCTAAGATTTATTCCAAATATCATAGTTTTGCTAATAAACGCCACCAGAGTATTACATGTTACAACTTTTTCCAACTTTTTGTGTTAATATTTTAATAATAATTTGACCAATTTTATATATTTTGAAATTAATTTAACTTGATCAATGCATTATGGTGAGGAATGATATATTTTTCTCAGAATGGATGATTTATTAATTTAGGGTGGTGTATTTATTAGGGTAAATTGTGTGCATTGTATAATACAACATTACATATTCAATTAAAGAGTTTGACAATTTATTGATAAAAATACAAAAATATATCAGCAAAAACATGACTAGACAGTTAATTAATCCACTGATATTGGCAAAAATGTTACAAGCTTCTTTTATGGTAATTCTTATCAATATATATACATGTATTTAATTCAATTTCATTTTGTTGAGCTATTGTTATCACTGCGTCTGTGTCGTCCAAGTCTGTGCAAAAACTTGATGTAGCTCATAACTCATAGCAACATGAAACTTCATAGGTGGATATATCTCACTGAGGTGGTGAACAGACAGGCTTTAAAATTGTCACCACTTGTGGCTCTCTTGTTATAGTGTATGTTTCACATGGCCATAGGGATTGGGTGAACTCAGCTAGGAGAGGCTTTACTAAGTTCCTCCCCCCCCCAATAATTGGCGGGATTTATGATTTAAAGGGGCCATATTTTTTCATTTTCTCCTCCCCCCCCCCCTGTTGTCAGGCAAAAATCCCCACCCCCACCATCTGAAATAGCTTCCTACAAACCTGTTTCAAGTAGATCCTTTGTTAAAGCCTTTGATCAAAATTGTCATATAAGCAAAGTGACATTTTGTTTCTTTTGTAAAAATCGTCTTTTGTGTCTGTTATTACGTATCTGTCTTTTATACTCACAGTACACATGTTAGGTGTGATGTAATATTTTATCTTACAATCTCCAGATTTAATCCTGCTTCATATATTTATCAACTCAACTTTATTTAGAATGATTATATTCCTGTCATCAGGTTAAGTGCAACTAAATCTGTCCAGTTTTAAGCCTAACAATAGATCTGAGTGAAGTTTTCCCGTATCTAGGCAAACTGAAACGATTTGTTTTTATAGATAATAGCTGGAGCTACCCTACAGCAGGATATATTTGTGGTATACTCAGAAATTCAGTGTTCAATTGCGTAATAAATTTTACTCAAAATTGTTGAATTGATTTATACCTTTCTTATGCCATATTTGTTTCTACTTGGGAAGATCTGAACTCCTTTATATTCAATATTTGACATGCTTTATTGTGCTTAAGGGGTCGAGTACTGTAAAAATAGGATATCTCTTCTAGTAGACTTCTAACATTTATTAACACAAGTCTTAAAATCTTAAATACTCGGCCATGCTTTAAAAAGTTTTGGTTTTTAGGATGGCCCTTACTATTTAAATTTCTTTGAGTAAAGAATTTCTACAAAAAAACATTTAGTACTGAACTTTTATGATATATTCAAATACCAAATTTGTAAGATCCCCCGTATAACTTTAAGGTAATGCGTCCCTTATACTGTACTTTTCTGATCTGATTCTTCATGTTAATATTGCATAAAATTTCGAGGGCTCAGCGCAACACTGTTGTAACTTGTTCTTATTTCAATATGAGTTATGACACTGTTGCGTTGAACCCTCGAAATAGTATTGTAATAGTATCATTATTTTACAACAAATTGAAATCTTTGTAAGAGTTATTGCTCTTGTTGAAAAATAGTAAAATATTACATAATACAATTTCTGTAGATATTGCAGGGCGACCAATATTTTTCTTTATCAAATTAGATTATTACAAAATCCACTTTGTTATTGCATCTTTTTACAATGTGTTTTCATTGAAAGGGATGTTCTTTTTCTTTGAAAAATAGATCACTCCCATTTTCAAAGACTTCAATGCAAATTAAAGGGAAAATAACTTAAAGTGATTTCATTGATTTTGAAAAATGGTAAATAATTTTTTATCATGGATATAACCTGCCCAGTTAGCTCTGTGGTTAGAGATCAATATGTTGTGAGTTCGAACCCCAAATGAGGCTCACACTGTCCATGACAAATTTAACTAAAGATATTAAATCGTCGCAATATGGATGAAATAATGTTGAAAATGGCATTAAATCTGAATGAATGAATGAATGAATAAATAAAACCATCATGAATATCTATGAAATAAAATTTGTCTGCCCCATTTTGAGATAATAATTTTTGGAGTTAAAATAAAATATTTACTACATGATTATAAAACAATGGTATAATGAAGAAATCCAACTCATAAATACATAAATATAAAATTTTAACTTTTGAGGGGGCGTAATTATCATTATAGCCAAAATTATCGGGAGGGGCGTTTAACCACTTCCCAGTCCCTCGTCATACTGTGAACCGCACATTCTTTAACATGACAGAATGTCCTTGCACAACGTTCTTGGTCTGTATAGACTATTGTCTCGTTCGACAAATATAAAAAACATAAAACTTGTGTAATTAATGTATCTAAATACTTCGGACTTACATATTGTGTATTTTGCTAATGTTGAACTTTTAATTTTAATGATTTTCTGAGACTTTTCGTCTTTCTGTTTAATATTGTTCTTTTATGTATTTATTTTACAAACTCAGAAGTTTGACTTTCACCCATTATAATATTAACCTTTCCTTACATGCTTTATGATAAATTTACTTTCAAAGCCTTAAATCAACTCATTATCAACTTTGGGTTCATTTAGTTATTTAAAGGATCTTTGGTCTAAATGTTTCACCTTTGAGTTAATACAAAAAACTAAAGCTCTCTAAATGAAGATATATTTGCTTACATTGATCCAGTAACTCTGGTACAAGTTTGATTAATGTCTGAAAAGTAATTAATTCTTAACTAAACAAATGGTTGTGTACATACGGTCAAACTTGTGGACAAAGGCCATCCTTGGGAAAGTAAAATGTGGTCTTTATTCACAGAATGACCTTTATTCAGAGGTGACCTCCAGTCTGCAAAATTAGCACTTGTCTATTTGATTAGGACAAGTAACTTTTGCAGTAATTATGTGTAGAGTATAAAGGAAAACTATTCACTTTTGGTGATTCAGACAAGTAGTTCTAAATCCTAAAATCACAGACTGGATTTGACTGGAGACAGAGTACAGGATGTAAGACATGAGATTAATGTCTGAGATCTGTTCTTCAATGTATCATTGTCTGGCCTTAACCTGGAAAGATAATTATGTCTGCAGAAGTTTAAGAATCAGTTTGTCCTTATAATTGTTCATTTATTTATCTATTGTTTAACTGCCCATTAGACAGCTATGGTCATTTCAGAGCTGTCCAAACAAGAAGGGTCAGAATATACAGGAAGAACTGGACATATGAATCCTTACTCTTATGTCTAATAGTTGTCCTGGTTGTTTATCATGCCTGGTGTAAAGCACCGATACGTGCCTCACCCGTTTCCTGTGATTATCTACTGAAAAAGTGGCCGTAAAACATCAGAAGCCAGAGCCGAGATTCACACCCACAACCTTTCTATTGATAGCCCAGCACATTTCCACAGGACCACCAATCCACCCTTTAGGAGCAATGAGTATTGTATTGTTATAGTAGAGTGGTTGCTATGTGAGGTGTTGATTTATTTTGGTTGCTAAGTGAGGTGTTTCTGTATTTTGGTTGCTAAGTTATGTGTTTCTGTATTTTGGTTGCTAAGTTATGTGTTTCTGTATTTTGGTTGCTAAGTGAGGTGTTTCTGAATTTTGGTTGCTAAGTGAGGTGTTTCTGTATTTTGGTTGCTAAGTGAGGTATTACTGAATTTTGGTTGCTAAGTGAGGTGTTTCTGTATTTTGGTTGCTAAGTGAGGTATTACTGAATTTTGGTTGCTAAGTGAAGTGTTACTGGATTATGGTTGCTATGTGAGGTGTAACTGTATTTTGGCAGCTAAGTTACATGTTTCTGTATTTTGGTTGCTAAGTGAGGTGTTACTGTATTATGGTTTCTAAGTGAGGTGTTACTGTAGTATGATTGCTAAGTGAGGTTTTACTGTATTATGGTTTCTAAGTGAGGTGTTACTGTATTATGGTTGCTAAGTGAGGTGTTACTGTATTATGGTTGCTAAGTGACGTGTTACTGTATTATGGTTTCTAAGTGAGGTGTTACTGTAGTATGATTGCTAAGTGAGGTTTTACTGTATTATGGTTTCTAAGTGAGGTGTTACTGTATTATGGTTGCTAAGTGAGGTGTTACTGTATTATGGTTGCTAAGTGACGTGTTACTGTATTATGGTTTCTAAGTAAGGTGTTACTGCATTATGGTTGCTAAGTGACGTGTTACTGTAGTATGATCGCTAAGTGACGTGTTACTGTATTTCGGTTGCTAAGTGACATGTTTCTGTATTTTGGTTGCTAAGTGAGGTGTTACTGTATTTTGGTTGCTACGTTACTATATATTTTCTTCGCCATAAAAAAGCATTTATTCAATATCAAATATTTAATGCACTAATTTTGTAAAAATGTAAATTCCCTCTAAAAACATTATAGAATATGATAAAATATAAATTTCCTGTAAAAACATTTTAAAAAATATGATAGATATGTGAATTTTCTCTAAAAACATCAAAATACAATAAAAATGTTTTGTAAAGTTGTCTTTTTAAATTGTATAATCTTCTGGCAACAGGTCTGTGTCTACCGTAGCTAGTTGGTGTATTTATGTTAATAAATTTAAAATCTGGTCAGAAATAGACTCTCATGTTCTCAATCAGTTTTGTAATTTGTCCCCAAAGTTTGTCATTTAACTAAAAATATATCCTTATTTGTGTAAGTATTTATATATATTTTACATACTGATGATGATTTTTCATTTTTTACCATAAACCATAACAATAATAAATATATATTACCTCACCTGTTTTAATAATATTAAACCTTTCATGTTATGAAAATAAAAATCTCATATTTTATACAAAAATTAACTTTATTTGATTTCTTCTAAAAACTCGACCAAAATTGCAATTTATGCTTAAATCTATATAAAAACATTGGTTTTATATTGGAGTTGTAATTTGTTAAATAAATGATTTACTTACCTCCTGACAGCTTTTTTATCGGTGATCATACAATTCTAACATTAAAATTATAAAAATATTAATGTTATTCCATTTGGTGTTAAGTTTATGTAAAAATAATGCAATTTAATCTCATAAAACAATTTTACTTCAATTGCAATTAATCCTCAAAATTTATCTAAAAACGATGATTCTGTCTTTTTTCCAGAAGAATTAATTTTCGATTAAGCTATAAATGATGTATTTTTTCTCTAGACTTCAATTTAAGCATTGGTCAACATAGATCCATTACATAAATAAACAGAAACTGGACACTTTATTAATTTAAGTCCATATAAGGACAAATACTTATTTCAAATCAATTTTTCTTCAAGCATTTTTCGTCTCATATACAATATATTATAACAGTTTCATACCTTGTTTGAATTATGGAACATTTTGAAAACTGATCTACCAAGTTGTTCACACTCGAGACATAAGATGAAATACTCCTAAAAGTTAAAGAATGTCACAAGTTTGAAAACTATCAGAAGTCTTTTCTACAACAGTATTGTAAAATATTTTTTAATTTATTGCACTTATCAATGACACCAAATTGTTTGATCAAGATATGTGATTTAATATAGACATATATTTTTTAGATCTGAGATTTGTATACTTAAAAAAAATCCTGGTTTCTACTGATCCTGAATGACCCTTTTTTATTCTGACCCTTTTTTATTTTTGTCATTTTTTCTCTACACATTTTAATTTCAATAAAAACTGTATCTCTGATCTTCAAAAAATATATTTAAGAAAAAAGTTTAGCCTTTCCTATATTTAGGGGGGGGGGGGTGTAGGTGAAAACATGGGTTTAGAACACCCTTTCTATTTAAATTCATGAAAAAAAAAATTTTCTTGAACTTTTCTTGCTTAACTTCTTGAACTATTAGTGAAATATGAATAAATGTTTATAAAATGTTGATTTATTGATATGTTTATATTGTCCCATATTGCAGAAAATGCAGTATTATTACAGAATACAGAAAAGTTTATTCAGCTTAAGCATAATACATCTTATCACCGTGAAACAAATATACAATATTATTATATTATTTTTAGACCATAAATTATTTTCTAATTTCAGGAATTTGAAGCTATCTATCAGCAGTTTTTTCCACATGGAAGTCCGAAGAAGTTTGCCTCCTACGTCTTCAATATCTTTGATACAAATAAGGTATTCTTTAACACTTGATGATTAATAAAATTACAGTCAAACCTGTGTAAGGGGCCACTTCTGAATAAAGGCCACCCTGTGAATAAAGATCTTTCTTTTAAAAACTGTCATTGATTATTTAGAACAAAATGACCCCTGAATAATTTAAAAGCCACCTATCAATAAAGTCCACATTTTGTTTTTCCCTAGAGTGGCCTTGTTCACAGACTTGACCGTATTTAATTATACAAACAATGTAAACTTTATCCCTTAATAATAGAATAACATTATAAGTAATGAATCAAGTTATATGAACTTCTTACACTTTTAAATAAGTGTACAAATTGTATTAACAACTTTAAGTAAGAAACAAGATTATGCTTGTAATTTTCCTCAGTTAAAATCCCGTTAGTTAGTAATACATTATGTTTTATATCATTACAAAAAGATATGTCTGATCATCTGTGTGTAGAATTTTAACTTTTCAAATAAACAAAGAAAATCAAGAAAGAACCAGGAGTTGTATTGTTTGTTTGTCGTATTGAAACTTAATGATAGTTCAGCTTTCTGTAGCCGTCACTCGCTCTGTTGAGTGCGCTTGAATTTTTATGCAGACCAAATTTAATTACAGTGCAACCTCTGTAGAGCAACACCCTGTTGGAGCTGCAAACATCAGCCATTGTATAGAGGTTGTTGCTCTACAGAGGTTAAATTTATAGTAAATATCAGTTTAGGGAAATTCTGAAGGTGTTGTTATAGAGAGGTTGTTGCTCTACAGAGGGCTGCTCTGGAGAGGTTTTACTGTACTTCGTTTTTATACATCCACCCAAAGGGGTTTGTCACGAAAAAAAATCCCCCTAAAAACATTTTTTTCCATGTAACCAATATATATATATAGGTTACATGGATTTTTTTTTTTGTCATGACAAACCCCTTTGCATACATCCACCATGCAATTGTTATGCTAGTTTCCATTCCATGATGCAGTGCAAGTCCATGTTAGTTCAGTTTCTATGACCTGCCATTGTGGTTGAGTGGTTAAGGTCGCTGACTTCAAATCATTATAACCTCTCACTGATAGAGGGTGGTGGGTTGGAGCCTAACTGCCGACCATGACTCTTTATGTGAGAAAGTAGGCAGTTGCTGATGGAGGATGGGAGTCTAGTACTGGTTCTTCCCAGGAATGATGGTTAGGTGAACTGTCCACCTCATATTACTCTGACTGTTGAAAAGGGGCGTAAAACTCAAACAAACAAACAAACAGTTTCCATGAGTACTTTCAGTACTTTGATTTATTATTTCAGGATGGTTTGATTTCCTTCAAGGAATTTATTTGTGCCTTGTCGATCACATCTAGAGGAACTCTGGACGAGAAGCTTGACTGTAAGTATTTGCATACATCATGTACAGTAATACCCCTCAAAACTAACCTGGACTGTGCCGAAAGTCTTGTTTTCTGAGAATCTGGTTTTCAAAGAGCTTTTGATAAAAAATACGAAAAAATGGGAGTTTGAAAATTGTCTGATTTTCAGAGAATTGCGGTTTTCAGGGTTTTTCTGTACATATTTATTGTGTGTACTTACCACAGAAGGTGCCGTCATCATGAGGTTCATATGATGGACTTGTAGCCTGGTGATCCAGGTTAGAACCCCGCAGTCATTTCAGGTCATACCTTACTATGACATCTTGACAAAAAATGTAGTTTTTCCTCCATATATGTGGAGAAGTTGTCGGCTCCTTGTAGACGGGTATATTAGTACTGGTTGGAATACAGTCCTGGAATACTGGGTAGTGAACTGGCCGCCATATATACCTGAAATATCATTGATAAACTTACAGAAACAAACATACCAAAATCTTCTGAACTGAGTGATCTCCCTTAGAATACAGAATCCTGATATAAATATTTGTGTGTACATACATAGACTAACATACCATACTGAGTGATCTCCCTTTGAATACAGAATCCTGATATAAATATTTGTGTGTACATACATAGACTAACATATACCATACTGAGTGATCTCCCTTAGAATACAGAATCCTGATATAAATATGTGTGTGTACATACATAGACTAACATATACCACACTGAGTGATCTCCCTTAGAATACAGAATCCTGATATAAATATTTGTGTGTACGTACAAAGACTAACATACCATACTGAGTGATCTCCCTTTGAATACAGAATCCTGATATAAATATTTGTGTGTACATACATAGACTAACATATACCATACTGAGAAATCTCCCTTTTGATATCTTAGAAAAAATCTGCTTTTCGTTTCGTTTTTCAATTCTGTCTGTTTTCATCTAATAGATTTTTTAAAGGATTATTGAACAATTGTTTCAAGTTCAAAGAATAATCAGATAAAAAGATACCACTTAGCTGAGGTTCAGACAACTATCCTAATCTGATATCAAACCTGTGAACAAAGGTCATCCTTGGGAAAGACATAATGTGGCCTTTATTGACATGTGACCTTTATTTGGAGGTCATTTTGTTTCTAAATTATCAATGACAGTTTTTCAGTTTACTAGTATTGCCTTTATTCCAAGGTTGGCCTTTATTCAGAGGTGACTTCTAACATAAGTTTTGACAGTATTGTTTGTATTAAAATAGGAGAAAAAATATTAATTTGAATTTTGGAAACTGAACAATAGATCAGCTTTCCTTAGCTGTCACTCGCTCGGCGTGCATGAATTTTTGTGCAGACTTAAGTACTATGTTTATCTACATCCACCATGCACTTGTTAAACTAGATCCCGTTCCATGTTGCAGTCCAAGTCTATGTAAGTTCAGTTTACATGAGCACTTTCAGTACTTTGATTAAAACTTGCTGTATGCATTTTTAGGGGCGTTCAGTCTGTATGATGTCGACAATGATGGATTTATTACACGTACTGAAATGATTGACATCATTGATGCTATTTATAGCATGGTCGGTAATCTGATCGACCTCCCGAAAGACGAAGATACGCCAGAAAAGCGGGCAGCAAAGATATTTAATCAAATGGATACAGTAAGTTCTTGTAGTAGCTACTAGCTAGATGTGATAACTTTGTATGGTAATAGTTGGCATTGGACAGCCAGTTCCTCATAATGGCTCAACTGTGGCTCAAACAGTGGTTAGTGCACTCCAGGTTTAGTTACCTGATTAGAATCTAGGTCACAGCAGGTTATACACCACCATGAAATTTGACAACAATCTCGATTTTTATCCACATGTGGAGAAGTTGCCAGTTCCTTGTGGAAAGGTATGTTAGTACAGGTTAGAATACATTCCAGGAAGACTAGTGAGGTGAATCGGTCGTATATAGAAAAGAAAAATTATTGAAGAATGGCGTTAAACTCAAATAAGTTCAAATAGATACAACTCAACTAGTAGACTGCTAGATCTTTAGAAATTAGATTCAATATTAAGTCTCTAGAAACCATGCTAAACATTTGTTCTGTATGACAATTTGGTTAAAGACATTGCATCTAAGGCCATTAATTTTGTTCTCCATCACTGATTATTCATGTGGGGATGCAGGGGAGTAGGTATATATATAGTTACATGGTGAGTTCTAATGCTGGATTCAGGAAAAGTAATAAAACTGTCTACCCGTACACTGATATGAAGTTAAAATCAGGTGTATGACCAGAAAAATAACACATTTTTATTTAGCCATTGTACTAACATTGTTCTTTGGCCTTTGAAATAACATTGTTCTTTGGCCTTTGCACTATGCAATAACATTGTTCTTTGGCCTTTGCAATAACATTGTTATTTGGCCTTTGCAATAACATTGTTCTTTGGCCTTTGCAATAACATTGTTATCTGGCCTTTGCAATACCATTGTTTCTTGGACTTTGCAATAACATTATCTGGACTTGCAATGACATTGTTACTTGGACTTGCAATAACATTGTTATTTGGACTTTGCAATTACATTTTCATTTGGCTTTTGGACTAACATTTTCATTTGGCCTTTGCAATAACAAAAATGTCAATATTACAAAAATAGTATTGCCCAGTTATCATTATTTCCATGAAAGTTACTTTAGACACTTCAATTTATTTAACGTCACATTTTTTTTTTAAAAATTGCACAAGTTGTCGCCCTTGTTGAAAAATATTGCTTTCTGTACATATTGCATGGTGGCCAATTTTTTTTTTGATCAAATTAGATTGATACTGTGCATTTTTTCATTGAAATGGGTGTACTTTTTTCTTTAATCTTTGAAAAATGGTTACCCCCATTGACATCAATGATAATTTAAAGGGAATGTCATTATTTTTGTTTAATCTCATAGTAAATCATTTTCTATCTTGGAAATCTACAAAAATATTATAAATGTTTCTTAAATCTGTCCGCTCTATTTAGAGATAATTATTTGGGCATTTGGTTTCAAGTACATTACAACCTCTCCAGAGCAACCCTCTTGTGCAACAACCTCCATTCAACAACAGTATGATTTTATCCCACTGCACGATTTAATTATTAATTTAACCTCTCTAGAGCAACAACCTCTCAACAACAATATAATTTTGTTTCTCCCAAAGGGTGTTGCTTAGGAGAGGTTGGATGTATTTTGAGATAATAATTTTGGGCATTAAGGCTTCGAATACCTTAAACTAACTCCAGCTTCTGCATGTTTCACTTGTTAATTTTCATGTTCCGTGATCTTTTACAGAATCGTGATGGAATGTTGTCTAAGGATGAGTTTAGGGAGGGATCTAAGAGTGACCCCTGGATTGTTCAAGCCTTGACCATAGACACGGGGCCACACGTCCAAAGTTGACCCCTTGTTAAATCTGCTGCCACGGTGATCACAAAGTGCTGATATAAATGATATTGATATTATATAAATGTTTATAGTAAAAACCCTTAAAACTGGACCCCTTCTGGACTGGGCCAAATGTCCGATTTTTTTAAAATTCAGTTTTTCAGAGAACTTTTGATAAATTCTGAAAAAAATTGGTCTTGAAAAATCATCCGATTTTCTGGGATTTCTGGTTTTCTGGGATTTCCGGTTTTCAGAGAGTCCGGTTTTCAGTGGTTTTATTATATGTGTATATAAGTACTTATATTATTCAATGTGACTTCTCTTGTTTTTTACATCACATAAAATGCTTTGCATTTTTATAGTGCGATTTTATTGAACTGTCAAAGCTGAATGATTACACGGTCACTGAATGCGCTTATTTTTGGCTTTGTACCGCAGACGATACTTTCTGTTTATTTTAATTACAGCAAGGGGATGTTCCGTTATATTTATAAGTTTTAATACAGGTACATTCAGCAACCGGTATATCAAAGATTATCGTATAGCTTACGAAAGTTATTGAATCACATCAGAGCTAAAAATAGATACCAGCATCGACCGTTAAATTTTACAGGTTAATAAAATCGCACAATACCACAGTTGCGGTGAACTTTGACATAGTGAAAGTCGGATACGTTGAAGTATTAAATTTTCATCTGGACATATGGTCGTTTATTTCACTGTTATAGGTATAGTGAAGTAATTATTCATGTCCCCAGACATTTACTATAACCGTGCTCTACTGTGTGGTAAACAAACGCCTTTACATGTTATAATCATTGTATGTATCTATTGACTGATAAAAGTTTATTAGGGCTTAAAATGTGTTCATATCGTTTTATATTTCAATATGTCTCTACTTTTATTGCATTTATGTTGAGTGATGGTCTGTTAGTCAACAGGTCGTATGTTCAAGATTTAGCAAGGCACAGAGGTTACTCTAGGCCAATTTTATGTTTTCGCCCCCCCCCCCCCCCCCCCTTCAAAAACTGGGAGTATATATTGCTTTGCATATATCAGTCGGTCCATATGTGTCCATCCATATCTAGACCATGTCAGACCAATAACCTGAGAATGATTTGGCCACAGACCTGGTAACAAGGTTGTTCATCGCATTTAGTTGACCCCTGTTGATCAGTAAATCTTCGTCTTTGATCAATAAAAGGAAATTTCTCTCCTGTTTGTGTTTCGGGTACATCTGTGTTTGACAAACATCTCTTATTAAAGATGTAAGGGTATTATATTATTAATTTTGCTACCTATTTGTTATTCAAGCTTTAAGTTGAAAATGTTGGGTACAGAGGACTCTCGTTGGCTGGAACTCGGTAAGTTCGAACACCCTGGAAAACTAGAACTCATTCTTCGGTCCCAAATGTTTCTGTTATATGTTCTATATAGTTTGATCATTACAAACGACACGAACATGTTATACAAGGGAAATAACTCTACTTCATGAGCTGAAAAATTTGTTCGACCTCGGATGGCTGGAACTCCGGAAAACTGGTACTGATTTTGTCAGTCCCGGCAAGTTTGAGCCAATGAGAGTCCACTGTAGATGATGTGTATATCTTATAATGGTTGTGTCTATATAACACCTTCCCGTACCAGGATGAGCCGATTCTGATATTAACTTTGTTATAATAAATGTGATGTTTTATATGTATTTATACACATCTGGATAGATTAGAGTTATCATGCTGTCATACATTCCTTTAAAAGCTTTTTAATTATTTAATGTTATCATTAATGTTTAATTATGAGGCTAAAACAAATGTGTGTCTGTTTCTGGTTACATGATCATCAAAAATAGGGTAGGTAGCTTGGGACATTTTTAGCTCACATGTCACGAAGTGACAAAGTGAGCTTTTAGGATCACTCTCCGTCCGGTGTCGTGCGGTTGCTTAGTCGTGCGTCGTCAAACTTTATGTTGTGACCACACTAGGGGCCACATTTTTAGCTCAATTTTAGCAAAACTGGGTCAGAACGTTAATATCAACAAAATCTCGGACGAGTTCAATATTGGGCCATTTTGGGTAAAAAACTAGGTCACCAGGGCCAAATAAGGGAAAACCTTGTGAACACTTTAGAAATCACTGTTTTGACTGGATCTTCATGAAACTTTGTCAGAATGTTTATTTTAATAATATGTAGGTCAAGTTTGATAATGGGTCATTTCCGGTGAAAAACTAGGTCACTAGGGCAAATTGCTGGAAAACCTCTAGAAGTCACTGTTTTGATTGGATGATCATGAAACCTTGTCAGAATGTTTGTCTTCATAATATCTTGGACGAGTTCGAACATGAGTCATCTTGGGTCAAAAACTAGGTCGCTAGGTCAAATCTTATGAAAAACCATGTTAACACTGTAGATTTCACAGTTATTATTGGATCTTCACCAAACTTTGTCAAATCGTTTGTTTTAATTATATAACGGTCAAGTATAAATATGGGTCATCTGGGGTCAATAACTAGGTCACCAGGTCAAATTTAAGGAAAACTTTGTTAACACTGTAGATGTCACAGTTTTAATTGGATCTTCACCAAACCTTGTCAGAATGTTTGCCTTAATGATATGTGGATCAAGGTTGAACATGGGTCAGCCGGGGTCAAAAACTGGGTCACCAGGTCAAATCTTAGGTAAAAATCTTGTAAAAGCTCTAAATGTCATCGTTTTAATTGGATCTTGGCCAAACCTTGTCAGATTGTTTGTCTTAATGATATTAAAGACAAGTTCAAATATGGGTCACCTGGGGTCAAAAACCAGGTCACAAGGTCAAATCTTAGGAAAACCTTTTAACACTGTAGATGTCAAATTTTGATCATATCTTCACCAAACCTAGTCAGAATGTTTGTCTTAATGATATGTAAGACAAATTCGAACATAGGTCGTCTGGGTCAAAAACTAGGTCACCAGATCAAATCTTAGGAAAACCTTGTCTATGCTGTAGTTTTCATGGTTTTGATTGGATCTTCACCAAATTTTGTCAGAATGTTTGTCTTATTTATATGTAGGACAACTTTTAACATGGGTCATCTGGGGTCAAAAACCAGGTCACCGGTTCAAAACAATGTTTTAATGAGTGAATAGTGATTGTCATGTGAGCGATATAGGGCCATCTTGGCCCTCTTGTTTATATATATTTTTTGCTCTTGAAAGCATATAATTTTTATAAAAATGTAAAAAAGGGAGAAAGTGAGTTTTCTGTTCCTCAGGCTAGTAAAAAATTCAGGGTTGCAGAGATCAAGGTAGGTCTTGGAACCAGAAACATACAATTTTTTATGCCAATTATGATAATGATGTAAGTATTGTAACCAGGCCAGTAAACTGTGTTCATGTTAAGCCAACTATCCTATTAATGTAATTGTCACATGTTGTTGTTGATGACTTATAATTTGTGGTGAAATCAGGGATGGGATTTTTCCACAAAATCTGCAGATTTTCATGGATTGGATGATCGTAGGCATTGTTTTTGAGAAACGTGTAAATCTGTTGTGGAATTTTTTGGGGCGATATATTTGATTTTTACATAAGTACATCATATGCATGTATAATACAAATACACAATATACAATAATAAAGTCACTTACAACTGTGGAAATGTTTAAAAAAATTGATACTAATCCACATTTGTACTTTAGTGCATCTAATGCTTATAAACGTTTGGCTTTGATTTCATGAAAATCAACTCATTTACAAAACATGCAAAAAAGGAGAAATAAAGAATTAAAAATTTGTCCAAAGATTGCTGAAATAATTTTGAACTTAGATGATTTTCTAAAGAGCAGGTGATGCTGGCTACAAACCGACAGTTTTATTTTATTCTTGTACAAATACATTACTTCTCCTATTTTTAGCTCACCTGAGCATGAAGGGGTCACGTGTATAGTATTTTTTTTTTAAATCTCTGAACCTGCAAAGACAAGAGCTTAGATATTTGGCATGAAACCATGTCACTCAGGTGAGCGATAAAGGGCCGTCTTGGCCCTTTTATATTTACTGTCAATCAATATTTCATATCTAGGCATAAAAAAATGTTTGTTTCTGAGTACATACTTGTTAAAAGTAAGGTGGTATCGTAAGGGAATTTTTTTTCCCCTGAAAACGTCGGTAAAGGTAAACAAGAGTGCCAGGTCATAAAATATGCCCGTCAAGGGCCATAACTCAGAAGTGCTTGGGCTGATTGGGCTGGTTATCAAACTTGACCGAGATCTCATGACCATGAACATTTCCATCAAGTTTGGTGAGGATCCAAATAAAACTGTTTGAATTAGAGAGCTGACACCGATGTGGACGCCGCCTGCCCGCCCTCCAACCTGCCCGCTGTGGGTGTTCCCATAATATGACCCGTTTTCCAAACGGGCATATAAAAAGGGATAATAGAATATACCCTTCCTCAGGCAAATAATTTTTACGCCTTACTGACAGTACATTGTATCAATGTAATTTTGTGTTTATTAACCATTGCCTGATTTAACCAGCTCTGGCCCTGAAGTCATGTCTGACAATTCCCTTAAATTCTCCCTGTACTAACCACAGTACAAACACTTATTAACATGTTAGCTTTTAGCCTGCTCTGACTAAAATGCAAACTAACGACCACTTTAATTTCCTGGTTCCTGGTACTAACCACTAAAATCAACTCATTGTACCTGTTTGATATATATCACGTCTTCTTTATATATTATCTATTTCATTCTTTGAATATGTTATCATTTCATTTCAACTTCCATTTTGTTTTTAAAGCATTTATCTCAACTTTTATCAGTCGGGGAAGACACCAGTGTACTGCTGGTTAGAACCACTAACTTTCCATAAGCTAGCTGGGCTGTTTCCTCACCTGTGAGATTTGGTCCTAGGCGGGATTAAAACTCACAACAATGAGGGGTGTGTAATAACAAGTCAGAGAACATAACCACTTGATGGACGATCGAGGCTCCTAATTTTCAAATTGATACAGTCAAACTTCTGAACAAAGGCCACCCTTTGGAAAAAGTAAAATGTGGCCTTTATTGACTAGATGGCCGCTAACACAGGTTTGGCTATGTTTGTAACATCTTTATTTTGTAATTAAATGAAGTTCTATTCTTATCACACTGCGTTTAATGTATAATTTTTTGTCATACGTTACTTGTTGACCTATTAATACTGAAGGGTACTAACACACTATAATAATGTTGTACATAAGTGTTAAAACAATACATTACTAAAGTAATACATAACTAGGTCACCAGTGTTAAAATAATACATAACTAGGTCACCAGTGTTAAAATAATACATAACTAGGTCACCAGTGTTAAGATAATACATAACTAGGTCACCAGTGTTAAGATAATACATAACTAGGTCACCAGTTTTAAGATAATACATAACTAGGTCACCAGTGTTAAAATAATACATAACTAGGTCACCAGTGTTAAAATAATACATAACTAGGTCAATAGTGTTAAAATAATACATAACTATGTCAATAGTGTTAAAATAATACATAACTAGGTCAATAGTGTTAAAATAATACATAACTATGTCAATAGTGTTAAAATAATACATAACTAGGTCAATAGTGTTAAAATAATACATAACTAGGTCAATAGTGTTAAAATAATACATAACTAGGTCAATAGTGTTAAAATAATGATACACTGATATCAAAATGATACTTAATTTAATTGGGTTGTCTAACATCCTTAAAAATCTGCTTTCACCACAGCACATACATTTTGTTACTTATATTTATTGAAAGTGACTGGTCCCATTAAATCATTACCTAATAACATAACATCAAGTACTCTGTTGTGAGATGTGTGTGTGTTGTGGAGGGGTGTTCATCAAGGCATTTTATTCTACATACATGTTACTGGTGTTATTTTAGTGTTGTTAATGACAGTGTAGATGATATCATTCTCATTTATGTCTACCTTGTTGCTTACTGATATTGTTTGAGTTATCGTTTATAATCATGTTTGTATGGTCAGTTTGTTTATCTACCATAATTAAGGGTACAGGTTCTTTGTCAATTTATCGTAGCATGTGCTTTTTCCAATAAACACCTTATGTATAACATGATGAAGATGTTGTTCAATCCTTGGAATAAACCAGTTTTGCTGATTTGTAATCAAACTAAGTACAACCTCTCCAGAGTGGGCCCTCTCTTGAGCCACAACCTCCATTCAACAACAGCATGAATTTTCTCACTGCACGATTTAACTACATTTGTATTAATTTAACCTCTCCAGAACAACAACCTTTAAACAATATCATAAATTGCTTCCCAAAGGTTGTTGCTTTGGAGAGTTTGCACTGTATAATTATGCCGTGTAAATGATTTGAAATAAATGCTTACATGATAAAGTTCTATAAAACAGACATGATTTCAAAAGGAACATCCTCTATAGAATCTAGTACTAAGGAAGAATACTCTGTCTATTTACTAGAAACATACGAGTACACAGTACTAAGGAAGCATACTCTATTTATTTACTAGAAACATACACAGTACTTAGGAAGCATACTCTATCTATTTACTAGAAACATACACAGTACTAAGGAAGCATACTCTGTCTATTTACTAGAAACATACACAGTACTAAGGAAGCATACTCTATCTATTTACTAGAAACATACACAGTACTAAGGAAGCATACTCTGTCTATTTACTAGAAACATACACAGTACTAAGGAAGCATACTCTATTTATTTACTAGAAACATACGAGTACACAGTACTAAGGAAGCATACTCTATCTATTTACTAGAAACATACACAGTACTAAGGAAGCATACTCTATCTATTTACTAGAAACATACACGGTACTAAGGGAGCATACTCTATCTATTTACTAGAAACATACACAGTACTAAGGAAGCATACTCTATCTATTTACTAGAAACATACACAGTACTAAGGAATCATACCCTGTCTATTTACTAGAAACACACACAGTACTAAGGAAGCATACTCTGTCTATTTACTAGAAACATACACAGTACTAAGGAAGCATACTCTGTCTATTTACTAGAAACATACACAGTACTAAGAAAGCATACTCTATTTATTTACTAGAAACACACACGGTACTAAGGAAGCGTACTCTATCTATTTACTAGAAACATACACGGTACTAAGGAAGCATACTCTATTTATTTACTAGAAACATACACGGTACTAAGGTAGCATACTCTATCTATTTACTAGAAACATACACAGTACTAAGGAATCATACCCTGTTTATTTACTAGAAACATACACGGTACTAAGGGAGCATACTCTATCTATTTACTAGAAACATACACAGTACTAAGGAAGCATTATAACTCTATTTATTTACTAGAAACACACACGGTACTAAGGAAGCATACTCTATCTATTTACTAGAAACATACACAGTACTAAGGAAGCATACTCTATTTATTTACTAGAAACATACACGGTACTAAGGAAGCATACTCTATTTATTTACTAGAAACATACACGGTACTAAGGGAGCATACTCTATCTATTTACTAGAAACATACACAGTACTAAGGAAGCATACTCTATCTATTTACTAGAAACATACACCGTACTAAGGAAGCATACTCTATCTATTTACTAGAAACATACACAGTACTAAGGAAGCATACTCTATTTATTTACTAGAAACATACACGGTACTAAGGGAGCATACTCTATCAATGCTGTAGAAACACGCACAGTACTAAGGGAGCATACTCTATCAATGTTCTAGAAACATACAATGTACTAAGGGAGCATAATCTATCAGTCCACTGCTCTAAGGGAGCATACTCTAACAATTCTCTACGAACAACAGTATGATTTTTCCTACTGCACGATTTAACTTATAATTTAACCTTTCCAGAGCAACAACGTCTCAACAACAACATGATTTTGCTTTTCCAAAATGGTGTTGCTTTGGAGAGGTTGCACTGTATATAACAATCTATTACTAGTAGGTAAAAACTACGAGTAAAGGAAAATTTACGAAACAAGAACCTGCTTACTGTTAATTGTAAGGGAGTTATTCATTTTCGATTTTGGAGATCTAAAATACGTACATCAATGATAGAGGGGGAGGATAATGTACACGATGCGGGGCTCGTACCCGCGGCCTCCTACTTGCAAGTCCGATGTTCTACAAACTGAGCTAATCGGGCTAATATTACGGCCAATTTATTTTTTAAATATTCAATACTGTGCGGCTACTCATTAAAGAATTGAATTTGCATTGAATCGATGCTCTACAAAGATATATTACCAACTTGTCCAAATGTCGTAGTATAGCTAGTTTTATAATCAAGCGATGAATGGCATAAAACAATTCAATTGAACCAAAAGTGTTACTACAAAGATAAAACACGTAGAATTCTACACCAGTCACGTGTTTCTTTTGGCTGTGTCATTCGTCCATGAAAAAAACGAGAATCTTGTGCGCGTGTAAACTGTGATAAAAAGCTATCATTTAGTCGCTGTGTCAGTGTCTAAAATATGTGATTCAAACTAACAACATGGTAGAGTTGGGGGTGGAATTGAAGCTTTGTCGGATGAACTCGAGCTCCTGCCGGGAACTTTGCGCGAGGGGGCGCCAGAGAGAAGGCCTGTACCATACTGGAAAATCGTATGTTTTTACTATATTCTTTAATTGATGATTTTCTGAAACTCTGACACGAAGGTTGAAAAATAATCATTAAAACCATTGCTACGTTTAATACTGTATGTATATTTTGTTTATTATGAATATTCAAACGTCTTGCTTCAAGAATTCGTCAGTTTTTAGCGAGAAAAAAATATGTTTGTATCAATATTCTTTACATAGTATCTTGTCTGGACTATATTAGCATGTCACGGATTCTTTTTTTCAACAATATTGTTGTTCAGTATATTATTTATTGGATGTGATTGAGTTTCATACTGTCCTAGGGTCCTAGGGGTCAGTAGAATTCTCATCATATTCCCTTCAGTGCAAACCGCGTAATATGTGGTATATCTAAGGGAGACAACTCTAGTGCTGAATTGTATTAGCTTTATGATGGTTACTTCCCTTTGATTGACAAACAGTACGTCAGTTGCGCGGTAATTTCAGGTACGTTTGTTTAATTAAGTGTTCTTCTGGTAGACTTGTTAATGTTTTTGTCTTCATATATCTTGCACTGAATTGCTTATATACGTGCGTCACAAAACGTATCTGTTTCCTGATTGATTCTTAATGAATAACTTTACTTTAATTTTTTATGACGTCATTCTTAATTTAAACATTTGCTTCGAAAGTCCTACGTAAAGTTTAATAATAAACTAGATTAGAACAGAATGGTTAGAAATTAACAAATGGTTACACCAGAAAGTCGGTCAAAGATTAAAAATAATGTTTACGTCAAAATTCTACTTTCGTACTCTTATGAAATACATTTGTTGTAGTTATTGTATTGAATTGAATAAAGCACGTACGTCGGTATTTAATTGATTATGACTAAAGGGCTTGTTTCATGCGATAATGATGATACGAATATCTTAGAAGTCTGATCTAAGCATTAACCACATTCCTAGTATTTTGTTTTGTTGATACACTTTGAAGTTTCTTTTCTTATTGCTCTCCCAAGTTTACAAATAGTTTTCTTAATGTGTACACAGTCTATGTTAAGAGTATTTTCTGGTCGCGGCAGATCCTAGCTTCCATTTCATGAAAATTTGACAACGATTTACCTCCATATATGGAGAAGTTACCGGGCGACTCCTTAAGGAAGAGTTAGAATACCGTCCAGGAAAACTGTGGTTAGGTGAATCGGCCGTCTATCGTATTTAACTGAATTTTTTGTTGAAAATAACACGGTGTAAAACCCAATTAGATCTAGATAAATAAATAAAAATATTTTACCTCAAAATGTTTAGTTTGGAATTAATTTAAGCTGAAATTATTTTAGAACAAGCTTTATTTTCAAGTCAATTCAATGTATGTGTGTACAAGTGTTTTGTAAAAAACGAACATTCTTTCGTATCTAGGCCTTCTGAGAATGCTTTATGTTTGCATTTATGCAAAGTCAGTAAATAATAGAGTTAAGTTTCATAAGTTACTTTTAATAGCTCAGTTTTTCACAATGAAAAGTCACATGATTGTATGAAAGTCACATGACTGTATGGGTTCATCTCTATTTATAGAATATCACATGATTATTTAAATTAATTATTATTGGTGATGATTCATATAATTACTAACTCGCCTACAGACCTAAATCGAAAGTAGACGAATAGTATGTGTTCATAACGAAACCGATAGTAGAGTGGTAGTTTAAGAGTATGTAAAACGAAACCGAAAGTAGACTGATTTTCTGATCTACATAATTTATGCATTACTTGCAAATGATTGATATGATCTCATTTGCAATGTTTGATATTTTGCCACACGCACACATATTTTGAACTTCCATTTTTGGTAAAAAAGAAAACATTTATTGCGATGAATTTCCGAAATTGTGTATAAATGTATCGAAACTCGCGTTGTACTTTTAGTAATATATGTACTAGTATTTATTAATCATTCCGCTTGCAACACGAAACCTGAAATAAAAGTTTGTATATGCACATATTATATTCAAGTCAGGCGCGTAACCATGCATACTCCCAAACTCACAGGAATGCTTGGAATTCAAAAAGATGGAAGGAAAAAATAAATGATGCAGTTTGGATTTAACAGTATACAATGTATTAATTATTTGCATAATACTTGGCTACATGATGGCTTTGTCCACTCTGACCCCTAAGATTATAAATGTAAGTTGATTTCTTGTTGTCATCACTTTGTATATGACTGTATTTCAACCGTTATTTACCCTGAACTGAAAGCTACGTGTTAACTCACAGGACTTATTTAATTAACACGACGATGCTTATAACGATCATGGTTGCTGCTCGTGATGATGATAATGATATTGGGGGTCGTGATAATGTTGGTGATGACGATGTTATTGCTAATTTAGGCGCTGCATGTTGGTGTTTAAGGTTTTTTGCAGACATCACAATCAGGGTGTCATTTTGAAAGCAAGTTGGGATATTCTATACGTCTATGAGTATGACCCCCCCCCCCCCACACACACACACACTTGTAAACTTGATGTCTACATATCAGATCCGTATGAAGCCGTTTCAGATTTGGAGGGGGACTAATTCGACAACAGAGGAATCAGTCACAATCCCTTTTAATTATCATTCCTTCCGAAATTATGGGGACCTAAATCCTCTACCCCCCCCCCCCCCCCTCTGATTCCTAGCTTAACTCATTCCCCTCTCATTGGACGTCTATGAGTATTAAAGACGTTTTATGTGGTATTATATGTACATATATGTATTTGGTGGTATCAAAAAAATAGGACACGGCTTGTTCTTACTGACTTTATTGTAACAATTTGTAACCATGACAATCGAGATAATTACAAAATTAGTGCAAAGAAAATACAAATAGTACTAGTTGCTAAACATAATTATGTACATTGAAGTGTATTCATTATAAAACATTGGAGTTATATAAGTACATTATATATATATAATAATTGTTAGTTACTAGTAATTACATAGTTAATAGCCATGATATTAATAAATCTTATATAACATTCACGGTGTAGGTTTTTCTTAACGTTATTTAATATTAAAAAGTTTGTTTGTATGGTGTAGTGTTTGTCTAATACGTTGTATAGTTTTGTACATCGCAAGCATATTTGAACATTTTCTCTCTTGGGGGGGGGGGGGGGGGGGGGGTTCTGGATTTTTATCGGGTTTTTTTTTCCGACAAACTGATTTGAGATGAAAATAATAGACTTGATTGTCTTACGCGAAACTTAAGAAGGGAAATCCTTTATGACCGTTAGATACTTATGAAATACTTGTGTTAACTTGTAAAATAATTATAATTTAATGAAAATTTCCGAAGTGTAGGAGGCCTAGCTTATGATGTGCCATTACAAGTCTGGATGTTTGGTGTGTCACTGAAGTCATGTTTATTGTTAATGTATATGAAATCATGTATATATACATGCATTATGTTTGTAAATTTCACCTTAAGCATTTACTTGGTTTGTGAATAAATCGATCTGTTACTCAGACGTGTATAAAATAGTCAAATTACCATAACATGTTCTACCGATCATTTGATCGACTATTTTACGAAAGAAACTCTCAAAACCGGACCCCTTCCGGACATGGCTTAAAGTCAGGTTTTCTCAGTGAGAATTCCGTTTTTCTTTCATGAATTCCGAAAAAAATGGGACTTGAAGTATCGTCCGATTTTCAGGGAATTCCGGTTTTCAGAGAGACCGGTTTACAGACGTGATACTAATTATTTCTGTATACAATATATTTACTTCATATTACATCATAACTCAAAGGGTCTTATCCCTTTTTTCTACGTTCTTGTCATCTGACTTTATCATTAATCAAAACAGTTGCACTATATCGTTTTAGCATTTCAAACATCAGAATACGTCTGCGGTCGTTAATCAATATTAATCGATGACGTCACTAACGGAGTGTCCAATTAGTACCTATTCGTTCTCACCACGATTCGACCTCTATGTTCATGAAGTGTTGGGAATAATAAAAAAGCAGTAAATTATCAAATAACTTTTTTTAGATAAAAGTGTTGTTACAAATTGCTCTATGGTAGAATCCGAGTATCGTCATTACTGTCGTATTTAGTGAAACTTGATTATCAAATACGTATATAGGTGCTAAACTTGTTTGATGGGTCAGCGACCTATCCCTAATGACGTCCATTGTATTGACCGTTAAGTTAAAATGCACTGGTTTTACTCAGCATCCGGTTTATAATGAATAAGTCTGGTTGGATTTTAAACTGGTGAATTAGATAGTCTGGTCCGGTTTTGACTGGTGATTCGGTTAAACTTCTCAAATAACATCAAACTTGTTTTTCATATTTTATATAATTAAACAGTCCACAGGTCACTGGACATTTGTTATGAAATGACTAATATTTACATAAAATCTGGGTATGTCTTTCAAAATGACCTTAAACGTTTGTATTCAACTTGTTTACGTTAAACCAAGAGCGTATTATAGTAAACATGTTTTCCTTACTACGCGGTCAAGCCGATGAAGGTCATTATCTATGGAAATCATTCAAGACTATTTCACCAGATTAAACCTGGAGTATGTAAAATGTAGACATGTCTATATATGACTGTAACTATCAGTTGATCGGTTCATGTTAAAGTACGGTATGACTGGGTTTAAGTAGGTTGAGGGTATATTCCACGTCGACGTACGGTGAGCTCAGCATGTCTGAGGATTATGGCACGTGATAGCTGGTTAAAGTACTAGTATGTCTCACCGGAAGTAAATAGTTCACCAGCCTACTCACAGGAAGTGGTTAACCTGTTTAAGACATGATACCTGACCCTCATGACTCAAATATTTTCTTATAATAATAGACAAGTATTTTAAGTAATAGTTGTCGTTTATACATATATTTTTAACTTTGTTCAATATTTAACAAGAAAAACTATATCAAAACGTTATAGGTAGACGAATTACAAGAAGCATATTGGTTTATGTTTTTTGTATGAAGTTGCTTATTCATGAAGGATATTGACTGTATATTTTATTCAATCCTCCATTATGGAGAGTATACATAACATATTTACAAGTTATAGATAATACACATATTATATTGAAAAACATGAGAATTTGACAAATGAATACATTCAAAAACGACGCGAATTTTAAAATTGGGAAAGTATATATGGAGGCATATTTTGCAACAGTTGGTTACAATCCCAGCGCACAACCCAGTACTGCGTCATGGCCGCGACCTTATATCCAATACTAGTAAATTAATGTACAAATGTGAATATACATGTGAATACTGAATGCAACCGCAGTGTCCGTTTTCCTTTCCTGGTAAAATTTATACTAACTATTTCTCAAACTGACTTAATTTCCTTTCTTTCGTGTCTGATGTCCTGTTTTACCATCTAGACCTTGTATATCTAATTCATAACCCGTTATTTACTCATATTATCCTATCTTTTGAACCCTTTTTACTGTTTTGGAGACATGAATTTATAGTTACAGTTAATTCGGTACACTTAAATCGAACCACGTGTAACGTTCTCATGATATTGCGAAATAATGCTGTTAATATCAAGTAAAATGTAATGTAATTAGTATACGATATATTTGTACTATCATGTATAAAGTTTAAAAATCAGAATGAACAAAATCGTTTTCTTTCACTGTAGCCAAGTGTGATTATACAGTCAGACATGTATTAGTAGCCACCTCCGAATAGATGCCACCCTGGAAAATGAAGGTCATTCTTTTAAAAAACGTTATTAGTCATTTAGAATAAATTGACTTCCGCATAAAGAACACCGGTCAGTAAAAGCCACCTTTTTATTTTTTATGCCCAAATGTGGTCTTTGTTCACAGGATTAACTGTAAATTCAACCTCTAGTCTTACGTTTAACATGATCTTTCGACGTAAACCACATTTTATCGAAATATCTATAGAATCATTCAATTACTTACTCCAGTAAAGTTAACGTTACGGATGTTATATTAACAAAATGTACACTCTTTTTTACGGCATTATGAGTTGGTCAGAATTATGTCCAGGGCTGATAATAGCATCGTGTTAAAGAACTAACGATTTCTTACATAAAATTATACAAGTGCAGTACAATATACGCCATAGTATAGTGCAACCTCTCCTAAGCAACACCTTTTAGGAGTAGCAAAATCATATTGTTGTTGAGAGGTTGTTGCTCTTGAAAGGTTAAATTAATAGTTAAATCATACAGTTGGGAAAAATCATTCTGTTGTTGAAGGGAGGTTGTTGCTCAAGAGAGGACCACTCTGGAGAGGTTGTACTGTATATATGTATATAAAACTGTATCTGTATTTTAACGGACATTACAATAAGGTGTCCATGTCCATTTGATGATCATTCTTGTAGGAATGTCGATTTTCCTCCACATGTTGCTGGTTCCTTGTAGAAGGGTAAGTTAGTACTGGTTAGAATACAGTGACTGGTTCCTTGTAGAAGGGTAAGTTAGTACTGGTTAGAATACAGTGGCTGGTTCCTTGTAGAAGGGTAAGTTAGCACTGGTTAGAATACAGTGACTGGTTCCTTGTAGAAGGGTAAGTTAGTACTGGTTAGAATACAGTGGCTGGTTCCTTGTAGAAGGGTAAGTTAGCACTGGGTAGAATACAGTGGCTGGTTCCTTGTAGAAGGGTAAGTTAGTACTGGTTAGAATACAGTGACTGGTTCCTTGTAGAAGGGTAAGTTAGTACTGGTTAGAATACAGTGGCTGGTTCCTTGTAGAAGGGTAAGTTAGTACTGGTTAGAATACAGTGGCTGGTTCCTTGTAGAAGGGTAAGTTAGTACTGGTTAGAATACAGTGGATGGTTCCTTGTAGAAGGGTAAGTTAGCACTGGGTAGAATACTGTGACTGGTTCCTTGTAGAAGGGTAAGTTAGTACTGGTTAGAATACAGTGATTGGTTCCTTGTAGAAGGGTAAGTTAGCACTGGTTAGAATACAGTGGATGGTTCCTTGTAGAAGGGTAAGTTAGTACTGGGTAGAATACAGTGACTGGTTCCTTGTAGAAGGGTAAGTTAGTACTGGGTAGAATACAGTGACTGGTTCCTTGTAGAAGGGTAAGTTAGTACTGGGTAGAATACAGTGACTGGTTCCTTGTAGAAGGGTAAGTTAGCACTGGTTAGAATACAGTGGCTGGTTCCTTGTAGAAGGGTAAGTTAGTACTGGGTAGAATACAGTGACTGGTTCCTTGTAGAAGGGTAAGTTAGCACTGGGTAGAATACTGTGACTGGTTCCTTGTAGAAGGGTAAGTTAGCACTGGTTAGAATACAGTGGATGGTTCCTTGTAGAAGGGTAAGTTAGTACTGGTTAGAATACAGTGACTGGTTCCTTGTAGAAGGGTAAGTTAGTACTGGTTAGAATACAGTGACTGGTTCCTTGTAGAAGGGTAAGTTAGTACTGGTTAGAATACAGTGACTGGTTCCTTGTAGAAGGGTAAGTTAGTACTGGTTAGAATACAGTGGATGGTTCCTTGTAGAAGGGTAAGTTAGTACTGGGTAGAATACTGTGACTGGTTCCTTGTAGAAGGGTAAGTTAGTACTGGTTAGAATACAGTGGATGGTTCCTTGTAGAAGGGTAAGTTAGTACTGGTTAGAATACAGTGGATGGTTCCTTGTAGAAGGGTAAGTTAGCACTGGGTAGAATACTGTGACTGGTTCCTTGTAGAAGGGTAAGTTAGTACTGGTTAGAATACAGTGATTGGTTCCTTGTAGAAGGGTAAGCTAGTACTGGTTAGAATACAGTGACTGGTTCCTTGTAGAAGGGTAAGTTAGCACTGGTTAGAAAACAGTGGCTGGTTCCTTGTAGAAGGGTAAGTTAGTACTGGTTAGAATACAGTGGCTGGTTCCTTGTAGAAGGGTAAGTTAGCACTGGTTAGAATACAGTGACTGGTTCCTTGTAGAAGGGTAAGTTAGCACTGGGTAGAATACAGTGGCTGGTTCCTTGTAGAAGGGTAAGTTAGCACTGGGTAGAATACTGTGACTGGTTCCTTGTAGAAGGGTAAGTTAGTACTGGTTAGAATACAGTGATTGGTTCCTTGTAGAAGGGTAAGTTAGCACTGGTTAGAATACAGTGACTGGTTCCTTGTAGAAGGGTAAGTTAGTACTGGTTGGAATACAGTGGCTGGTTCCTTGTAGAAGGGTAAGTTAGTACTGGTTAGAATACTGTGATTGGTTCCTTGTAGAAGGGTAAGTTAGTACTGGTTAGAATACAGTGACTGGTTCCTTGTAGAAGGGTAAGTTAGCACTGGTTAGAATACAGTGGCTGGTTCCTTGTAGAAGGGTAAGTTAGTACTGGTTAGAATACAGTGGCTGGTTCCTTGTAGAAGGGTAAGTTAGCACTGGTTAGAATACAGTGACTGGTTCCTTGTAGAAGGGTAAGTTAGCACTGGGTAGAATACAGTGGCTGGTTCCTTGTAGAAGGGTAAGTTAGTACTGGGTAGAATACAGTGACTGGTTCCTTGTAGAAGGGTAAGTTAGTACTGGGTAGAATACAGTGGCTGGTTCCTTGTAGAAGGGTAAGTTAGTACTGGGTAGAATACAGTGGCTGGTTCCTTGTAGAAGGGTAAGTTAGTACTGGGTAGAATACAGTGGCTGGTTCCTTGTAGAAGGGTAAGTTAGTACTGGGTAGAATACAGTACAAGAACACTGGTTTGGTGAACCGGCCACCGTATAATATCTGAAAGATTTTTGAAAAATGGTGTCAAGTTAAACCCACTGGAAAAATATCGTCCGGGCGTTACGATTGTGTGTCATTATATTTTTCTTCAATCTTTTAATGAATAAAGAATGCGTGGGTTTATTATATAAAATAAATTTGTATTTCTCATCGTTGCCTGACGTTGAATTTAAACCGTTTTGCTACACTTAGGAAGTACATTTTTACGTTAAGCCCATTACATGTGGGCGCGTGTGGGGACTCCGATCCAATTTATTTTATTCAAGGTTACATGTATATAGAGCGTGTAAAAACTGTGTATGTAGGTTTAATTAATGTCAATGTCTGCAAAAGTCTAGGCGAAGTTTTATTTCATGTGGGCATGTGTGTTATATTTTTAGAATCATTGTCACGTCGATAGAACAAAAATGTTTCTTGCAATTGTGCTACATGTATTAATATATCACCACGCCAGTTGAATATGAAAGTTTCGTGTCAAGTTATAAGAATCCTGTTTAATCGTGCCCGCTCTCCTTTAAGGGTCTTCGTGGGCCCTATTTTACAAATAAAACCAATACTGCTCCTTAATGTTTAACTCGTTTCTTGGTACTGTGTATATTTATTTCTCTTCAACAAAAAAGTTCAATGATCTTCCAGAGAGTTGCTGTTTATCGCTTCGATACAAGTTCAATAAAGTTACTACAAATAATTAGACCATTCCTTAACATAGATTTTTCCTCGCCTACGTTCTATAGTTTGACGTCATCAGAATAGATAGCAATTGATTTTACGATGTGGTGTCGGCAATCACTACAATTCAAGAAAACAATTATGTTATTTTTGCGGAGGCATTTACGTCAAACCTGTCTGCTAAACTTTACACTGTTTTCTTTTATCTGTGAAAAAAGCTTTTCAATAGAGCCAAGAATAAGAATAAGGATGTTTGCCTTTAACGCGACAGGTCCGGAAATATGACTGCGACCCAAAACTTTTTTTCAACTTTCAAGGTCCAGATTTTATTTCAGTATAGTTTTTTTATTCTTGATACGCATTATTATGTTTTTCGGTATGCACACAATATGCTGTCTACGTTTTTTTTTCAAGTGTATCTATTTTATCTCTCAGTCTTGGTTCAATCAAAATGAAAAAAGAACCTACCTACCTACCTACCTACCCAAAATTTCAAATTTGGGCAGCGTTAGGGCAAACATAGAATTTTTTATTTAAGCTTAGAAATGTACATTACCATTCATAATAAGAACTTAGTTCAGATAGTTTTCATAGAACTGTGATTTTATTATTCCGTTACTATGACAATGCATGTATTGTGTAATTATTGGAATTAGTACAGTGTATAATCATGCAAACGTCTGTTGATTTAATAAAAGACAAGCACTTTGTTGTTGTTTTTGGGGGTTGTTGTTGTTGTTGCGTGAGTTTGCAGTCCAGTTGAATTAAAAAGTTAAATCTAATTATATATTACTACTCGCCCAACTTTTCTTATCCAATCAGTGGCAGAGATTTTTTAAAATCAGTTTTGGCTTTTTGGCTTAATAGAATTTAGAATTCATCATAATATTAATATAAGCTTAATCATAGTCTACAAAGTTAGATTAGAAATTTTAATGAATTATTAATTAGAAATGTATTTGTGTAACATGAAACTTAAAAAAAATATACAAATGTATCAATAATTGGTCCTTATTTGTTAAAGACGCTACATTTTCCTAAATATTTGTGTTTGTTAATTTTGGACATCCAATTTTTGGGTTTAGTTTAAGAAAATTGTCGATTCAGCAGATTTGGTATAAAATCGTTTATGACGAATATTTCAGTATAATTTAGAAAACCGAGTGGCATTATTTTTTGTTTCGTTTTACAATTGAGTACGTGCGAAAGAAACCATATGATTATTGTGTATTTTATTTATCAAGCCCTGATAACGAAATGGGAAATTTTTTCCTAATTGTTCTACCAGATAATTAAAATTACTTCCCCGACAACATGTCATAAAACCCGGGGATTTCATAAGGAGTCGGTTCAGAAATAAACACGTTTGCATAATTTTATATTACGTAAATTTCCAATTTATCTAAATATAGATTATTGGGTTTTGTCTATATTTAGAACATAACGTAATTACACAGAGTGGTACGTTGTTACTAAATATAGATTAATGTTCTAAATTTTTGACGTCCTAGTTAAACATGTAGATGGTCGCTGATCGGTTGCGAAAATTTATTTTTGCATTAATTTTGAACGTATTTTTTCATACGCCAGTACGTCCTGGTATAAATACATGTTTGTATCAATTTACGGACGTATTCGTCCGAGTCTTGTGCTGGGTTATGAGGGAACCCGGTACTTGCTTAACACGGATTTAAAATATCCGGGAAGTTTGAATAGACAATAATTTGTTTACAATGTGGAAAAGTTATATACCATGCAGTTATATTATTATTATTGAAAATTGTTTATACAACTCTTGAATCATCGACCCCCCCCCCAAATTAAGTTGTTTGACTTTTTACTAAACAATTCCCTAAATCATTACTCCATAGATTTTTACATAAATTATTACTGAGTGCCCTAGTAGACAAAGAACCAGTTTCCTGTTTGTAACCAAAACATCAAACTTTAAGAACTGGTGTCAAAGGATCTTATAAGATTTACAAAACAATGAGGCTTAGATTATTTTGCAATTAACTTCGTCAGAATAATATGTCAGCTGTTTGTGGGAGAAAGTTTATCCTGAATAATATAAGCTGATGTTTAAGTACATTGTTAACAGTATGTCCAGAAAGTGTGACATAATATATTGTACTTAATGATACTACATGTATATATCATGACGTTTATATAGAACCTGTCCCTTCATTCACAATATATAGATTTGTTCTAGAAGTGGACATTTCAGTAATGCTACATAATAATTATTTTTCTATTATGTAGTACAGTACAACCTATCAAAAGCAATATCCTTTCGGTGTAGCAAAATTATGTTATTGTTGAGAGGTAATTGCATTAGAGAAGTTAAAGCAAGCCGCTGAGTGGAAAAAAATCATCCTGTTGGTGACGGGAGATTGTTGCTCAAGAGAGGGCCGCTTTGGAGAGGTTGTACTGTATACTGAGGTCACGTGGTCGCATGCTCCACTGTATGTTAATTGGTTCATGTATAATTTGCGGGTGTATTGGTAGAATGTCAGGCTGGACTGTATTAAGAATCAGTGACAAAGACCGTGGAGCTGGACTTGTAACCCGGCGATTCAGCTTCGAATCCCGGTTGCGGCAGGTCACACTCTTCTACGAAAATTTGACAACAATATCGATTTTCCTTCACATGTGTGGAGAAGTTGTCGGTTCCTTGTGGAAGGGTAAGTTAGTACCGGTTAGAATTACAGTCCAGGACAGCTGGTTCGGTGAACATAACTGAAATATCATTGAAAATGGCGTTAAGCCCACTGAAACGTAAAAAAAAGAATGACAGATTGAATCCCCTGGCCGAGACCTGCTAGTCTGGTTCCCTGCCTTGTATAACTACGATTATAACGTAGTCTTCGGAGCAGGTAACTCCAGACTAGGGACCTGCAAGATATTTATGAATTCTAAGCTGTATACACGATAAGCTTGTAGTCATGGGTGCATCGTCTGATTAGCCGCCTATCTAGTGCATGTGACTGACGTTGTATCTATAGTGTCACGTGACAATGTGGTGACGTCACAACGTGATGGTACTAAATTCAATTGGCGACACGGTCTGACAGGGCGCAATATAAAACTCAAGATCTACGTACATCGTATTAATCACGTGATTAAACATAAAATCATCGTATTAATCACGTGATTAAACATAAAATCATCGTATTAATCACGTGATTAAACATAAAATCATCGTATTAATCACGTGATTAAACATAAAATCATCGTATTAATCACGTGATTAAACATAAAATCAAAGTTCTGAAAGTATTCATGTGAGTTGAACTTAAAATAGGGTGTTTCTATTTATGACCTGAAAAATATTTAAAAATGGAAACATTTTCGCGGCGTATGTAGATAACGGAAGCAGTACTCTGGTCCGCATAAAAAGTTCATGCGCCCGGCGGGTGATGGCCTAGTGGAGATGAACTCTCAAATTTCAGCTGACAATAAGATTTCATAATTGAATATAATTCGATTTATTTCTCAATTTCCCATAAACGTAGGTAATCATGATTGATTTGAAATAATTACGAAACTACTTATTTAGCCCAAAATGAGGTCAATATTTATAACGTTAATTATGAGATAACGTTTTGAAATAGTTGTCGTTATGTTGTAAGCAACCACAAATACCGCTTTACCTTTTACCTCAAGGATTAAACACTTTGATTACTAATAGAGTCAAAAATGTGTCAGAGTTCTTAAATCCCTTCAACATTGTTTGTTTAGGTGACATTACATTTATGTACACTTAAATCTTTATCAGTTAGGTATGTAAAAGATAAATTATTTGAAAGGAAACTTATTTTGTTCGTGGTCATAGATCCAAAATTTTACGTGTCTACATAAAATAAAATTTTGACAAAGTAGGCATTGTGATAATTATTTTTATCTTGTTTCCCCGTTTTATTACTAGGTAAGTCGGAAATGACTTGTTTCGTATGTCATAACAGGCCCGTATAAAGCAATTTCAGATCCGGGGGTGGTTTGTCTGACAACGGGAGGGGGGTAGAATGAATCCCTTAACCCCTCGTCAGTTCTTACGGCCCTGCTTATGAACGATAACTTAATTTGGTCTTCTTTGTTGTTGTTTTGTGTGTGTGTGTGGGGGGGGGGGGGGGGTGTTCATACGAATACTCGTACTTATATTGTGAAAAGTTATTAGAAGTAATGTGTCATTTCCTTGTTCGATATTTATGCGGTTTTAAAACATGTGTTTATTATTTATGAAATATTGTCAAAAAAAAACACTTCAAACCCGGATGCTCCCTAGTTAGAAATACGTCGTGACATGATTACAAACTGTACTTCATTTACACAAGTCGGTGAAACATGTCAGTTATGTAAGCTTTGTTGTGTTTCGTTCAATGGCATCAAGTTATATACATGTAGTTTGTTTTTGTTTGTTTTCACAAAATGTAAATAATAATTATGAAATGTTATCAAAATGTCTTAATTACGTCAATTGGACCTCTTACAGGGATGATCAGTGGTCGTGTTGTAAAGTGCTGGACTATCAAACGAAAGGTCGTGGGTTCGATTCTCGGCTCTGCCATTCGAATTTCTCAGCCTTTTGAGTGTCCCCATCCAAACTACCGAGCCAAGTACTGTGACTCTAGAAAATCACAGGACAGAGGACGAGGCGTGTATAGGTGCTTTACACCGGGCACATTAATTAAAGAACCAGGAAAAAACTATTTGAAAAGTGTCACCTGTATCTTCTCTCCCCCCCCCCCCCCCTTCTCTCTCTCTCTCTCTCTCTCTCTCTCTCTAAGGCGGCTCTGAAATTACCATGTGGGCCAAAAAGGCCGTTTAACAAAAGATGAATAAATGAAAAGTCTTGGATGCGAAAATCTTGTTCATAAATCAAAAACATGAAGTGCTAGGCTGTCATATGATAGAAAAAAGAAAAGGTTAATGAAACTACGTTGCAATGTGGAGATTACGCGGCTCATTTTGTTTGTTTTCCCTCAGGTTAAAATTATTATTGCTATGGTAATATAGAAAAAGTCAAAATAATATATGGCCGCAAAATCTTAATTTGGTGACAACAGTTTACTTAACCATTTTTCAAGCTGGATTGATGAAACTTGGTATGTGCATGAGTATATACATAAATAAATGACAATATTGAGATAGTGTATATTAATATCTAGTATTTAAACCATGGATATTCTTTGACTGGACTGGACAGTTCCAAATTTTAGAATTTCTCCAACCAGTTATTTTCAAGGTCCAACTGGTTGTGTTACTATAGCAACACTAGTGATTTGTTTGCAAGCAGAGAACTGATACGCCAATTGGCTTTATCTACATACGCCCTAAGTACAGTAAAAGTATTGTGTATGAAACATATTTTCACACAGATTCAAGTTCCACTTCATTTCCAAGCTGAAATATTATAAAATTCCTGAGTAATTACCGTTTGTACCTCAGATATAGAGTTTGTAACTCAGTGAGTCATGTCTGTGGTTTTCTTGATGTAACAAAAGATCTTGTGATCGTAATATGGGTCGTTCAGAGTGGTTTTATATCTGTGTACACTCATTGTGTCAGACTGCCAGATTTTTAACATTTTTGTTTTGTACAATCACTGTATTTAAAACCTTTGAGGTGTGTCGATAAATCATTTCCTAAACGGGTATGTAGTACATGTACATCTAGTCCCTCTTGGTAAAATAAATATGTTGTTTATTATTTTGACCTATGGTCAATCCTTGTTCCTGGTAAATTTGAAAATATCTCATCTAAGCTATATACATCTTTACAAACAATCAATCATTAATGATAAACTATTTTGAAATAAAGTTTAAGGTAGTTCATACTCTAGCAATCACCCGATCAAATTTCTTGTTGTTTACAATTATTCCCGAAGAATTTGTTTACTCTATTTCATTATTTCATAGGTAAATATAGGTCAGGTCACGGTTACGTGTTGTGAAATATATGAATAATCCCCGGCATTATAATCTTACAAATAAATAACTCATCGAGGAATAGTCACATGACCCAATAAAATATCGATCAGTCATTATATTTCGCGACTTTTCCATATTTGACGAAGCTTATAATTTGTCTCACACACCTTTGTATGGTCGGTCGTTTTTCATTGCGAAATTCGCCCAAGCTTGAAATCTGACACATATTTGACTAATAAATGTATAAATTTTGGTTACAGTCATGAAGTTAGTAACTCAATACCACGTGGTTATCTTGTCATATAAGACATTGACCTACATGTATACTTTTTGTGATGATTTATTAGGCGAGTCACCTCACCGCCATGATTTCTAAACCTTTATTTGAAAAGTTATTCTCATAAAAATTTAGCCATTTATTCAATAATGCTAACAATACCATGTACACAATAATATATCAAATTACGTGTACAAGAACATAATATACGAACGTACTCTAAAGTTTTGTTTTATATTATGATTGTTGTTGATGATGGTGATGGTGGCGTTGCTGTTATTGGTGATGGTGTCGTAGATCGGTTTATAATGATTAGTAACTGGGTGTACTGTTGTTTCTATTGTTGTCGTTGATGCTGTTGCCCTGATGACGCCCCATTTGTAAATGATGATGATATTGTTGTTCTTAATGATGCTGATGCCGCTGTTGTTGTTGTTGTTAATGATGATGATGTTGTCGTTGATGATGATGATGATAATTATGTTGTTGTTGTGACTGTTGTTGTTCATACTGATGTTGTTGTTTATGATGAAGTTGTTGTTGTTGCTAAGAATGTTTATCGGGACAGTTAAATGTTGGTATTTAGGTGTGTCTATATCGTGGTGGTTGTTGATTATTTAGACATAGTTACAGGGTGTGGTTAGATGAACAAGGGTGCGCTTATTTAACCGTAAATCATATCTCACATTTTGATCAAAGAAATGAACCGACTCTACAGAAAATGGGGTGACGTATTTTTTTCACATTTTTATGATAAAAAAACCTTTCAAATTCGAAATTTTAATCACCTGATTGTAATCCAATTTAAAATTTAAGTACATGATTTACGTAACTGATTATATCATCCTCGCTTGATTATAGATTCACAATATGTTGTTAACCCCTCTCTGACGACATAAACACGCCATCACGCGTAACAGACAATGAACAACGTTTACGACGAGTTTCAAATACTTCGCATTCCATTTTCATTCCGGGAGATAGTTTGCCCTGAGAAATCAAGCCGATATGAATCTGTACATGATACTGGCTTCCAAAAACAGGTCTAACACTTAGTACCAATTTGAGTCGCTTGTAGAATATATCTGAATGCTTGTCTGAGATGCGGTTCTTGGCAATTATCCAATTATAAGCTAAAGTTAATGTTTTTACCCACCTACTTCTTAATCAAGAACTGGGCGTGTGTAAGTTTAGATACGTGCACAAAAAAATAGTGTTGTCTCGATTTTAAAAGAAACTAGGGTGTGTGCATAAAATGGCACCAGCAGGCACGAGGCAGCTATCCCTATCTGTTCAGGTCAAGCAAGCGTTCAATGACCTTATAATAATTATTGATTCGATACTCATGGTTAATAAACAATTTCCCCCACAAAGTTCACAAAAAAACGCCGCCAGTCAAATATATATTTTGTAGTATCACTAACTCCACTTATTTATCATACTTTAACCAGTTAAAACACGTTAGTACATTAACCTCAATATCTCAGTATGCGAACTTAAAATATAGGTCATGCCCTTCCCGATCAACAACACAAGTTCGTGCGTCAGACGATATACGCCAGTACAGTAAACCAACCAATCATTAATTAGTGTTCTAAATAAGCTTACGAGGGCAATAATCGAGCGTAAAATCAACTATGTCGTAAGAAACATTCTCTTGAAAACACAAAAATTAATACTCGTTCGATGAATTCAAGCAGACGATAATACCAGATTACCATTATACCAGATCTATGTTTCTATGAGCAGCAGACTCGAAACACAAAATATAAAATTCCCAACATTCTTTCTCGGTTTATTTATAGAGCAGGAAGCCGTCGGGTTTTACACTGCACGTACCCCGTGGGAGCCTCAAATAGTTTACCGTTCAATCGTCTGCCCAATTAGTCTATTGTTTACTTTTCAACAAGTACTGGCAGACTGCTACAACCGTCCCGTTTCCAAAGTGACAATTGTTAAATCGTCTGCGTTTAAAAATCGATATCAAAATCCAATCGATAAACCGTTAACTCTTTGTTTGTTTCCGAACAAAGCATTTACAACCATTCATAATATTTCGACTAGATCGGGCAAGTCTCCATATTTCGTGTCACGTGATATTTATCCCACTTCATATTCCGTGACTCAAACTACTACGTACGCGAGTCGCACGGTACTATGACTACAATACGCTGTATTTGGTGGGTCAAATCTATAAATAGACCAATACATCACGGAGGAAAATTTCCATTCTATTTTAACAACACCGTTTCCGATACGATGACGCGATACAGTAGGGCGGCTCTGATTGGTCAATTCAACTCGCTGTCTATCGGTCTGACGTCAGTATTATGAAAACTCGATGTTTTACTACTGAACGGCATTATAGTAAACGACACGCCACGAGCCACATCAAAACTAGACGTAGCGTGCTCATTATAGATAAAGGATTTATTTGAAATTTTATTGACGGATTAGATTGACTTAATTGTTTTAGAAGTTCGGACATTAAACATGGCTGCTTCAACAGACGCTCAACGACTTATTGCATTGTCGCTTGGAAAAATAGCTTTGTCTCGTCAACAACGTGGAGGGATTAATTTACATAAGAACTTGTTAGTGGCTAGCGTGTTACATAAAGCTAGAACCACGTACATGATGGATAACTTCCAGACTCTTCTCGCTAACAAAAGATCTCAGGCCGAACGAGAAGCAGCGGCTAAAATGATCGTCGAAACACCGAAAGAACAAACTGAAAAGACAATGGAAATAAATGTGGAGGCGCGCGAGGTCAGTGAATGTAACGCCGTGAAAGATGAAGAGGTTCCCCACGGGGAACGTCCCGAGAAAATTAACACTGTTGATAAGGAAAATATTATCCCTAAGGTGGAACATAGTTCAGAAAAAGTGTCTTGTGATAGATTGGACAATTCTGATATGAAATCCAAAACAAAGGAGATCTCTTATGTTACTCCTGTTTTATCCGGAAAAACACCGTTATCTGTACACAATGGAAGTACTCAACAGACGAAGCAACTCTCTTCATGCAGGTGTGCAGCTGGTAAAAGAAGACGTTCTTTTGTTGAAATGAATGATTCAGTAACTGAGCCAAAGAAAGCTAGATTTGATGACGAACTTTTACACACTGACTCAGACTCTGATTATGAAAGTGACTCAAATGATTCAATTGAAAATATGCAGACTGAATCCACTCAGGTGACCAACTTGGTTGACATTTTTAGTACCGGATTTAATGGTTTATGTAAAGAAAACGAATCTATACAATCCACAGGACATATCAATGTTTATGTTAGTGCTGACCGACCGATCTCTGGACATCAATATGTGTTAACTGACATTAGTTGCGGTACCCAGATGAAAGACAATGTATCGTTACCTACTGCAATTGCGTTAGCTGTTTAAACTATTCAATGGAATAAATGTCTACAATGTGTTGTAATAAATTAATATTTATCAATATGGTGCAATCAAAGAACTGGACGAATTACTTGACAAGATTTTAATTCTATAAATAGATTAATCATCATTATATCATCTGTAGTATGCCATGACATCATGTTTTTCTTTGTATTCCATTACAGACCCATATTTCATGTCATGACTTCATCATCATGTGACATTAATAGATCATTTATTGTGTAAACGATTAAGATATGTACATAAGTAACGCTCAATACTTCATTAAATATGAATATTCATAGTCTGCGACAAAGAGCAGGGATCTCATTTGCGTATTATATTTTTTTGGATATATCAGCACATGGATACATTTATGTTAATTAGTGATTTGAAAGAAGTTATTGCTATAAATGTCACTTGCCTTAGTTTGAAAATGAAAGTTATCGATTTTTTTGTGCAAAAGTTAGTATGTTTGGATTGAAATAAAAAAAATCCCCTTAATTAATAATTTACATAAATATACCCTTTTTTTTATTTTAGACTTCTACCGTAATTCGAAACTTAGTGGAATAAATTTTTGGATAGGTTTGTTAAGTCACCTTGAAAAACTGCACAAAAGACTTTGTTACAAAAACAAGACATGCAGACGACACAAAATTTTCATGCATGGTATAAGAAAGGTCTGAACAAGTTAACTGAGGTGTAATATAATCTCGATGTTTATTGTCGTCTGCTTACCGGTTCACACTTGTTTACTCATTTAATGGGTGTAACCACTTTCTGTGACCTACATTTTGTAGCCTTACGTCAGCCGATACTTGTACTGTGGTTAAGTGGTAATATCCTTAAAGTTTAAATTAATGTACCGATTTACATTTTGTCTGCCGCAAGAATTTACTTCTGATATAGGATTGTTCATTTTTTTATTTCTTTGTTTGACGGTTATATGTTACATGATCCGCTCGGCTGCACACGTTTAATGTCCTAATTTTACCTCATTGTGTGCGTACAGCGTCACTAGGGCGTGAAACTCATATTTTCTAAATTTGACGTCTGCTTAGGTTTTTCGCTAAATCATGATGTGTTGACGTTGCTATGGTTTAACTACGCCTCTGTTTATCTGATTCATATCTCGGTATTCGATACCATGTATGGATTATGTACAATAGAGTGGGCCGACATAAATGTCGTCTGCTCGAAGTAAGTAGAAGGTCGTATTTACCAATAATCACGAGCTTAATCCGGTCTCTGAGTTTATTATTAAGTACATCTGGTTGAAGGAGTGGATCTCTGTATTGATTTGACTAATTTCTTGCGGTCATTAATCATATTGAATAATGGAATGAATGTTAAGCGGTACAATTTGGGGTCATTTCCGAATATTTCGACATTAAGATTACTGAGAACAATAATTAGGGATTGTGACACAAGATAACAGATAGTCCACTTTTTTTTCATGACCAAATTAGGGGATATTTATCTTTGACATTATTCTTTTATTTACCTTTTAGATCTTGACTTTTACGACATAATTAAATTATAATTATTTATTATTGGTTGCCTGGAATGAGGCTGGATATGTTGCTGTCTGACTTTGAAAGATGGAGTAAATGATTTTGTGAAAATGTATTGACAAATTTGATATATGCCTTCGAACAACGATAGTGTTGTGTATATATGTGTTGACTGAAAGTGTTTGTGTGTTAATGTATGAATGTTGTTTGTTGAATGGTTCATTATGACTTGTACACATATTATTTATTTGACAGTAAATTGTATTAATTTACTAAATATTTATTGAAATGATGACAAAAAATGAAAATATGAAAAAAAAACTTAAAAATAAAAATATGAAAATAATGTGATTTTTACTTGTATTTTATTGTGTTATGTATTATAAATACTTAACTGTTTTACTTACACAAAAAGGTCAAGTTATGTTGTTTACCTCTGGACAAACAAAGAAGGTCTTCAAATGTGTTGACATCTTAAAATGATACAAATTACAATTTTGTATGCTGTTGATTGGATTGGACAATAGTACCAATGGCATCTGTTTATTTCACACACAGTAATCACAGTAATGCTTTTGTTTATGTTTGATTAATACAGCAAAATATAACAAAGACAGAAATACATTATTACTGGTTAAGGTAGACCCTGAACAGAAACAAGACTTGAAATGCACATTTTTTATTCCAAATTCTCAACTTGAAAATCATAATTATGAACATAAATGTGTTGAAAACACCAGAATTGTTATTGTTATTAAACAATTGAAATAAAACAAAGGTCTGTGAAATTTACACAATATATACTGGTGAAAAAAAAAGTATGAACAATGTTTAGGAATCAAGTCAGAACTCTTGGGTCGGCCCTTTCTATGATGTTTTACGATGCTTTTAAACATCTGTCGTTCATATGATTGTTTCTATGGCAATAAAAACTGCTATTTTTCCCATTGTCTTGTTTCAAAGTAGGAAACAGTGTTTGTCCTAGAACACTAAAATATAATGATTCAGAGCTAAAAAAATCAACCCTTTTTAGGGGTCACCATTATTTAGTGGCATCATAATTATAAGGGTCTGATGGATTTTGACATTAGACTTAAATTAAAATTAAGTTTGTTTGCCCTTTACCGACCGACCCGAAAAAATCATGCCGACTCAAATATTTTTATAACAATATCTCGGAGAACTTTATTTTTATACTTGGAAAAATATACTTGTATACACTCAGTGCTTTCGATAAACATTTAAAGTAGGTATCATTTGAAGAAATGAAGGAAAACAATAATGTGTGTTAAGGCACTGATTACATGTTTATGGTTGATTAAAGCACACAATAAATGGTTGTATAATGGTAGGAGAATACGTTAAATTAATATCGAATGCATCTAGATAGAAGTCTAATTTCATGCTAGGTAAAGGTCAAATGTAGAAATAAAATAAAATATGTTTCCTACCTACCGACCCTCTTCTAAAATTCAGGGTCGGTAAAGGGCAAACAAATGGCCTGAGTGAGTGTTAATAAGTTAGATAGACATGTCAGTAATCGGACAGAATTCAGAACTTTAGCAAATAGTTGATACAATGCTGCACCCTGTTTTATCAGAATGTCATATTCTAGAAAAAATCTTGAAATGTCTACGAATGCCTGAAAATTATTTTTATCGATCTAGAACTAGCACGATTTTAGTAATTAACGCTATCTAACTGCTGACGTATCCCGGGTAATTCGTGATAAACAAGACAGCCTCGTTCAGATCAGATTAAGCAATTCCTCAGTGTTTGTCTCAAGACGTATATCTAAGTTACGGAAATGTACGAGTAGTTACGATTGCAGATTAAGATATTGTTTTATTTGCTAGATTCTTTCCCAGGTTCCTTTTTTGTAGGGCATTTTCCCATCCTCGAATCAGTTAACATTTTTATAGTCAATCACGTGTTATAGATCTATGCGAGAATTTAATTACATGTTGAAGATTACAATCAAGTTTTTGTGTCACAAGACTCAGGCTGACTCAGTTTACGGTGAACCACAATGACGTTACAGTTATGTCTATATGGAGCTCATTCGAAACTCCTTTGACATTTCTCAGGTCAATGTGAAAACAGAAGGAGTTCATTATGGATGGCACCGGTGGTACTCAGTAGTTAAGTCATATACATGTACTAGTGTACTGTTTCCGTTTAGTACGGTAGACACGGATCGCCACCACGGCGTTCCGTAAAAAACTCCCGCGCTGACAAATCAACAAAATCGTATGTTAAACGCCCTGATCCATGTTTGTTGATTTTACTCTGTACGAAACGAACCAGACACACTTCTCCCAGTATCCAACAACAACAAGTCTTGATGTAAATATGTTGTTTTCTAACACAACAAACCAGCGTGAATGTTTTGGGAATATTTAATATCATTTGAAGCTTGGGGATTCACTCCGTACAACTCTTTTGTTATATCAGTGAGATACATTTTTACCTTTCCCACAAAACTCACATAAAGTTATTGGAATGTAACATGTGATGTTATATGTTTTGAGTTTATTTATGTCATTAGGTGTATAAGGAGTGTATAACACCACTAGAAGACCGCAGATTCTGGTTAATTAACGCAAGTGTATTTAGGTGAATGGGATGCAAAATATTAGACTTGAAATAACGTTTCCGACAGGAGTGTAGAGCTAAGTTACGACTCTTATGTATAAGTCCGTGGGTGTGCTTAGGGTGACTAAAAACTAGGTACATATTGAACGATCCTCTTTTTAACTTTTGCATTGTAAAAACTCCCGAATTCTCCAATAGCTAGTTTCGAGATTACAAAATCTGAGATCGGTCTCCGAACTCAAATCTCATATCTTGTTTCTAAGTTAATTATGATCAGATAATATTGGTATTACTGTTACGTAAGCATGAAATCATAATTTATCTGAATATGTATTTAAGAATGTACCTGCTCTGTCGTTTTAATTATAATACTTTGAAAATGGAATTGAGATTTGAGATTGGAGACTGTTCTCGAGTTTGTTATAACCTCGGGGCCATGTCGTCACTCCTTAACTCTGATCAGTGTGTGGTAACAGAAGATATAAAACTGGAATCAATAATTCACACTATTTAGATGTAATTAAGGATTGTATACTTTATGACGTGTTTACAGCAAAACCGTAACACAATGTGTCCCATAGCACTATACCAACCCTATTATTATACCAACACTGCACCAACCCCTGTGATTATATCAATATGCTCAGCTCCCTAACACTGTACCAACCCCTATGATGATACCAACATAGTACGCCCCCCATCACAGTACAAACCCCTTCTATATCATACGAACATGCTGCGCCCTTAGCTCATTAAAAGGGAAATATAGATATAGACGAAACTTGTACTTTTCCGTATTTGATATGTTTATTTAAATCCTATTCACATTTATCTTAAAATATATTTGTACTTATAATATAACTCAGCTCCGCCCACAGAGACATCCCGAACTAAAAGTACACACACGTTCATTTTTGGAAACTGAACCATATTCCATAGCCGACACACGTTCGGCGCGCATGAATTTGAGGCGGACCTAAGTACTACGTTTTTCTACATCCGCCAAACAAATTAAACAAATTATAGTACAAGTCTATGTAAGTTTCAGTTTCCATGATCGAGTACTTTCAGTACTTTGATTTTACTGAGTATTTTTTAATATTAAAACTCGATAGGAAAATAGAAGTTTTCCCGGAACTCTGAACCTTATTTGACTTACTAAAATGTCACAATAACAACAACTGCACCTTCATTCGTGACTGATTCATTATCTAGTTTATAAAAACTTAGTTGATATGTAAGACACTCGTACTTGGACAAAGGAAAGTTTCATGGACTTTTTATTTTCGACCTGTCCCTTATTTTCTTCCAACCATTTGTCAGTGTACTAGGAAAGTTGGTGAGACAAACGTGTATTCTATAATATATCATTCGATGCGTACCTTCGTCCATCTGTAGTGAAAACCACTGTATTGTTCACATCTTGATGTATCATACAGTTTTACCCATATACAGCCGAGCCTGTGAAAAAAGGTCGTACTTGGGAAATACAAAATATGGCCTTTATAGACAAATATACAGTATTATCCTGTATACCAGAGAATACGTACCGTCGTTCTCATGGTAATTCTTCAACAAACAAACTCTCCCATAATTATCTTTATTTCTACAATTGTATACACTTGTAAATTCTTGGCAAGACTCTTGTAGCTTCGACCTAAATCTACCAAGTGGTTTCCTCCCCCCCCCCCCCCCCCCCTCTCTCTCTCTCTCTGGCACAAATTTGGCGCCTTTTACACTTAAAGGTGAGAACGAAGGCAGGTGTTCACCTGGGCAGAACTGCCGGTCTCCGTAAACTAACCGGACAGCTTCCTCACAGGTAAATATTGTCCCGTGCAGTATCGAATTCACGACAGCGAGGAGCTAGTGATTAATTGTCGGAGATCATAACCCCTAGACCATTCTTTAAAGCATATACGCTGGCTTCAAAATATCAATTTATAAAGATTTTTTGTTTTGTTTCAAGAAAAACTGCGGTTTATTGTTGACCTCCTGTATCCACTGAGTCTAAATCAATAATTGAAAACTGTTGCTAAAATTGTATGAGTCTAAAAGTTCCGGTATTACATTACTTGAAAGATGAAACATTGATCGTGTTTTTGTTATCATTACTCGCATAAGCACTAAGATAATGGCGAGGATGAATTTAAGTGTTTTTCGTAATATAATTTATTCGTAGTATAAATAGTTAGTTTACAAGCTAAATAACCCGATTATTTTAAGATTTATATCCTGCATGGGCGCGGTCTGATCTTCGTGATTTTATTTCAGGAAATATAAGTAAATACAGATATTAATCACAGCAACCATTGATCTTAGTGTGAGGCTCCCGTGGGGGATTTTTATCACGCTCCACGGCCGCTCCGTTATTTATTGACATAAAAAATCCGATCTTTTCTGTGTCGGTTTCACCATCCTATATCAAGATATCGAATCTAAAACACTGCGCATTTTGTTAATTAGTAACAACGGTATAGAGTTGTAGAAGTTAAATATTGGAGAATTTTATTTGTTGCAGCATATCCATGGCAACGACGTTAGCGAGTGTTTGACAACAGTCGTAATAATTACTGATTCGTGACAAATGCTTGAAGAAAAGTCAATAATATAGTTAATTAATACCGAAGTGTTGGTTAGCGACAAAATGAGCCAATAAATAAACAACTAATTTTAATCAATACATATAATTTATGTATCCATCAAATGTGACCATTTGGTTATAATCGGATATTGTTATTTCAATGTATGGATATTTATTGTTTATCTGTTGTTTAACGGCCCATTCGACAGCTATGGTCATTTCAGGGCCGTCCAGAAAGTAGGATAAGATACAGGAGGGTTGTACATTTATGTCCTTACTATATTCCTGATTCTTTATCGTGTCCGTGTAAAGCATCGATACATGTAAACTGGTTCCCGTTGACTTGTGTGTACAAAGCCTTTGGTGCACTGCATCATGGAACGGGAACCAGTTTACGGTACATGTCTCGCCCATTTACTGTGAGTACTATGCTTAAACTGGTTCCCGTTCCATGATGCAGTGCACCAAAGGCTGTACACACAAGTCAACGGGAACCAGTTTATACTTGGCTCGTTAGTTGGGATGGGGACACTGAAAAAAGCGTCCCCTTCAGGTTGTTTTAAAATACATGTATTTGTTTCGACAAGTCTATTAAACTTATGCATGTATGTATGATTGTATCATATCAGCGTTTGCAAAGAATTTAAGGTGACGTAATCTTATCAAACATTCTTCGAAATTTTTAAAACTTGATAACAAGTACACTGTATTAGATCTGCTTGCTCGAAATAATATAAGTTGCACAGCACAGCACAGCACAGCACAGAACAGAACAGAACAGAACAGAACAGCGTTTATTTAGTAACTTATACGACATAAAGTATCTTGTTACAAACGTATGCAAATAACAATGGCATAGAACGTGAAAATATATTTTATTTGAAAAGATTTCATTAAGAAAAAGAGGGGGGGGGGTAAAAAATAAACAGAAAACATTATTCATTGAGGATGAACAAAGAAACGACGCAATCATCTGTACGTGTTTGTAAGGAATTCTTTGGGGGGCATTCCCCAACTTCATCTTGCACAATATGCTGACTCATTAACTTGTAATCACATTAATTAGATCATCTTTTTGTTAGTCATTTAAATTTATTTTATGTGATTACGTCTTAATCCATTAATTTCTGAAAATACATGTAAGTGGAATTTAAACTTTAATTCTTACTTAATCGATCGGAGACTTGTCTAAAAGCCCCTAATGGTAATATACATGTTTATGCATAAACAAAAGCCCCTTTGTTGATTGTACAAGACGAATAAAAGTCCCTTATGGTGATACGTGTATACTATATATAACATAGGCATGCACAAAACTCCCTTTGTTAATTGGACTAGGCGAATAAAAGGTGGACTAAAGTCAATATAAGATTACATTATACATACCATGATATAATCACAAGAATTTTATCAAAGTTAATTGTACAAGTTTACTGGTTAAATTACAATAAAACCACTGATGTTTGTCATTCAATCTGCTGTAACCATACGCATGTTATATACACTCGTAAAAAACGCGGGAATCTTTTTAAAATCTTCACATTTTTGTTTTTAATTAACTAGTGAGTGTCTGTCTGGTTATTTAAATGTATCAAAATGACACACTGGACAGGTGTTAGGTTTAAAGATACAAACAGAGGATGTCAAAATATCGTCTCCATGGTAATACAGTTGACAATAACGTCACCTGTCGTCTGCGTGAAAGAAAGGACGCATCACGGACCCCTTTAAAGGTCAAATTTATAAATAGATAGACGCTATTTAATTACCTTTGTATCTTTTCAAAATTTACTCGCCAACTTTTTAAATATCGAACAAAGAAAATAGCTGAGTGTATTTATCTTTGTTGAAACGCGACAAATGAAAGAGTTTGCAAAACTTTTGAAGTTTTTCGATCTGGGGACATTACAACCCCTATTTATGGATGCTGACCTTTTCGGGGTTTAGGTCACGTTTCATTGACTCTGTTTAATTATACTTCTAGGATAGAACATGAAAGTTCTAAGATTTAAGATATAGTAATAATTGACAAATTCTTCATGATATTATTTATATCTTGATTTTTTTTTGTTAGAATATATATATTTTATTGCAGATTTGACAATTTATTGAAACTCGGGACCAGCTCATCCTACATTGCCTCCCAATCACAGTATACGAGTATGCTAGTAAAATATCTAGCAATGAAATAATGCTATAAAAAGAACTTCCCGTGATTTTAATGTCATATGTTAATAACCTCATGATTTGTACTTCTAAGAACACATGACATTCAGTTTTGTAATCATGTTTCAGCTACGTGTTAAGTACATGTTAAGTACATGTTCTGTTCTGTTCTGTTCTGTTCTGTTCTGTACTGTTCTGCTCTGCTCTGCTCTGCTCTGCTCTGCTCTGCTCTGTTCTGTTCTGTTCTGCTCTGTTCTGCTCTGCTCTGCTCTGCTCACGCGGCTCTGTTCCGTTCTTCTATGTGTTAAGTATTATTTCACTGTGTGGTAACACTGTACGCAAAAAATCAACGGTGTTTACAAGATGGCGGACGGATAAATGTTGTGAGGTAGGTGTCGTTTGTTTTTTGGTTCAAACTTTAAAATACGACGTCCTCTACACAATAGTATACATCAAAGTAAAGAACTTTAAAACGGCAATCGGCGGCTAATAATCGCCGTTTTCACAAAATCAGTGTCTGAACCTCACGTGTTGAGCTTTTTGAAAAACGAAGCGAGGAAACTGATCAAAATCGACGATTATTCCGTTAAAATGAATTAATCGACAAAAATACTTGTCCACGTGTATGGAGACTGTCAAGCTCCTCACGTATATCCATTATTTCCTCATCAAAATCCCTTGTAGTAGATGTTTTAAAGCTTTTAAATTTTACATACTGTACGCAACGGTGCTAAGTGTAAACATTGTACTGTACGCAACGGAGAAAACAATTTCTGTACGCAACGGAGCAACAATTTTAGTCAAAAATCTATTGTCATTTTGTATACAAGTATTCTACAATATAAAACAGTGAAGTCTCGCTATAACGCCCACCTTTCTTAAGTAAAGTACAAGTTATTCCTTGATTTCAAAGGAGACAATTTGGCTTAACGGAAGGGCGAACTGTGTATGAATGTATCTACTTATATCACATCAGTATAGACATGTTACCAGGGGTGATCGGTGGTCTAGTGGTTGAACACACTGGACTACTAAAAGAAAGACCATGGGTTCAAATCTCGGCCCCACCTTTTAATATTTCAGGGACGCTTTTCCCCATCTCCATCCCAACTACCGTTTTAAGAAAATCAAAGGAAAGGGGGTGAGGCATGTACCGGTGCTTTACACCAGGCATTATAAAGAACCAGGAAAAACAAATGCGCTGTTCTCCTGTATTTTATCTCCCTTCTCTCTCGAGCGACCCTGAAATTACCATAGCGGCATGTAGAATGGGCC